>VDFB02353493.1:264613535-264790472 GCA_007258455.2 Sequoia sempervirens
CCCTCTACCCTCTCTCTCTCTCTCTATCTCTCTCTCTCTTTCCCATCTACCCCCTCTCCCTCTCTTAGGTCTCTCTCTCACTCACTCCCCCTATTGCTCTCCCCTCTACCCTTAACCCTAAATCCTAAACCCTCTACCCTCTACTCTCTCTCTCAATCACTCCCTCTATATCTCTTCCTCTGCCCTTAGCCGCCAAACCCTCACCTCCACCCCTCTACCCTTAACCCTCCCCTCTCTCTCTCTCACCAGCCCTCCTACCCCCTTCTAAATGCAGTTCCTCTCTCCTCACTCCCTCTATCTCTCTCCCCTCACCCTCTATCTCTCTCCCACTCAGTCCTCTACACTCCCTCCCTCTCTTTCAATGAATCCCTCTATCTCTCTCCCATCTACCCTTAACCCTTGAACCGTTGATTTTTGGCTCCTATGGACAACTCTTGCTCTTCTAGGATTTTTCACCTAAAAGGAAAGAGATAGGAACAAAAATGCTAATGGTTCATTCAAATTATAAAATGTGTGATGTTATCTAACCTAAATTACATTAACTAAATGAAATTGACTGATCTAAATGAATGAAAATGAATGAAAAATTTAGATTTACACTATGTTTGAAAACACACTGTGATATGCAAAAAGCGTGAAAGAATGAACAAAACTACAAATTAACCTAAACAAAAAGTTATTTCTCAGAATGTGTGCACTTAGAAAATTGTAGATGACTAGAAAAAAATATGGAAAACTGATGAAAATTGAATTTAGGCTAACTGGGACTCATTCACCACCTTGGGCGAATCAGTCCTAGATCAAGACTCTTTTGCACAGAATCTATTTTTTGACATTTGAGAACCTGGATCTAAATCTGACTTAGTTTTGCACCTCAATAGGAACTCATTCATCAAGCATGGTGAATCAGTCCACCTTGGAATTTCTACAACTTCAAAATTCTATTCTACACCTTGACACCTGCACAACAATTTCTGATGGATACCTGATCTCAAATCCCTAAAAATTCCTACTAAAATGCTTTAAAATATTTTTCTAATTGGAGGTTTTCCTTGGTCAAACCCCTAGTTGGGTAATTAGACCTTGAATAGAGAAAAATATGAATAAAACCTAGCCTTAGATGTGTTAAAGACTAGGAAGAGCTAAAATATAACAATGATCCTATTTTATTGCTCTAGAATAAGATATGGAAGAATGATCTACATGATGCAAGATCTCAACCCTAGAAACCTTACAACACATGCAAAATAGGGATGAAATGACATGAAAATGATAAACAAACAAGATGCAAACCTTAATCTAAAGATAGAGTGAAAATGGAAGATGGAATCAATAGGAAAGCAAGTCCTTAGGCATGATTTGGTGGCTAGTTGCACCTCCTCACCCTAGATTTCTTCATGATTCACCATAGGCATCCATCATCAGCCCTTTGCAATGTTGGATCTCAACAATAGAAGTGAGCTTAAAGACCTACAAATACCCTAGTTTGCTTCCATAAAACTTCAACTTTTTGCTTTGTTGTGGAAGAATTGACTATGAATTTCTCTTGAGGAATGATAAAAGATAAGAAAAGATGATGAAAAGATGTGTGAAATGACTTAAAATGAGTATTTATAAGAAAAAACACCTTATTTTCCTATTAATTAGACCTAAGAGGCTTACATTTACCAGAAATCAAAGTTAAATTGATTAAATTCCCCCTTAATTTTGAATTTTCCCTCAAAGGGGACTCATTGACCCAAGGTGGCGAATGGGTCCCACTACTATTGTTTGAAGGTGGGTTGTTGGGGTATGATGTAATTAAATGTTGTTAGTCAAGTTTTATTTTATTTATTTTGTGAAATGGGCCTCTAAATCAAAATTAATGGGTCTAAGGGGCCTATAAATGTTGTTTTGAAGGGAAATGATGTGAAGGGACTCAAAATTGGGTCTAATTATGTGTGAAATTGTCTATTTTCTCAAGAGGGTCCAATTTTCTACAACACAACCCTCTACCCTCTATCTCTCTCGTACTCCCTCCCTCCCTCTCTTCCACTAACTCATTTTATCTCTTTCTCCTCTATAACCCTTAACCCTAAACCCTAAACCCTTAACCCTTAAACCCTCTACCCTCTACTCTCTCTCTCTCAAGTCTCTCCCTCATATCCCCTCTCCCTCTCTTAGGTCTCTCTCTCCCACTCACTCCCTCTCAGTATATCTCCTTCTACCCTTAACCCTTAACCCTTAAACCCTAAACCTAAACCTCTACCCTCTACCCTCTTTCTCCCCTCCCTCTCCCTCTCCTCTTACCCTCCCTTCCCTCCCAATCTCTCTCTCCTTCGCCTCTCCCTTTCCCTTTCTCTCTCTATCTCTCACTTTCCCTCTCTCTCCCTTTCCCCTCCTAATTCTCTCTCCCCCTCTCTATCTCTCTCTCTTCCTTTCTCTATGTCTCTCTCTCCCCCCCTCTCTCTGTCTCTGCCCTTCCCCTCTCTGTCTATCTCCCTTTCCTTCTCTCTCTCTCTCTATCTCTCCCTTTCCATCTCTCTCCCTCTCTCTCTCTCTTTCCCACCCTCCACCTCCTAATTACTCTTAGGTCTATGTGTGCACAAATTGGATATCTATCTTGAATTAGATATCCAATTTGAATAAAATATCTGATTTGAATCGGATATCAAATTTGAATTGGATATCTGATTTATTACACTAAAATCTTATTGTTACAATACATTTTAAAAAAAATTCAAATCAGATATAAAATTTTATCCAATATCGGTTTTGTGGGCCATAGGAAAACCCCATGTGTGCCATTTTGGGCATTCCAATAGACCCTACATTTTATTTGCAAGCTTTGCAGGCAACAAAAGCATGATTTCAGAGAGGAAGAGATAAAGATCAACCTTTTGGAGCATCTTGTACTCAAATTTGTCATAAGCAATCATTTTTTTAGCATCTTTTATGAGGTATAATGGGGAGCAACAGTCATTGGAAGCAAAAATGTAAGAGAAAGCTTACAAAAGAACAAATTGAAGAATATAGACAAAGAGATAGAGAAGACCATAGGAAGAGAAGACAAGGTATGTTAAATATTGGTGAACCTAAGCTTTATGGTCTTTCAAGTGAAGAGAAAACTGAATATGTTCAAGGTGAAAATGTTGAATGTGAAAATGTTGAACATGATATTGAAATTGGGAATGAAAATGTTCAAATTGATATTGAAAATGTTCAAGGAGAAAATGTTGGAATTGAAGATGTTGAACATGATATTGCAATTAGGAATGAAATTATTGAAATTCATATTGAAATTTTTCAAGGTGAAAATGTTTGAATTGAAGATGTTGAACATGATATTGAAATTGGGAATGAAATTATTCAAATTGATATTGAAAATGTTCAAGGTGAAAATGTTGGAATTGAAGATGTTGAACATAATATTGAACCAAGTGTAAATTATGTTTAATCAAATTACATGAGAAATGAAGAACCTTGTGTGGAAGAAAGACATATTCCAAATTCAAGACTTACAAGAACCCCTAAATGGTTGCTTGAAATTGATGAGAACATTATAAACAATTTTGGAGGAAAGAGGTCAACATGAATCGTTCGGTTGTGGGCTACAAGACTTTTCAACCAATATTTTAGTGATAAGACATTGACCGAGCAATGCCAAATTTTTGTACAATTGCTAAAGATGCAAAAGATGAGACCTTTGCTAGCCAAATTGAAGATTTGTGTGAACAAGAAGACCGAAAAAAATTCTATTATTGTCAAAAATATTTTTAATGCTCTCAAGTCTATTGGAAAAAATAACAAGGAAAAATATAAGAGAGCTGCTCAGAGTGTCATTAAAACCACCCTAGTAAGCCATCAATTGAAAAAGGCTAACTTTATGAGACAAACTTGTATTGATTTTGACATAAATCATAAAACTTTGGATTGAGCACTTGCAAGAAGAGAAAGAATAGATGATCCTCTTGAAAATGATAAATGGGATTTTGTCGGGAGGCTTCCACGTGTTGATAAGAAGCTAACCAATAATGTAAAGTAGGTAATTCAAGAATTTTGGCATGATAACTCTAGAGTATCACCCAATGGAAATTATTTTTTAAAGTTAAGAATTCAAAATCAAGACTGTACACCGCATCCTAAACATTTCTTGGAATCAAGCCAAAAAAAATTGTTCAAAAAATTTATTGAAACACATCCAAATATGGAAATTTCACAAAGGAATTTTGAAGGTTTGAAGCCATTTTATTGTGTGCCTCTTAGAATTCTTAATACTTATTGTTGCAAATACCATGTTGAGTTTTCAATGTACCATGAACTATTATGCTATATATGTTCTACTTTACATACTAATGAAATGTTGTAGGAGTGTGGTGCAATGTATCTTCCAAAATCATCAAGGGACTTGCTAGATCTATTTTTTATGTTCTATAGATGATGGTTTCCTTTTCTATAGAAATGATTGTTTAAATGTGAATTGCTCGCAATGTGGTGGCTTGTCAAAGTTTTTTCAATGTTTTCTTGAGGGTTCTGAACATGAATTTGGAAAGAAGCTTGTTGAGAAAAAGAGATATGAGATAGTCAAATATACTTTGCAAAGTGGACGTGAAGGTTCTAGATGCAAGTTGGTTACAAAAGAATGTAGTGTTGCTGATTTTATTTCAGATTTTAAGGATAATGTTTTATAAAAGTATGCAACGCATAGCCATAGGTCTCAGTGGTTGGATCAAAATTGAGGATGTGTAAGGACTCTTTTTCGATTGGAACTATTATATTAGTGGTTGATGTTTTAGAAAACTACACATTGCAACCACAAAATGAAGTACAATCTCAGTATTACAATTCGATTCAGATTGCTATTTTTGTCCACATAACATTTATACATGCACCTGATATACAAAGGAGGATCAAAAGATAATCAGAGAGTATCATTTTTATATGAGTGATGATAGATCTCACTCGTCCAAGTATGTCCAACATTGTTTTGAGAATTTTTTTGAGTTCTTGCAGGAGCATGATATAGCACTGGGTCGACATCTCATTTGGTCAGATAACTACACAGGTTAATTCAAGAATTCTCATATGTTTTATTGGTTGAGTAGAATGCATGTAGAGAGGGGTGTACCTCATATTTGGAGGATTTTTTAAGTTGGGCATGGGAAAGGGGAGCATGATGGAGTAGGTGCATGTGTAAAGAGAGCTCTAGTTAAGGAGAAATTGCAGATTTCAGGAGAAAAATTTAGTGATGCACATTCTATTGTTGATTAGTGTAGTTCAACATTGTCACAGGGAGGGACACTTGATTCAATAGTGCACAGATTCTTTTGGTTCATTGTGGAGGGTACAGTGGGAGGAAAATTGGATTTTTAAACAATCAAAGATTCTTCAAAGATTTCAAAGAAATTAGATGCAAGAACATGGACCATTTGGACATGAGAGTTGGCTTGTTTTTGTTAAATTTGTATTCAGTGTGAGTGGGATCAATGCGAGTCAAGTGAGTGGGTGGATACATGGGTTCCATAGTATCTAAATCCTTTATGTCAAGCAATATCCATGAAAAATGACACAATGGAAAGTTCAGTTGATTACAACCATCTTTTAGATCTACTATAGCCAGGACATGTTTTTGTAGTTATTGCACCATAGGGGAATGAAGAGAGATCAGACTATTGGTTGGCTCAATGTGTGTGGGTAAAGCATAAGCTAACACAACCGATGGAAGATGATGATGGGTTCATGTATCCTATAGGTTCAGTTGTGGTTGTAGGAACTTGGTTGCAAACATACATGATTAGAAAGAATGGAATACCTGCATTTGAAGACTATGAGAAACACAAAACCATTCTCATGTATTCACACCTTGTTATAGCAACAATTGTTAAGTCGTTGAAGCATCATGCCAAACCAAAGAAAGAACAACTATTGACACTTAGTAGTGTTGATCATGAAGCAATATTGGATACTCTTAAGCAAAGAGATCACCCTTCAGGAACACTTGAATAGCATATTCAAGAATGGAAGGTACAATGCTTAGGTTCATTATGCTTAAGTTTAGTGTTCTTTATTTAATACTAATATTTTGTGTATTCTTGCAATGCAGGTGTCTTTAATAGTGATATTTTGTATACTCTTGCAATGCAGGTGTCTTTAATACTGATATTTTGTATACTCTTGCAATGCTTTTTCATGAGAATTCTTCTCATCTAATGATTGCAACTTGACTGTCCTAAGAAGGTAATATGCACTCTGTCAATGTGATTCACTTCATTGTGAATATTTGCATTACCAATTCATCACCATTTAGGTTGTTTAGAATAATATAGATTTGTTAGTCTAAGAATATTTTCTATTGTGACAATATAGATTTCTCATTTGCCAACTTTTGTGATATTTTTGGCATGATTGATTATGGACCTGCTACAACAATAGCTAGCTCTGATCCTTTGGGAGAGGTATGCGAAAAATTAAAATAATATAGATTTCTTATTGCAAGCATCTTTTATAGTTTGCATTACCATTTTATCATCAATTAGGTCATTTAGAATAATATAGATTGGTTATTCTAAGCATCTTTTATAGTTTGCATTACCAATTCATCATCATTCAGGTTGTTTAGAATAATATAGATTTGTTAGTCTAAGCATCTTTTCTATTATGACAATATAGGTTTCTCATTTGAAAAATTTTGTGATTTTTTTGGCACAATTGATCATGGACCCATTGTAACAATAGCTAGCTCTGATCCTTTGGGAGAGGTATGCGACAAATTACAATAATATAGATTGGTTATTGTAAGTGTCTTTTATAGTTTGCATTACCATCTCATCATCAATTATGTCATTTAGAATAATATAGATTGGTTATTCTAAGAATCATTTATAGTTTTCATTACAAATTCATCATCATTCAGGTTGTTTAGAATAATATAGATTTGTTAGTCTAAACATCTTTTCTATTGTGACAATATCTAGATTTCTCATTTGAAAAATTTTGCGATATTCCTGGCATGATTGATCATGGACCTACTGCAACAATAGCCATCTTTGATCCTTTGGGAGAGGTACATGTGATAGATTACAATAATATAGATTTTTTATTGTAAGCATCTATTATAGTTTTCATTACCATCTCATCCTCAATTAGGTCATTTAGAATAATATAGATTGGTTATTCTAAGCATCTTTTCTATTGTATGTAGTTTAACTACTACCTTCATGGTTTTTATAGATGCTTGTCACTCCAGAATGTCAACATGCTACTCTTGTGGAAGACTGTGCCTTGAATGCCTCTAATAGGAAAAATTTGTAAAATTTGAATTTTCAAATGTGAAACAATGTAGAAAGGTCATAACTGTGTATGGGCATAATCTATATCTAGTGATGTTTTTTGAAATATGGGTCAAATGTCTGGAATTGTATAAAGGGTATGTTTAAAATGTAAAGGGGTCTGTATTTTGGAAACTCATAGGTTGAAATAGTCATACAGGTGTATGCTTTGTTACTATTATTGGGAAAATTTTGTAAAATATTTTTGTACTTAATCGAGCTACAATAGGAGGTTGTCTTCTTGATTCTTTCATGTCAGTATGCTTGTTTGAACCAAGTTTTCTAATATATTCTATTTATATATAATAAATTATAGTGGCTTGCAACTTTTGCCAAAAAAGAGAGTAAAAAGGTCATGTGAAGGTCATTTCCAATGTAATTGATCTTTTATCTTATAGAGTAAGAAGTTAACTCTATTTTGAAAGATATTTGAGGTCATTTCATCAACAATAAAAGTTTTGGGAGCATATTTACAGAGACTCGGTCTGAAAAACCTCCATTTAGGGGTTTGAGAGTCTAATAAAAAATTCAACACTACTCCATCAATTGGATGTTTGGATGCTTTGTAGAAAAGTGGAAACAAGATATTTGGGTGTGCATGATGTTCAAGTTGATTGGGTAAGAGTTTTCTGATGCAAGAGCTAGGTGGCTTTAATCAACACAATTACAATTCAAGATGATTCAAACTCCAATTTCATCTTGAAACCCAAACTTGGGTGCAACTTCACTAAAATGGTTACCCTTCCTAATAGGTATGCAAACCTATTTTTCTCACTTTTCACACCAAAGACTAGCTCAATAGCCAACCCTTGATACTTTCAAAACTTTAGTAGGTTCCTTTGAAACAAAGGCTTCAAACTAGCACTCTTTTGTTGTCCAAGATCCCAAAATAGGACCATTTTACAAAGAGACTCATATTTAAACACTTCACAAACCTGAAATTTCAATGAGGCAGCATTAAACATCCTACCAAACTACCAAAACCACAATTTTTTTTGGTGAGGAACGCTTTCTAAAGCTCTATTTCAACAAACCCTCATTTTTAGCAACTTTCATGAGGTTTTTAAGGAAATAAATGTTTCCAACCTTTCCAAACCCTATAAACTCATCAAACATGTCTATTAGGACCTACACAAGCTTGATCCAACTTGAAATCTTACTGCCCCCTGTTTCATTGACATAAGCATGTTGTAACCACCATTTTTCATCTAATTTCATTCATTTTTGCCATGCATGGCAACTCACCAACTCAACTATAGACCTTTGCAGTTCTTTATACCCACATAGTCACCTTATACAGTCCTAATAACATCTACCATGGCCATACCATTGAGCTATAGACCATACAATAGATGGTATGGCCTTTTAGCAATTTGGAATCTTAAGGGAAATCATCGGTCCAATGTAGCTCGAAGTGATTCACTGTATTTTGGTGCAAAAGAGGACCATCCCTAGCATAAACATACCCCTCTAGACACGCTAGGATATTTTTTTTGGTTGTATGATTTGTAGAGTGAAAGTTGCACCACTTTGTAACTTTACACTACTTGCATTTGACAACTTTTTCCTCAACTAAAAACTCATCACCACAGGAAAACACCTCTAAGATAGCAAAAACCAAGAGAGATTATTGTAGAGGGTCCCAACACGATCCCATAGCCTTAGATGGAGATTCTATGAGCATCACCATTTCTAAGAAATAGCCCTTCAAAGAAATGAGGTCTCATGGTGATGGAATGCCATGACAATCAACAAGGCAGTCAATTGTTTGAAAAAATGTCTCAAAGAAATGAGGTCTCATGGTGATGGAATGCCATGAGAATAAAAATTTCTTTTGATTGTCATAAAATTCCATCACCATGAGACCTCATTTCTTTGAGGCATTTTTTTAAATAGTTCATTTCTTTTTCTATGATATTGCTTACTATTATGCTTTGATAGAATTTTTCCAAGCATCCATAGCTTGTTTGAAAGCACTTGTTTTAGGCTTTTAGCCATAGAAAGAAGCCAATGAATTTTTTGATAAAAATCTTTGGTAGAAATGTATGAAAAAGGTGGTAGCATAGACAAGGCAGTGAACTATTTGAAAAAATGCCTCAAAGAAATGTGGTATCATAGAATTCCATGACAAGCAAATGCAATTGGTAGCTACTCCTAGTTATTAGTTATGCAATGTGAAGTGATGCTTTGAGTTTGAAAGATGTACAATGCAATGTAATCAGTGATATGAATATAAACTACAAAAATCTATTTTTTACAATTCATTAGTTAAACTATTTATTTTATTTTCTCTCTATATTTCTATGCTATGGAAATGCCTTTCAATTTCAAAATAAAAGGTTTTTATCTCTTCTACAATTTTTTTAAAATCTAATTTATTTTTAAATCTTATACTTTTGGTTTGCCGATTTTTTCCACAAAATATTTTTGTTGCTATGGTTTAAACTATATAATATAACCATAATATAACTAAGCAATATATGATATAATTTAACTAGATTATTCATTATTTTTTATTGTGAACTATATAATATAACCATTATTTTTTATGCTATTACACATTGATATTTAACCATTGCTCAAGATTAAATTTTCAAAGAGTTTAAACATGCACAGGAGGAACAAATTATTTTGATTGTCAACTTCTATATATCAAATTATCCAATAATCAAGTGTATGTTGATATACAAAAATGGCATCAATGCTAACTCAAATTTTTACAAAATGTGGCATATGCCATCTCAATATCTATTCAAAATTTACATGCCAAAATGTCTATCTCATCCTAAACTACTAGTGGATCATCAAAATGGAGCCTCTTTGAAGCACTCTTTGGCTCTGAAGGTAGCTGCACAAGAAAAATTCAAACCACAATTAAGATTAGTTATACTATATAATTTAAAATCAAATAATGAACATCAAAATCAATATACATTGAATTATAATTGAACTCTAAAATTTAAATCTTGATTACCTCATATATATGTCTCTTCAAAGGGTCAGCAGTCCTAGAATATTCCCCTCTCAAAGAACCAATCAAACCAACTTTTGAAATGAAAATCTATATATGTGAACAAAAACATAAAATTGATACAAGTTAGCATACAATTGTTGGTAATAGGAACATATTTACTAAACACAAAATAAAATAAACACATACCTCTTTAGGCATCTCTTTTTCTTTATCTCCTTTAGGTGTTTCGACACCTCCTCCTTGAGGTGTTTCAACACCTACTCCTTGAGGTTTTCCAATACATACTCCTTCAGGCATTGCGACACTTGTCAACAAGGATGTGTAGCTCATAACTGCCTGTACATAAAAATGACAAGTACATATGAAACTACCAATCTATGTCAATGTATGTATAATCAATATAATATCTTAAAAATCTTAATTCAATCAAATTTGAGTTCAATTACCTTTCCCTTATCTACCATTGTGCCTCCATAGTCTGGACAGTGTTGCACCTCGCTCGCACTAGGCGTTTCTTATAAGAGGAAAATAAGATAAACCTATAAGTTAATATATAATTTCATTAATGACAATTCAAATGACAAGCAAGTATATAATAAAAAAATGTAAATTAGTGAGTGTGAAAATGTATATCATGTGCATGTCAAGGCCAAATTAAGTGGCCCTAAAGGTGCTATTAGTAACCTATGTAAGCTCCTCCTCAGACATCAATTGTTAAATAGACCATGAAAATAAATATTAGTACTTGATACTATCTCTTATTAATATTCATTTAAAAACAAATACAAGTTATGAATATACAACTTAAATCTTACCTGTGTAACTATTCCAATGTCCCCCTCTCTAGCAGGAGAGGACTTTATAGGGTGCACTCCAATCCCCTGCATCTGATCTCCTATAATGTCCACATCATGAAAGTCATAATCAAAAGTGTCCAAGGGATGCTCAGTGGGTTGTACAAGAGAACCCAAGCATATCTAGTGGCACATAGTGCAAGTATGTGGCACATAGACATGTGGACCTGAGGAGGAGGATGCAGCAACACTCAATCCATTTCCAACATCACTAGCATGTGGTTGAGCTACTGTATCAGTATGGGAAACCAAAAGATCACTCAAAGAGTGAATAGCCTGAATATTTTGTGGTTGCATCCTCAATAATATTTGGATGATGTACTAGAGGTGGTTGAGGAAGGGGAGGAGGGGGAACATATGGGCCCTAGACTACTCTAACTACCCCTGTTCTATCCTAGGGCATACCTCCATCGATGCCCTAGAAGGGTTTAATGCCAAAGTAATTGAGATGATGCCCTAACACAAACTCAACATATAATTTTTTGATAAAGTAAAATGGTACATCAATATTGTTGTTGGGTTATTTATCAAAAAACATCCACCAATGATCCCAAAATTTATCTACAATGTCCTTATTCATGCACCATTTTATAAAAAAAATTGGTTTATTAACATTAATTGGCAGATCGGTGTGGGGGTTAACAAATAAAGAGGCTATTTGGGCTTTTATTTATTTTGATATCTTTCACATCTTTGTAAGACAATCCAAAGGAGTAATATTCCCTCATGGTTTCTCGCCATGAAAGAATGGAATTATGTTGGGTGGAGAGGGTTTCTATAATTTTAATTATTTCCTTCAATGTGTTTTTCATCTGGGATAATTGAGGGATTGTCTTATAAACATCACAAATGCCCCTCAATTGCTCCATTTTTTCACTAATTAACTCTTTAATTGATGGACATGGAGGTGGTGGAGGGTTTGACATTTGTGCATTTTGATTCTCAGCCATAATACCTAATTGAAGTTCAAAATTAATTAATTTAATTGAAATTACACAATATAATGAAATTATTGTAAAAAACCCTAGTTTTTAATAAAAATCCATTAAAAATTCTAGTTTTTAATAAAAATCAATAAAAAACACTAGTTTTTTACTAAAAATCCATAGAAAACACTATTTTTTTAATAAAAATCCATAAAAAATGCTAGTTTTTAATAAAAATCCATTAAAAACTAGTTAAAATTATACAAAACTAATAGAAAAAATGATTAAAAAAAACCAAAAACTTACCTTGCAAATTGGATATCAGCTCGAATCGGATATCAGATGTGCCCCACATTGCTCTCGCTATACTTTGAGTTGTTTTAAATGGTTGGAATGATTTTAAATGGTCATGGTTGTGCATTTATACCCGATCCAAATCAGATATTGGATTTGTGCTACTTTGGCTTGGGAATTGTTTTGGAGCAATGTACTAACACCCAACCCAAGAAAAAGTCAACTTGGGATCTTCACATTTTTTGGTGGATGCAAAACACCACTTTTTTGATATTGCCACTTTTTGGCCCATCATGATCCTGCACATACCCATTATATGATTTGAGCATCCACTGTCAATGATCCACTAATTCCTTTCCTCTCTAGCATAAAAAGAAATCAACATCATTCCTTCAATGTTATGAATTGTTTCCAAAGCACTTTCCTTCACACATCTTTTAGAATTAGTAGAATCAGTTCCAACATTTAAATCCATGAACAAGCATTCATCACTTCCTTCATCTAGATAATTTGATTCCTCATCATTAGAAAAACCAATTTCCTTTTCAACATAATAACTTTTTTTTGAAAAATTTACCTTTATGATACTTTTTTTTGTCATTGGTAACCTTTATTAGACATGTAGAAGCATAATGACCTATCTTTCCACAATTAAAATATTTGAAATGTAACTTACCTTTGTATTTCCTAGTTCCCTTTTTTCATTTTCTTACAAAATTTTCTTACACCTCATCAAGATCATCCTAATATGATTCATCATTTTCTACTATAAATACTTAAAAAGAAGTTTATTTACTTGTACCATCTTGACCAAATTCTCTCATTTGAAAATAAGTTAGAGTGCCATAAATCTGATCTTTAGAATAGTTATCCAAATTCTATCACTCCTCAATAGTATAAACTTTAGAGCTACAAGTTTTAGGCACAGTTCATAATAACTTTTTCACAACCTCACTTTCCTCCAACTTTCCACCAAGACCATTGATGGAATTGAAAACTTCATGAACTCTAAGCATGTAGGTAATAAAATATTCATCTTTATACATCCTTCGGGTTTCAAATTTGTCTTTGTAGTTTTGCATCATTACTTGTTTGACCTTGTCATCTCCTTCATAAATACTCTCTAACTCTATCCATACTTCTTTAGCAACTTTAAGACTTATCACTTTTACATGTTTAGAATCAGAAAGACCACTAGGGATAATATTCCTTTCTTTTCCATTGATTTCATAATCCTTGATCTCATCATTACTTATTAGGCCATTTTCAAGCACAATATATCCTTTTTCAACTAACTACCAGAGTCCAAATCCAAGGGAGACCAAAAAGTACTCCATCCTATCTTTTTAATAGGCCTAATTATTTCATTAAACATAGGGGCTTTGACACCCTTATTGTGTGCCATATGGATCTACCTCAAGTGGTTAAGATTCTTCCTCAAAACCATGAATCTGATACATTTTTTTAGATGCATAGGACAAACAAGAGGGGGGGTGTATCAGCTATGTACTTTACAACATTCAATTACTCAAATATCTTTTCAAACACTTATCTAACATTCAATATTTATCATGCATTAATATAATGTAAACATATGAAACAATAATACAAACAAATCCAAACACATAATAACACCATATTTATATGGAAAACCCAAGAAGGGAAAACCATAGTCAAGATTAGCTTACATATATATGTGTTGCAACACTGAATACAATTAAGATCACTTCCCAAAAAATAAAGAAAGGCTCACAACTAGAAGGAATCACTATCCAAATGAAAGAAGAATAGAATAAAGAGGTGGCTCACTACCAAATATGAATTGATAACAATGCATTTGACTTATCCTGAAGGTGGGTATGTGTAGGATCATCATCCTACACATACCCAGGTATAGTTCCTATCAAGATCCTACACATACCCAGGTATAGTTCCATTGAAGCATAAAAAACTCATTTAACATACTCAAATATAGAGACCTTCTTCTCACAACATCTAGAAGTCATAAGCATTTAGGCTCATACTTAGATCTCCAAACTTGATCACATTCACATATTTTTCATAGCACATACTCTTTCTCAACATATCCAACAACTCACCTTGCATTTATATCATTTGTGACCTAAAACAATCTCAATTAGGTCAGCCTTAATGAAACATATGCACCTCAAACATTCAACACCAAATAGGCTGGAAACAAACACTTCTGTAATGGAAATAAGTGAAGGAAGACCATGTCATAGGTTAGATAAGACCCAAATCTATATCAACACTCTTCTCAACATTTCCAAAAACAATAATCATCCTCCAAAATTAGTGCTAGCATGCTAGGTTGGCCAAACTTGCACTAACACTAACAAGCAACCACAAACATGCCTCTCTAGGTCTACAAACATCTCATGGGCAACAAAAAAATAATCCACAACATCCAATAATATTCCACATCATTAGAATAGTCAACACTACTGCCACAACCACTTGAAATTGAATAACACTTTCATTTTGTGAAACCAGACACACTAGCACAAACATACCACTCACCAACCAACCTTGTGAAATACCTCAACACCTAAAGCCTCAAGGAAAGGTAGATAAAAATTATGAGAACATCCTTTGATCTACAAGATAAGAACCTTTAACATAGAGAAATGTGAAGTAATCTCACTTCTCTAGACACCCTATATCACAGATAAAGATACTATCAAACACATCTTTCAATGTTTTATGATATATAACCTAAAACTTTGAATATAACACCACTAAAAACCTTTGATCATCCCATACAAACCATAAAATCATGTCTTCAACCATGAAGAAATGTGGAGAAAAACACTTAACACACCTCTGTCACATTGCACTCTCTTTTATTCAAATTTTCTCAAAAGAGCTTGGAAACCAAGTGAACCAACTACCATTTCAACTCTTATTCGTCACATAAATAAATGAAAACATTAATTATATCACCAAAACATGGTGTAACACTCTCCAACATTAGCAATATCATCAACACCACTAGGCTCCAACATTCTTTACAACTATACAAGCACACTCTAAGGAGTTGACATCAATAACAACACCCAAACAACTCAAGCTTCCAACACAATACAAAAATAAATCACTAGGGGATTGGCTCTCCATTTTGGAATAGATCTAGTTATCAAAACCCTAGTTCAATTATGCTCAATGTTGACTCAAGAGAAAAGGAGATAATCTTAGTTATCTTAATTAGATCTAGTCACTTTTCCCACTAATAATTTTGGTGAACAAAATATATCTTACACTTAGAATTTTTTTTATTTTCGTAGCATAAAATTTCTAAAAATTGATTCAAAACCTAGGTTATTTAAAAATATTTTTGATTATTTACATTTATTTTCAAAAAATATCCATTTTCATTAGTTCATCATAAAAATTAAAAAATAATTTGTTTTTTGCTTAATTCTTTTAGATCTAATTTTCCTTATTTAGGGTTTATATTTGAGCTATTTTCATTGAGAAAATTAATTAAAAAATAATTCTACCATTTATGCATGTATATTTTAGTGAAAAACATTGAAAAAGTGAAAAAAATGCATAGAATTTTTCATTTCAATAGATCAAAAGCATTAATTTTCTATATATTTTGGAAAAATCATTCAATTATAGTCTTCAATTTATGAAAATTATCATTTCAACGTATTCAATTGTGCTAAAAAATTCAAAATTGCATGCATGTAGGTGATTCATATAGAAAAAATAGGTTTTGGAGCATTTCTAGAAATTTGTTCACTTCCAGACCTGAAGCTCTAAAAGACAAGACCCTTAGACATTGCTAATTATTTTTAGATTTTTTTTTCAAAATTACCTATATTTTATAGGGCGTACTTATGCCATAGACTAGCTAGTTTAGGGTGAAATTGGTTGTGCACATCCCTATTTGTGGTCTCTATTTAGATTTAGTTCCTATTTTTTGTAGTTTTTCCTAAAAAATTTAGGTTTTGTTGTGTATTGCAAATTTTCCCTAACTTACCTAATTTAGTGCAATACCCTCTATAAAAAGGAGAGCTATAACAAAAAAAATTATTTCCAAAAGTCTAGTTTTGGTATAACAAAATATGGCTTGTCTAAAAAAATCAAGTCATTGTCCCAAACCCAATTATATACCATCAAAAGTGATAAATGTCAACCTTCAATCATATTTTTTGATTTTAATTCCCAACTTGATCTCAAATATAACCTATCAATTAGCCACTTTCAATGATTGTTTACCTTGATGGATCGGCCAACGAATAAGTGAAAGTTACAATAACACTCCCTCTACACATCAAGTTTTGCAAAACCTGGGAGGGTGATCCTAGACAATATTCATCAATATCCCATTCTAATTATTACAAATATTGTGTCAAGCATATGTTTTCTATGCAAATTTTCTTGAGGCTCAGGAAAATAAGATCTGGCTTAAATCATTCAAGCATTTCACATTTTCAATACTATAGAACAAGATAAGAACTCATTTCCAACATACATTTTCAATAAAAAATAAAGATTGAAAGTATTTTAGAGTGTTTGATCTTGGGACTATAATTCACAAACAAAGGCAAGAGATCGATACTTTATCCTAGGGACACAAAGTCAGAACTAGTGCAATTGGGGTTCCACAATAGCATTTCACCTATACATTTAAAGCTTCAAAATGCTTCCTTACAATACTATGCTCAGTATTCCTCACCAACTCTACTTATCAAATCTTGGTATTCACTCACACAAACCGATGTTCTCAATAAAGCATGTAACCTATTCTTTCACTAAGAGCCTCAATTAGAAACATACATCCTTAGACACAACCATGGAGACAAATTGAAAGATCCTTGATATATTCATTCATAATTTATGTAAACCATACATCAAGAGACAATTGGCCTTTGAGTTTTTCCATTGAATTCCACAAAATGCTAGTACTATTTGTAGTGGCCCTCTTTGGATGTGAGTGTAAGTGTGAAATCGTTGTGTATTGTGGTATTGAATTATTTAGTAAACATAGTGTCCTCCTTTATTTAGTAAATTAAATTAAAATGATTAAATAAACTAAATCTACGAACCATAACGTATATAGTTATTATTAAATTAATTAATTTTTATTGTAAATGTATCATATTTAATTATAGTTGATAATTTATTGCTAAGAAAAGATAACAATTTAAATATGATAAAGAAATCAAATAAAGATAAGTGATCTTATCAATTGAATAAATATGGAAAGAAAAATGATTTTTAATCAGGTAAAAGAAATAATATTTTCAAATTGTGTTTTAAAGCAAAAATAAAATAAAATAAAATAAAATAAATAAAGTAAAAAAAAAACAAAAAAAAAAAAATTAAAAACAAAATCTCGTTGGTTATATGCTGGAACTAGAATCAGTTTTGGGAGAGCGGAAGATAAGTTGTGCATGTACCGGTTTTGAAAAAAGAACGGAATGCTTTTGAAGATTCTTGGTAACTGAAATGAAACTCTATATTTAGGCATCCCTAGTGTCGCTCTGGAGGGGGGGGCGGAGATGCTTGGTCTAAGATGAATCAGAGGCAGTCTGGAAAACAGATCATACTCAAAAAAAAAAGAAAAAGAAAAACAATTCTTTCCCTCAGGAATAAAAGGGTGAAGGAGTTATGCCAAGTCGCGGGGGAAGAAGAGGAGAAATACAGTAAGCCCATCGGTGCCAGTTTGGAATAGAAGCTGCAAGAACATCTTCAGGTCGAGGGATTATGCGGTCTGAGATTCCTAGAGGAGAGACGGGCAATGGGGAAACACCTAAGAAAAGCTTGCTGAACCACGAATGACAACCTCCTTCATTGTTTCGCTACTATCTTCCAGGTGCGTAGTTAAATCATTGCATGTAAGTTTTCCTTCATGGTTAATTTGTATGAGTTTAGAGTGGAAATAGATAGCCCTGAGGATAGCTCACCTGGCGTGCAACTTATGACACGACCCTATGTTCCATGTGGAGGAAGTAGAAATATCCATTGGCATCTTATTTGTATTGAAATTCTATCCCTCCCAGCCAATGTGCCTGATTGCTTGCATTACCCAAAAGTAGGATAGTTATTGGAAATGGCCAAAATTATTCCCCTACCCTGCAATGCTTTTGTCGGACATTAAGTAGATTGGTATAAAATGGCATTTGAGTCCCTTTTTATCTAACCCCAATTTGCCCACTCTCTGGAGATGTCAAATCTTTTATCAGGCTGAGTCCATCTCTCCCAGCATCGCTCTTGCATCTGGTATTGAGTATATATTTGGGGTTGTGTGGTATTTGCTTCTTGTTTTTTTTTTATAAGTGAAATCTCCAGATTGAAATGGGCGTCCTCTTTGTAGGAGTTAAATAGTCGAGATAGTTTTCACCATGCAAACGGTAATTGTGTCCTACCATACTCCCCATGTATTACAAGCATATCCGACTAGTTACTTTAGTGATATAACTAGAATCATAGAGTGGTGAAACACAATTTGGAGGATACCATGCCTGGGTAACTAAAGCTATCGACCATCTTGAAATTCAAATAGCAACCGGTCTCAGCCGTCGCACTTGAACATAATAGGAAATTTCAAAGGTTTAAATAACCTGCTTGATTCTACTGTCAACCTGTCGCAGTTGCTGCACTTGAAAATAAATATTGTCAATGTACTAACATACTAGAGAGATTACCTTGATCGTGGTGAAGTTTATATTCCAAACTCCAAACTTGAGGCCGTGCCTGAAATTCGCCATCAAGTAGGATTGCGTCTTGTTCAAAAAGAGGAAATTGTACAGTATTTTTCCCCACCCTTAAATCACGCGTTGCACCTCACCTCATTCTTTCCCTTTAGACTTGTGGGTCGCTTTTGGGAGCTGATGATAATACTGGTAGTTGGCGACATTTCCAAATTCCAATATTCACTTTCTAATATACTTGTCAACCTGCCACTGTTACAACATTTAGAGTTGAGGCGTTGTGCAGAATTAGAAAGCCTCCCTGAAACCATTGGCAACCTATCACAGCTGTAACTGCTAGACTTGCAATGGTAGTAAATTAGATAATCTTGCTGATTTCATTGGCAGCCTGTCACAGCCCCACACTTGTACATTATAGGAAGTTTAAAGGTTTAAATAATCTATCTGATTTCATTGTTCTCTTGTCACAGTCGCGCACTTGCACATAATAAGAAGTTCAAAGTTTGAAATATTCCCTCTGAGTTCATTGTCAACCTGTCTCAGCTGTGGCACGTTATTTTATCAAGATCTTGTTAAAATTACAATAATATATACTATCTTGCAGGAGTAGTTCTTATATGATATTTATTTGGTTTAAATTAAGTTTATATTTACTTGTATTTTAAAAGGTGTGGGATGGGGCGCTAAGTATTTTTGAGCATTTAGACTGCGGGGCATATTCTTATAGTTTTGTTGGTTATTTTATTAGTTTAGCAAGAATGTAGGGATGCTATCCTAAAATGATCAAACCAATGAATTGACTAGGTTGGTAATGAAGAGATTATTTAGAAGGAAAATTGGATTAATCGATATCATAGATAATGGAAATGTATTGCGAGTTATTGTAAGTTCTATTTGATTTTGATTTTGGATTTTGATTTACTTGATTAAATGAAATATACTTCCTTATGAAAGGAGCCTTTGTTCTTAATTATTTTAGTTTTTAATTAGTCATTTCATAATTAATTACGAGTTATTGTGGAAATGGTTTATAAAGTGTAGTCAATGGTTAGGTAATGAGTTTTAGGAGAAAAGGAAAATAATGCTTTTCATAGTTGTTGTGGTTGTCCTTTTAGATGGAAGCATATTGACATATACTATAGTACTTTAAATAGAGGTATACTTTTGTAGGTGACATTATCTTACCTTAAATAGATATGTAAAGGGACTAGAACTTAGAAATTATAAGGAAGTCTGGATTATATTTAGAAGGTTTATTAATAGAATAGGTTTATTAAGTTTATAAATATTGAAGAGGTTTAGTTACTAAAGGACACTTATGTTTACCTTGCAAGTCAGTTAGGAAAAAGTAATCTCGATTGCATTCGCATCGATGTCTCATGCTAATTAGAGTTAAATATTATTATTGCTTATATGGAATTTCAGTGGTACTTGTGGTATTTGGGTTTCAAAATGATTGTTTATAAGTTAAAATTACTTTTGAATAATAGGAGTCACTTAATAGATCAATGAGATCTTTTATTTTCATCACTCAACCAATGAATTGTATAGTATGCTGATTTCATGCTCATTTAGGTTATTTACCCATTTGTTTTACTTAAGTGTTGATTGGTAAAAATTAGGAGATTGTGGATTTTTGTTACGTGTGGAATTTGTTTGAATAAAAGGAATGTGTTGAAGTGATGTTTCCACTCATATTTTGTATGTAGGTGTGTTGGTTATTGTGAGTTGGTTTTAACAGTGTTGCCTTGGTTGTGATGGCGATCAATCATGAGGGTTCCATCTAGATATGACTTTTGTCTTGAGTTAATTTTTGATTTGAAGAGTCTTTATTCATTGGGTTGGTGTTGAAGTTGGCTTGAAGCCCGTATCATTGACAACTCTTGTTTCTTCATTTTACCGTCATTTGTGGATTGTCGTTCTTTTGGTTTCCAGAGGCTTGAGATTATTGTCAGTTGATGTTCTCTCTTTATGTGCCCTTGATGAGGCAAGTGTTTTGATATCGTGATTTTAAAAGGGTTGTACATGAATTGTTGAGACATTGATTATGTGTTATAGCGAGATGGTTAATGCCTCGCGTAGTTTGGTCTTGAGATTATTTGTTTTTCGGTTACGGTACAACCCTTGCCTGCTTTGAGATATGTTAGGGGTCATAGGGAGAGTGGCTCTTCGTGGGCCCCGGCGCCTCAGGATGAGGAAGGGCTCAGGATAACCCACGAAAGAGTAGTTAAACAAGTGATAACCTAAACAATAGAATTTAGAGGGTTGGGTAGTTTAAAAAACACAAGATAATAAAACATTGGATTCCTCGGTTATGCACTAGGGCTACCATAGACTAGTGATAGACTGAGAAGGCCGTGGTCGGCAAAGTCATAGTCTCGTCCTCACGAGAGATTATTGGCTCCGCATTAGCTACCCTATGTTGCGGTGCCTCAGTTAGGAGGAAGGGCCAGGAGATCCATAGATGGGTGCCGGCGCCTCAGTTGGAGGAAGGGCCAGGAGAATCCCATGAGAGCTATGCGATGACACTCTCCACTTGACACCCTTGTGCTTGGTTGTAATTGCCTCTGGTTATTGTATCTTTATGTTGTTTTCGAGGGCTAGGGAATCCATAGATGGGTGTCGGCGCCTCGGTTGGAGGAAGTGCCAGGGGATCCCATGAGAGCTATGCGATGACCCTCCCGACTAGACACCCTTGTTCTTGTTTCTTGTCGCCTCTGGATATTGTAGTCTTTATGTTGTTTCAGATTCTTGTGGAAATGATTTATGGATGCTCTTTGGTGACTTTCTTAATTGTTATTGCTTGGGTTAAAAGTGGTGAGTTTCATAGTTTTATTTGATTTTGTTGACTCATGAATGTTGTTGAGTATGTCATTGTAATCCGTGAGTTTCATGATACCTTTGTATGATGTTGAGTCTTGTGGTTCCCTGTTTGGATGTTCTTGGTTGAGGTCTCTTCTTGTCAGCTCCTTAGCACGGGGGGTGGGTCTTCGGACCCACGTGGTCAGGTGGAACATGCTAAGCACCCCATTGGGTCCCCAGTCAAGGATCGAGAGGTGCAGATTGGTGCCGTTGCAGCGACTCCAGAGTTGTATTTGTCTTGGAGCCAGTTACATTACTTTGTTATTATCTTTCTGATGTATCATCTTATCTTGTTATGTGGTTCCTGCTCATATTGGGAAACATGTTTGTATCATTGTAAGACTTGAACAGTGTAAAGTAATGAAAAGGATGTGATGTAATATTTATCATTAGTGAACCTTGTGTGGATATGGATCCATATCGGACGTTATTCAACGTATTGCATTTATTTAAGTGAATGGTTCTTATTGATGGTTTTATATGTATGCTTGTCATGGATTAGATTTGGCTTTCATTCTTTATCATTGATGTATGGCATTAAGTTTCATAATATATCCTCGTGTACCCCAAGGGATGTAAATGATATCGGGTTTGTTTAAATTAATTTTCATGTCATAACTTTTGTGCATCTCATGCCTGTTAGTTTTACCTAAAAAAAAAAAAATTGTGTGGTAATCGTTGCCTTAGTTGTCCTTTGGGGTTCGCACGACTGGGCATTACACTATTATGCAACACTACCAATTACAAGACTCAAACACCAAAATCCTAGAATGACCTCGACTTCATTTTTTGCAGTTCATTACAAAATTCACCAAAAGATCTATATAGAAGGTCATCAATTCTATTTTATAGAATAGGGGAGAAACAATCTTTGAGCCTCTAACACTATTCAATTCATTTTTTAGTTACAACATTTAAAACTGTAACTATGCATGATGGAGAATTTTAGAGGATAGAACCATCATCACTTAGTTGTAGAAGCATGTTCCCATGTCTCCAAGAAAATCAACAATAAAAGAGGTAGTTACATTCAGAAAACAAAACATTTCATTCATCCACAACTCCATTTCTCTAAACATCTTCATGTTGTGCCATAATTGTTAGCTAGCCTTTCTTGTTTGAATTTTGAACATTGAATTGAAAGTATATGGCTGAGATATAGACCCCAATAAAACTTTAAAATGTGACCATTGATCACCATGAGGTTCTTGGTCAATGAATATCACATGGCCTTAATACATCGTTCCTTCCTTCTATCATAAGAAACATAAAATCATGATGGCTTATGCCCATGCGATAAACTAATCTCTATGGGTATGTGCAGGATCATGATGGGCCAAAAGGTGGCAATATGATGGGTATGTGGCTGATGACCTTTTTTTTACCAAAAATTGATGAAATGAAAAGTATTTTTAAAGGAGATTCTCAGCTTTTCACCAATATAAATTATGCCTTACTTTGAATTTAATAAGTAATTATTATCCATTTTCTATTTGAATTGTGACTAAAGTCATGCTTGATAGGCTGATTGAAAAACATCTATAGCTTTCAAACGGTATCATATTTTTTGAATCCAAAACATACATCACATTCTATGCTTTGCATACTATAGAATTAAAAAAAGAAAAAATGAATTTCATAAAGTTTTGACCAAGTTAAGGTGGTTAGACAAACGAGTTTTTATATTTTTAAAAGTTGTAATAAAAAAATCATAATTAATTATTTATTTTGAAAAAAATTACAAAAAAATATGCATCACATCAGGATATGAGTCCTCTAATTATATCCAAAATCTTATAAAAATATATTATCATTTTATTGTGGTTAGGGTGGTCAGAAAGACACCTACTTCTTATTTTTCTCTGAAATTTAAGTACTACTGCATTGAAATTTCAAATTTTCATCAAATAATTTTAATTTTTTAAAAACCTAGTAGTTTAGAAACGACATTCAATTTTCTACAGTTTATATTCTTACATATTTTTGAAATAATATAGATAACTTATTCAAATTTGTACGTCAAGTTGCCTAACTCTAATTTTTAAAAATGTTTTGCCACTTAAGGGCCTGTTTTTTCCATGATGATCCTGCACATACCCCTATCCTCAAAATATTCACTTGGTATTAGTCTCCATCACATATTACACATTGATCACTAACTTCATAATATGAAACCATGATGCACTAGAAGAGTGTGATAGCCATCTTATTTTTCATCTTTACATCTGAACCATTGGAGTCTTCATTGTAGCATACAAGACCATCATAATTTTCCCTAGTATGGCATCATTCACCACTACAATGTGAATGACCCACATGATGCTATCAAATCTCACCACCTATCTAGAATACTCCCCAACATATTCTTATATCGTATATCACACTTCTTTCATCAGTCATTTGAAACCAAAATATGATACAAAGGATCCTCATGACCAATAACAATACTAACACCTATCCTCAAATATAGTCTTAATATGCCACCTCCTTTATTGCACATCACAAATAGGCCTAGGTCTTCATGAAATACAAATGCAACATATTGAAATTATGTGACGGTCGTTAGATTTCTTCCTTTCCACTATTATCATAGATCTTAAATATCCCACATCACACTTCTTCATACAACACCCTCGTTCAAATTTATGATGCATATATTTCATGCAATGCAAAGGGTATGTGTAGGATCATGGAAAAAACAGGCCCTTAAGTGGTGAAAAATTCAAAAAAAATAGAGTTAGGCAACTTGACGTAAAAATTTGAATAAGTTATCTATATTATTTCAAAAATATGTATGAATAGAAAATGTAGCAAATTGAATGTAGTTTCTAAACTACTACGTTTATTTAAAGAAAAGAAAATATATGTGATGAAAATTTGAAATTTCAATGTAGTAGTACTTAAATTTCAAGGAAAAAATAAGAAGTAGGCGTCTATCTGACCACCCTAACCACAATAAAATGATAATACTTTTTTATAAGATTTTAGATATAAGTAGAGGACTCATGTCCTGATGTCATGCATATTTGTTTGTAATTTTTTTCAAGTAAATAATTAATTATGATTTTTTAATTACAAATTTAAAAAAATATAAAAACTTGTCTATCTAACCACCTTAACTTGGTCAAAAATTCATGAAATTCAATTTTTTATATTTTTAATCTTATAGTATGTGAAGAATAGAATGTGACACATGTTTTGAATTCAAAAAATGTGATACCATTTGAATGATATAGATATTTTTCAATCAGCCTATCAATCAGGACTTTGGTCGTAATTCAAATAGAAAATGAATAATATTTATTTATTAAATTCAAAGTAAAGTATAATTTATATTGGTGGAAAACTGAGAATCTTCTTTAAAAACCCTTTTCGTTTCATCAATTTTGTGTAAAAAAAAAATTCAACCACATACCCTACACATACCCATAATATCACTACTTTTTGGCCCATCATGATCCTACACATACCCCAAACATAATATTTTGCTAGCATATTCCTTTCTTCCTTTCTCATCACACAATGCAGTTTCATCCATACACCATCAACTTAAAAATTATGCATTGTGAACATCATGTGTGATGAGATATAACATGGACATGTGTTGATAGCCTCCACACCCGTAACACTTATTTTGGACCAGCATCACCCTCACAAGGTAGCGAGATGTTGGCCTATGTCTATGTTGATGTCATATCCCAGTCATCACATATCATAAACAAGCCTACATCCTTATGAAACACAAATGCGATGTATTAAAACCCTATGATGGAACATGATCTCACCACTTGGAACAATTATGACTGTTAGTGCACATAGAAAATAGACCTTAGTCCTCTTGGTACACAAATGTGATGTAAAGCACGTGTGTGATGACCATTAGATCATTTCCTCTTCACTGCTCACCATTGATCTTAGAACATCACTCATCGTACAAAGGAAGCTAGTTGTGGAAAATTAAAATGTGATGCATTCAACTTATGCGATGACGATTAGATATCCATCTTCAATCCTCAACCATTGATCAATAAACATTGTACATCACATCTTCATTCAATATCACCAGGAACTAAAACAGGATGCAAAGGGATTGTATGTTAAAGAAACAACTTAAGTGAGATTTTGCACATGTGCTAAAAGTTGTTTTAGAAGGGGCCACACCTAGGAAAATGGATTAATGATACTTAAAAAAGGTAAAGGAATGACTTAATTAGCACATGATAAGGTTTTAAAAACAATGTAAATAGTAGATAAAGTTATACAAACTTACGGAAATACTGATGAAGGACCAAATGAAATGAAGGGTGCAGATGCTATCGATAAAAGAGGTTTTGAGAACCATGGTGATGACTAACGTAGTTCTAAGAACTAGCCAAAAGACCAACAATCATTAGACTTAGCCAAAGTTTTCAAAGACTTTGGATATATTGGCAAGGGCAGTTAAGATAAAGTATGGGGCTAGTCAGAACATGGATGCCTAGGCATAAAATATAACTTAAACCATCTAGAAATTTGGTGCAGGAGCACCTACACCCTATTGTCCAAATTACGTATTTTATGGAGCTTCTTAGGTGGTTAGTAGATTAGAATTAGGGTGTTTGTGTCTTTCTATGATAAATAATGTCTAAAATACCATTCTTTATGTAATTGGATAGATTTTGAGTTATTTAGGGTGATATGTCAAAAGTTACATAAAGTACAATATTGCCAATCAAGAAAATGTTATCAAAGTGCAATTTTGGGGAATATGTAGGGATAGAATTTCAAAATTCAATTAAGGGAGTTAGTCTATTGGAATTTAAAATTTAAATTTTTTTAAAGGCCTCTCAAGGGCTCAAAGATGAGATGGTGTGTTTGATATTGTGATTTCCTTGAATAAAACAACCCTTTTCTTCTAATAATTCTCTAATTTCTTGTATTTTATCTAAGTTTTTTGATCTTCTACTTTCTGTACGGCCCATACAGACTTCATGTTTCTTTGAAAACTATTCTAAATAATTATAGCATGTGTTAGTACTCAATACTATCCATTTTGGAAGTTTAACTTCAATTTTGGTGGGAGGACTTAGCAGATTTTTGAACCTGTCTGTTATAGGCCAATGAGGCTCTATCTAAGAATACAATTATGTAATCTTCCATTCCATCTACTATTCCAAACTATGCTTTGATGGAATGGAATAATAAAGGTAGGGTAGGAAGTTTATGTGCCTTATAGGGTGGGAGAAGAGAGTTGTGTGTTCTTGGAGTGCAGCCCTAGGGTCATATATGGTATTTACATGGTGTAATGAAGGAACCAAAGTAGTATTTTGACCAAATATTGATGAGACTGGTCTTATAATGAATTCTTAAGTTTGTGCAGGGTATTTGAAAATATTTTGATGCATTGGTTGTGATTCATAAGCCCGAGCATGTGTATATTGAATAAAACGCTAGATCTTTGTGTAAGTGAGGGTTTATTTGGACAGTGAAGTAAAAGCCTTGAATCTGCAAATGGCTTGTGAAATTGGGAGTTTAGGGATGTAATTAGTGACTATCCAAGGATTTTTTGTGT
Source organism: Sequoia sempervirens (assembly GCA_007258455.2). Lineage (NCBI taxonomy): Eukaryota > Viridiplantae > Streptophyta > Pinopsida > Cupressales > Cupressaceae > Sequoia > Sequoia sempervirens. The sequence continues at coordinate 264,640,990 of VDFB02353493.1, forward strand.
GTACAAGATGATTGGATGATACTTTTTTTGTAAAATAGGGCTAATTCTAGTAGCCTTTTTGCAGAGCAGTCCAGAGGTTTAATATTTTGTGTCAAAAATATCTTGGTGAATTTGTTGGAATGTTTTGTGGGGTGATGTTGGGGTAAGTGCACCAAGATGGTTCCCAAAAAGGGGGCTTAAGTGGCCACTTTTTTTCTGAAATCAGGAAATGCTAACCTTGGACGTGAAATTGAGGATAGTTACACTCAAAATTTTGAGATGGAACAAAAACAAGGATCGAAGTGCTCCGAGTCTACTTTCTAAACTACTAATTTATTTTGAAAATGGTTGAGATTAAGGGGTTCAAAAGAGGGATGTACACAAATTGGTTTTTTTCAAAAAAACATAACATAGCAACTCTTGTACGACATGAGCACGGTGAACTTTTTTTTAGTATTTTTAAAATCGCTACGATCAAAAGTTAGCTAACAACATCTAGTTGATGCACAATTTTTCTGATAATTTTTTAATGAACATTTGACTTTTTACTAATTTTCTAAGTGGGCACTTCTTGAAAAGCAGAATTTTGGTGTTCCCACTATAAACTTTTGAAAATAATTGATTTTTTTTTCTTTTTTTTAAATTTGTAGAATGGAGTCTAGTTTCTAAAAATGTAATTTATTTGAAATTTTGATGAATGGTTAATTTATAACAAAAAAAACACCAAACACTGCTTTTTAGCAAAAAACATACATACAAACAAAAGAAATTATGGATGAAAGGCTTAACATTGTCAAAAAGTGAAAAAAATTACATCGTTAGATACCTAAGAGAGAACCTAACATTACCCATGTGTTTTATTTTGTCGATATTGAACTAGATGCAATCTTGATGGTGAGCACGAACTCGATTATGTGAAAAATTGTAGAATTTGCAAAAACACGTCTCTAGCCTTGTTGGGAATGCCCTCCAAGCCTTTGGGTTGGTATCCCAATGCAAATAATTTCAATTTTTTCTTTGTTTTTAATGTAAAATAACATGAGCGCATTATAACGTGCTCGTGTTATAACACGAGCGCGTTTTCTAAAAAAAATTTCAAAAATGGCCACAAAATTGGTACCCAACTTCATGCACCCGCCCATTGTGAGTCTCAAAGGGTGTCTAGAAGATATTTGAAAGACCTTCTCTAAAAGATATCACCATTTGTTTTGTTTTGAGGGATTGAAGCATCTTGAGGAGAGTTGAGGGAAAATTTGTGAATTTTGTGTTAGAAGGTAGATTTCATTGTTTGAGCCAAGTCATTTTGTGTTGATTTTGTGTTTTCTCCACCCTGTATTACATCAAAGTTGTATCAGATCATCAAGGAGAAAATATTTTGATTTTTATTTTGCAAGTTTGAAGGTAGAAGGTGAAAAGACAAGGTTGAAAGGATGCCTCCTAAAGGTGTTGGTGCTACAAGAGAGTTGCAAGATCTGAAGGAGAAGCATGCTAAGCTTTTGGAATCTCATAATGTGATTTTGGAAAGGTTTTTTTCCTTGGAGACAAGGAAAAGGAGAGAAGTAAATGAAGAGAGTGAAACAGAAGAAGATGAAGAAGAATATGAGGATGTTGATGAAGAACTGGACCCTAAAGATCAAAGAATGGTGAAGACGCTCAAAGTAGTGAAAGGTGAATCAATAAAGGGAAAATTTGATCTTCCTATTTATGGTGGTAATTTAAATGAAGAGGAATTACTTGATTGGATTGCTGATATGGATAATTACTTTGAAATTGAAGATATTTTAGATGAGCAGATGGTGAATGCTGCAAAAAAAAACTCAAGGGACATGCTCTTCTGTGGTGGGATTATAAACAAGCAAAGAGGAGAAAACAAGGAAAATGAAGGATCACTTTGTGGGACAAGATGGTGCAAAAGTTGAAGGGTAAGTTTCTTCCAAAGGAATATGAGGTTTAGTTGTATAAAAAGTTGCAAGGTTTGAAACAAAAAGATTTAGATGTCAAGTCCTACATTGATGAATTTTACAAATTAAGCATAAGATCTAGAAGGGATGAGGATGAGGCTGAAAAGGTGGCTAGGTATCGCGGTGGTTTGAGATTTAATATACAAGATGAACTTGTTGTGGCTAACCCCAAATCTATTGAGGAATGTTTTCAATTAGCAATTATGGTGGAGGAAAAGCTTAAAAGGAGACGAGAGAAATCAGTGAGAGGAAGAGGAGGTACTAGTGCAAGAGGAAGAGGAGTAATTTTGACACCAAAGTGGCCAAGTGAAGAACAAGAAGGAGCAAATAAGGGTAAGGAACAAGGTATTGATGTTAGAGGTGGTTTTAGAGGTAGAGGAAGGTTTATTGCTAGTAGAAGTTCTAATGATTTTGCAGGGAGATATTATACATGCAATGAATATGGCCATCCATCTTGGAAATGTATTGAAAGAGTAGGTAGTTCATCAAGTGGAGACAAGAGGATTGATAGGAGAGAACAATTGATTCAAGAAGAGGAATGTGAAAGCAATCATTCTACAAGTTTGAGGGCCACTCCTGAAACAGGTGAGATGCTGATGGTGAGAAAGATATTGTTGAAGGCAGCCAAGGAGGAGGAACCTTTGTAAAGAAAGAGCCTCTTCAAGACTAATTTTAAGTGTGGAAACAAGGTATGTAGAGTTGTGATTGATTCTGGTTCAACAGAAAACATGGTGTCTACTGAGATGGTGAATAAGTTGAATTTGAAAAAAATGCCTCATGAATTTCCTTATAAATTTTCATGGTTAAGTGGAGGCCAGTCTTTGTTGGTGAATGAAAAGGTTGTTGTAGATTTCCAAATTGGAGGTTATAGTGATAGTGTTGTTTGTTATATCCTTCCAATGGATTGTTGTCACCTACTCTTAGGCAGACCTTGAAAATTATATGATAGGCGAGCCATGCATGATGGAAGGGAAAATACCTACACCATAGAGAAAGATGGTTGTTCTTTTATTTTAGCTCCACTTGTAGAAGATGTTAAGGGTAAAGCTAAGGTAATAATGTGTGGCAATAAGGAACCTATAAATGTTATGAAGGAGAAAAAATATTCTGATGTTGTCATCTATCCTAAGACTGAAAATGTAGGGATAGTAGATAGAAAGGTAAACATAGGGGTAAGAAGTGATTTGACAATGAACATGTAGAAAAGTGTGTTGGTAGGGACCATTGAGTGTCTTGTGGCTATGAGAAAAGCTGAGAAACAAGTAAAGTTTATAGGTACAACAATACATAAGCCTAACAAGATAGTAAAAGTGGTGATAGAGATGAATAAGCAGATTAGATAGAGCATTAAGGATAGTTGCAAGAATGAGGGTGACAAAAAGATGAAAAGAAGTCAAAGAGTTGCTAACAATTGTTTTTTTACAGATGTAGGACATAGTAAGCAATCAAATCTTGGTCAGAGAAAGGATGAAAGATAGTTTTCAGGTTTGAGGATAGAGGAAAGGGTAAATGCATATGCAAACACAGTTAAAAGTGATAGATGTGCAAGATAGATAGCAAGTTCAGTATGTATGAACCAGTGGAACATTCATGAAGCATGGAGACAATGGAATCAGAGCCAACTCATGTGGCATGAGTTTTTTCTTGGGGGTTGTATGGTGCAGGAGCACCTACACCCTATTGTCCAAATTAGGTCTTTTACGAAGCTTCTTAGGTGGTTAGTAGATTAGAATTAGGGTGTTTGTATCTTTCTATGATAAATAAGGTCTAAAAGACCATTCTATATGTAATTGGATAGATTATGAGTTATTTAGGGTGATATGTCAAAAGTTACATAAAGTATAATATTGTTAATCAAGAAAATGTTATCAAAGTGCAATTTTGGGGAATATGTAGGGACAAAATTTCAAAAGTGAGTTAAGGGAGTTAGGCCATTGGAATTTTAATTTTAAATGTATTTAAAGGCCTCTCAAGGGCTCAAATATGAGATGGTGTGTTTGATATTGTGATTTCCTTAAATAAAACAACGCTTTTCTTCTAATAATTCTCGGATTTCTTGTATTTTATCTAACTTTTTTTATCTTCTACTTTCTGTACATCCCATACAAACTTCATGTTGCTTGAAAAATTATTGTGAATCATTGGATCATGTGTTAGTACTCAATACTATCCATTTTGGAAGTTCAACTTCAATTTTGGTGGGAGGACTTAGTAGATTTCTGAACCTATTTGTTACAGGCTAGTGAGGCTCTATCTAAGAATACAATTATGTAATCTACCATTCCATCTACTGTTCCAAAATTTTCTTCAATGGAATGGCATAATAAAGGTAGGGTAGTAATTTTATGTGCCTTATAGGGTGAGAGAAGAGGGTTGTGTGTTCTTGGAGTGCATCCTTAGGGTCATATATGGTATTTTCATGGCGTAATGAAGGAACCAAAGTAGGATTTTTACCAAATATTGATGGGACTAGTATTATAATGAATTCTTAAGTTTTTGCAAGGTATTTTAAAATATTTTTATGCATTGGTTGCACTTCATAAGCCTGAGCATGTGTATATTCAATAAAACCCTAGATCTTTGTGTAAACAAGGGTTTATTGGGGTAGTGAAGTAAAAGCCTTGAATCTACAAATGGCTTGTGAAGTTGGGAGTTTAGGGATGTAATTAGTGGATGTCCAAGGAGTTTTTATGTGTAAAAGGTGATTGGATGATAATTTTTTTGTAAAATAGGGCTAATTCTAGTAGCCTTTTTGTAGAGCAGTATGAAGGTTTCCTATTTTGTGTCAAAAATATCTTGGTGAATTTATTGGAATGTTTTGTGGGGTGAAGTTATATGTCTCAAAGGGTGTCTAGAGGATATTTGAAAGACCTTTTCTAAAATATATCACCATTTTTTGTGTTTTGAGGGATTGAAGCCTCTTGAGGAGTGTTGAGGGAAAAGTTGTGAATTTTGGGTTAGAAGGTAGATTTCATTGTTTGAGCCAAGTCATCTTGTGTTTTCTCCACCCTATATTGCATCAAAATTGACTCAACCTGTCAACAAGAAACTATAAAGAATGATTATGGCACAAAATAATTAGGGTTTCAAGAGGGTTTTATCCCTATGGTGAAACTTTTACACAAAAATTGCAAACCCTAGCCATCTCAAAACCATCAAAACACTCAAAACTTTTAGTGCATGACCTAGAACTTTAAAAAACATTAGACTCCATAATCATCTCATGTTTAGGGATATTTGTTCAACATGAACAAAGAAATAATATGGAAATATCTTATTGGAGTAGACTAGAATGTTTAGTAACAAGGAAAACCCCAAATATGGAGGTATGTGTTGGATCATGATGGGCCAAAAAGTGGTAATATGATGGGTATGTGGCTGATGACATTTTTTTACCAAAAATTGATGAAATGAAAAGGGATTTTAAAGGAGATTCTCAACTTTCCACCAATATAAATTATTCTTTACTTTGAATTTAATAAATAATTATTATTCATTTTCTATTTGAATTATTACTAAAGTCCTAATTGATAGGCTGATTGAAAAACATCTATAACTTTCAAACGGTATCATATTTTTTGAATTCGAAATGTGCATCACATTCTCTACTTTAGATACTATAGGATTAAAAAAAACAATGAATTTCATGAACTTTTGGTCAAGTTAAGGTGGTTAGACATACGAGTTTTTATATTTTTTAAAAGTTCTAATAAAAAATTCATAATTAATTATTTACTTGGGAAAAATTACAAAAAAATATGCATCACATTGGGACATGAGTCCTCTACTTATAACTAAAATATTATAAAAAGTATTATCATTTTATTGTGGTTAGGGTGGTCAAACAGACACCTACTTCTTATTTTTTCCCTGAAATTTAAGTACTATTGCATTAAAATTTCAAATTTTCACCAAATAGATTTCTTTTTTTTTAAAATAAACCTAGTAGTTTAGAAACTACATTCAATTTTCTACAGATTCTATTCTTACCTATTTTTGAAATAATATAGATAACTTATTCAAATTTTTACTTCAAGTTGCCTAACTCTGATTTTTCTGAATTTTTCACCACTTAAGGGCCCATTTTTTCAATGATGATCCTGCACATACCCATGGGTAGGAAAACCAAAAACTAGACTCAAAGAAAAAGGAAAACACCAAAAAAAAACCTATTTACATAATGTACATGGCAAATACATACTTCAAGTAAAGTATGGCGTAAGGATTTTTCCATGCAATGGAGATTCTAAGTGTTCACCTATCAAGCTTTATAGATAATATGAATCTTCTCCATGAATAGTGCTAAATAGATAAGGCCCTAGTCACAAGGCATCAAACTTTCCATGCTTTCCTTTGTTGTTAGCCCAAAAATTCCACATCAGGACCATGCTCCCAACTTCAAACTTTCTAGAGGAAGATTTCTTGTCATACAACCACTTCACCTACAAGTGCAACAATTCAAATTGCTTTGCTGTGCTTTTCTTCTTGTTTCATCTAGTTTTGTTAGAACACTAATTCTTTGTTGCATATCATTCATGATATTATCTTCATACTCTTTTATGAATTTATATGCTTGCAACAAATTGTTGGTTGGCATCCTAGCCTCTATTCCATAGTTGAATGGAGGATGCCTTATTTCCTTCTTGGTTGTCATTCTATCAGCCCAAAAAAAATTGTTTCAATTTGGAGTCCCAAGCCTTCTTATTCTTCTCAATCACCCTTTTGATGATCTTCAACAAACTCTTATTACTAGATTCAACTTATTCATTAACCTGAGGATGATGAGGGGATGCTCATAGGAAATATTTATTCCATACTTGTTGCAGAAACTTGTAAATTATTTTGATCTAAAACACATAGCATTATTTGTTACAATCTTTTCTAGCACACCAAATCTGATAATGTAGTCAATAGAAATAGTACTCCCCACCTTTGAGGCATAAACACAAGGATAGGGTTCCTATTTCACACTTACTACACTCAAGGACACCTTAGAGACCTCAATCCAATAAAGAGTGGAGGGATAAATATGACAATAAGGTATCCTAGGATATGATTTTAGATTACAAGAGGGGTTCACCACCAAGTAAGAACTTGGAAAGACTAATGCAATGTAAGGTGCAACACTAAACCCTAGTTTGATGCAATGACCTACAAAATGACCTATAAGAGTATATAAAAGAAAACAAAGTTTCACAATAGAATCCGTGCACATGGAGACCTATAGATACTTGAATGGAGACTAAAAATTCTACAAATCCTTAAATTTTGGCCTATTGGGACTCTTTTGCCAATCTGGGTGAATCAGTCCCAATTCTGGATTTTTGCACAGGAGCAAGTTTTGGGAAAAAGGGTATTTGAATCAATAAATATCTCTATAAAACACATATAGTGGGACTCATTTGCCACTTGTGGCGAATGAGACCAGTTTGTACTTTTTGGAACTTCAATGTTTGAATCTACTCTTCTCAGTCTACTCAATCTGCTCCTCCAAGTTTTTGGATTTGAAACTCTGATTTCAGGGCTATAGATGACCTTTTAGTAAATATTATGACCTTGCAAATGGGGAGACAAATCCAACAATATTGTAACCTAAACTTCAATGATCTTAAATTCTTCATAGTACCTAGATTTACAATCACACAAAGAAAGAGGGAGAAAAAGTGTTGGTTGTTAGGGAATAGGGGTTTGTCATGGTAAAAACCCTTATAGGTAATTAAAGCAAATGATGAGACAATAAAATGAAGGTATGAAACCTGAAATTAAGAACATTAATCATGGAAATAATACCTTGGGTGGTGTCTTGTAAATCTACAACTCAACATGAAATGGCCATGAAGGATGTAGATTTGGATCTTGACAATAGGAGTAGAACAATGCTTTTTCTTGGGTCCTCAATGCTACATCACAACACTAGCTCAATAACATGCTTGATGCTTTATATGCTTGAAATGATGATGGTTCTTGAATTTCTACAACAATTGATGAAGAAATCTACCCTTGAATGCCTTAAAATTAATCTTGAAAGCTATCTTTATGACCTTGTAAAGACTTGGAATGCTTAACCCCTTGTAGGTAATTAAACCAAATGATGAGACAATAAAATGAAGGCATGAAACATGGAATGAAGAACATGAATCATGGGCAATAATACATTGGGTGATGTCTTGTAAATCTACAACTCAACATGAAATGGCCATGAAGGACATGTAGATCTTGATCTTGACAATAGGAGTAGAACAATGCTTGATCTTGGGTCCTCAATGCTACATCACAACACTAGCTCAATAACATGCTTGATTCTTGATATGATTGACATGATTGTGGATCTTGAATTGCTGCAACAATTTATGAAGAAATATGCCCTTGAATATCATAAAATTGATCTTGAAAGCTATCTTGATGACCTTATAAAGACTTGGAATTCTTAACCCTTGCTTGCTTTGCTCGATAACATGTAGGCTTGATGAAATAATTATTTGAGAGCTTGTTTTTATAGTAAATTCATTCAAATGATCTTTAATTTGATCCCTAAGGCTGACAAAATAAATTTGAACTTGAAATCCAGTTTTTCTTGCTCAAAAATTTAAAATAGCTAGAACAGGACTCATTCACCAAGCTTAGAAAATGAGCCCCACCTAGATGGGAATCATTCACCCAAAGTGGTGAATGGGTCCCACAGGGGCTATTTTGCCAGCTATAGTTTCGAGGAGTGTGCTAATTAGGTTTATGTTGATTTTGTCAAGTTTTTGATTGAAATAAGCATCGGGATGCACAATATAGTGTCATAGGGGCTTATTAATGATGATATAAAGGTCATAAATATAATAGGGGCCAAAAATCAATGTGAAAGTGTAAACAAATATACTTTGCAACATTAAAGTAATGAAAGATTGAGTTTATTTAGCTTAGAAGGGCCCTAAATCCCATGTGGATATGTAAAAAGAATTAAAACACTAGATTAGGTCCACTTTAGTTTACAAGCCTCTTAAATTTCATGTGAAGGCATCGATAATTATACTTTACAACATTAAATTAGGAAAAAGTTAAGTTAATTCAGCTTAAAAGGGGCCCAAGACCTAATGTGGATGTGTAAAACACTTCACAACACTAGATCAAGGTGATATCAAGTCCAAGTTATCATTAATTATTCCCAAATCAAGCAAGGAAAAGGCACACTTTTTCCATGACTACATTTAGTCCCCACTTTAGTGAGAGGATGAACTTGCTTTGAACTCAGACTAAAGTACGCATTTAAGAGGGGTCCAAGTGTACCAATGTAGATGGTATAGGACAACAAAGATTGAGGAGGCGGTCAAGCCCCTAGGATCCAAGATCCTAAGTCAAAACAACATAAGCACAAAATGACATAGAGAAGGTGTATGATTTGCAGCAAGATACACAAACATGCAATGTCAATGACTAAAAGCAAGAAAGACAAGTAAAAATAAAAAATGAAGTGGATCAAGCTTCAATCATTTTTCCAACACGATATGGATTAGATCTAGGATTTTTTTCCAAAAATGCACACTCACTCTGAGGAAACATAACTCTTGGTTGTCAGTCATGTGAGAATTCCAAAAAGGTGAGAAATATACACTCATGGCTAGTATGCACTCACACACACAAGTGGATATGGTGAAATTCCTACCTCGAATGGGCTTGCCACTCAAACCATACCAAAGTTATACCTCCTGATAAATTTAATAAGGTGCCACACAAAAATTATCTTTGAGCTTCATGAGACAAGAAAAACCTTGTATGCTTGGAGCTTATGAACAAATAAGATGGCTCTATAGGCATGCAAGATGTGTTATGCAAGGCGGCCATATAACCGATGTTGTAAATGCGAGATAGTGTAAGGTATGTTCAAAGGGATTTTGTTTAGTTCATGCAAAGTATCTTCTTAGGGAACATTGTGCCTAATGTCTCCAAGAGAGGACAAGTCAAATAAATATCATGCTCTTGGAGGAAATCAAGCCCAATGACACCAACAAGGAAAGTACGCATCGCAAGAAAAAAAAAATCATGAACTGAAACATGAGTGTTGATGTATGCCACCACTTTAAAGTGGTTGCTAACACCATTACTATGAGAAATTTCTTTAAAGTAGAAGAAGACATGAGAGCTTATTCAGAAATCCTTTCACCAAGTCATGTTTCTGAATCAAGCTCCATCATGAATAAGTATGTCACATGCAATCCAACTTAAGGCATGTTGTCCACTTCCCAAGCTTTCTATTATATATACATGAAAGGTGATCAACTATCCAAAAGAGACAAAGACAAGTGACATACAAGGAAAAGGCTACCTAATCCCTTGCCCTCACTTAGTGCAAGACAAGGATGAGCCGAAATGATTGACGAGAACATGCTAGTGTAAAAAATAGTATCAATCTGAGGAATTAGGTCCTTCAACACGAGGGAGATAACCACAACCCTTAAGATGTTGAATTTTGTTACTTAAAGCCTTACATTCATCAGTAAAATGACCATGAACTCTATGATATGTGCAAAATGAATTCTTGTAATAAAACTTCTTTTGAGATCTTGGATGGAGGGATATCAAATGATCTTTGAGGAGTCTCAACAAGATACCTTCTTGATCAATGGTATAGGATGTTCCATGATTTTGCAACAAGGATGTTTCCTACTTAGTACAATATTTCATACCTACATAAGACTCTTTAGATTGTGATATTTTGTACTCTCCTTTATAGGAGGGTGTAAAATATAAAAAAATAAAATCATTAGTGTTTTGTGTGATGAAATTGACATTAATTGAAGATTTTTTTTTTGGTTTCGTTTCTTGCAAAGGATGAAAAGAAAGACCACTTGTGTCGATCAGTTCAAGGTGCACTACTTTTAAAGTCGCCTTAGAGGAATCTTTTATAATAGTGTTGCTATTAAGTGAAGGCTTGTTTATTTCTATCAAAGGACAATAACCAAGACCATGAGTTGTTTCTTGTGTGTTAGGATTGATGGGGACATGGATACCTTGTTCTATAGCACCACATCCATTTCTAGTTTATCCAAGTTGTTTCATAATATCATAACCTCTTCCATAATTTTTTTTCATTTATTTTGGATTTGGTGGTTGTTGATAATCAACTTAATCAAATTTTGTTGTATAATTTGTTGTCGTGTGTTCTAAAGTGGTTGAGGTGGATGCTTTCAAAGGGTATTCAAAATTTTATGTTGACATTACCACTTTTTCTTTTCACTTTTCATAGTCTTTGTGTATGATCTTGTATTCTCCCATGAATTTTGGTTCGAAGTCTAAGGAAAACCAATCATCTTCTAATAGCTTTGTGACTTCTTCAATGTGTTTTTCTTTGTCTTTTTGTTGCATGGGTTCTAATTGTGTAGTTGGTGTTAATGTTTTCAGGGGCTTCTCTTTGTTTTTCTCAAGTTGTAAGACACTATAAGGCTCATGATTAGTCTCAAGTGTGTACATGGTGTTGTTGTAAACATACTTCATTTTACGATGAAGAGTAGAAGGCACTGCATGCATCTCATGAATCCAAGGTCTTCCTAAAAGAAAATTGTATGAAATATTATTGGGCATGACATGAATAGGTGTTTCTAATGTAGCTTTTCCACTTGTAATAGGTAAAGTAATCACACCGAGCAATTTTTTTCCCACATTATCAAATCAACTAATAAATAAAGAGGTAGGTTGAATTTTTTATTTATCTACGCCAAGCCTATCTAAAAGGGATACACTACACACATTAAGGGTGGGGAAATTTTCAATGAGGGTTTGCTTTATCCCTTTTTATTGTATTTAGCTATTATCATGAAAGCCTCATTTTGGCTTTTCACTTCCAAAGGGGGAGTTCACTTTGGTGGAAAAAATGTCCACATTCAGTCCTTGAATCATGGCTACTATGTCATTTGGTTGTGCATTAGAAGGGATAGGAACTTGTTACAAGTTTTTTTGAAGCATAGTTTGATAATTAGGTGAATTCTGAATTAGGTCCCATAGGGATATCTTTGCAAGATTATTATTGAGTTTTGTAACAAGATCATACTCCTTCCCAGTATGCGAAGTAAAATGAGTAAGACCTAGTAAGATAGGTTGAGTTAATGAGAGGGTTCTTGGTTGTGGATTTTTTCTAGTGTTATACGTGTGAGCAACAATAATATGATAAGTAGGAGGTATTTTCCATAGCATGTCAAATTAAGATATTGCTATTAGGATTCAACCGCGTAGTTTTAAGAGTCAGACCCATTGACCCATATTTCATGAGTAGTGGTTCACAAGAACCCATCTCTCATGATAATGAATGGTCCACTTATCACTCATTGCATCTAGGTTATTCTCACAAGGGTGAAGCACTGGGCCTTCCTAGGAGGTCAACCATCCCAATATTGCTCCAACTCAAGCATGATTAACCACATATTTTTCTCCAAGGTTAAACCCACTTAGCTTTCAACCCCATTTGCATAACCTTCAACAAGTGTTTCACCTCATGAACTATTCATTATAGATCCCCTTTAGCTCATCAATCAATAATTAGGAGGTATTTTCCATAGTGTGTCAAATTATGATATTGCTATAAGGATTCAACTGTGTAGTTTTAAGAGTCAAACTCATTGACCCATATCTCATGAGTAGTGGTTCAAAAGAACTCATATTTCATTATAATGAATGGTCCACTTAGCACTCATTGCATCTAGGTGGTGCTCACAAGGGTGAAGCACTGGGCCTTCCTATCACGTCACCCATCTGAGTACTACAACTCAAGCGCACTTAGCAACATAGTTTTCTCCAAAGTTAAGCCCACTTAGCTTGCAACCCTATTTGTAAAACCTTCAGCAAGTGTTGTGCCTCATGAACCATTCATTATAGAGCCCCTTTACCTCATCAATTAATAATTAGGAGGTATTTTCCATAGTGTGTCAAATTGTGATATTGCTATCAGGATTCAACCGTGTAGTTTTAAGAGTCAAACTCATTGACCCATATCTCATGAGTAGTGGTTCACAAGAGCCCATCTCTCATGATAATGAATGGTCCACTTATCACTCATTGCATCTAGGTGATGCTCAAAAGGGTGAAGCACTAGGACTTCTTGGGATCTCACCCATCCCAATACTACTCCAACTCAAGCACGCTTAACCACAGAGTTTTCTCCAAGGTTAATCGTACTTAGCTTGCAACCTATATCATAGAAAAATGGCCGCTTGGAATTTTCATGGTTTTTTATTCCTTTCTTCATGATGCTTGGACCATTTTGATCTAATTTAATGTTGCAATGTGGCTTCAACATTCACATTAGGTTCTTAAAATTAAAATTATGGACATCTTGTGAAGGTGTTGTGAAGTGTTGCAAAACATTTATATACTTTTCTAGACTCTCTTTATTACAATTCACCTAAAAATAATATTTTCATCACTTATCTAGTTCTATTTTGAAGTGTTGTAAAGTCTTGTAACAATATTTCATGCTTTTCTAGGATTAATTTCACTATTTACACATTTCTTATGCTTTAATTGACCCTTTTATTACCTTATAAAGCTTAATTATTTTTTTTTTTGAATCTAAACCCAAAAAATAACATTAAATACAAGATAATTACCGACACCCACATTCAATTCCAAGGTGGGACCCATTCGCCATGGGTGGAAAATGAGTCCCTCTTGGCTCAAAATTCAAAATATTTCAAATTTTCTTTCAGGTTTATATTTAAAATCGCCTTATGTCGCCCTGTGATGAGGTATCTTTGGGTTACTAAGGAAAAAGTGTGTATAAATAAGTGTTTTTAAATCCATTTTAACCCCCATTCATTAAGTTCACTTATTCACACATTCATTCAAGCATTCAAGCACTTTGCATCATTGAATCAAACATTAATCAAGTATTTTGGAACAACCATTGTTATATCTTTAGATTTCTTCAATAGGGTTTGGTAAGTTGATAGAATTTGTATGTTATGTGTTTATCATTCTCTTCCATTTCATTATTTCATCAAGGGTTTGATTACCAAAGTGGGATTTGACCAAGGAAAATCCCTATAACCTAGCCCTTAACCATTTTTCCCCTTTTGCATGTGTGTTTCTAAACTTGTGTATGTAGATTTGACAAGTTATTCGGTGTTGAAAGGTGGGAAAGAAGTCAACAAAGTGTTTCAAGTCAACTACAACCTATTTCAATTTTAGAGAAGATATTTTTTCTGTTTTCTGTAGAATTAACTTCGTCAACCCGACAAGAAAACAACCTTAGATTTGGTGCTACAGGATTGGTCCCTGATTTCACATAATTTTGGGAGTGGACTGATTTTACATCAGTAGTGAATGAGTCCCACCTTGAGGTTGGAAATCCAGGTTTTGTCAGATTCCAGATCCCGACACTCAGAAACCAACTTTCAACAGTTTTCATCAGAAGCAACCCTTAACCAGTTTTCCCCTTTTGCATGTGTGTTTGCAGACTTTTGTATGTAGATTTGACAAGTTATTAGGTGTTGAAAAGTGGGAAAGAATTCAAAAAAAAATTTCAAGTCAACTGCAACCTATTTCAAGCTTGGAGAAGACATTTTGTCCATTTTCTGCAGAATTAACTTCCTCAACCCGACAAGGAGACAACCTCAGATTTGGTGCTATAGGATTGGTCCCTGATTTCACAAAATTTTGGGAGTGGACTTATTTTCCATCAGTAGTGTGAATGATTCCCACCTTTAGGTTGTAAATCTAGGTTTTGTCAGATTCTGGATCTCAACAATCAGAAACCAACTTTCAACAATTTTCATCAGAAGCAGGATTGATTCGCCATCATTGGTGAATGAGTCCCACTGGTGATTTTTAGTGATCTCTACCAACATTCAAGACACTCTATATTCTCCATTCTTTTCCCAGGTGCACTATGATTCAACCTTCTCTTCTATTTTGCATCTGTTCATACTTTAGTTCATGATTTCATATCACATTGTGTTTTCCAACATTGTATAATTCTTAGATTTTGAATTCATAATCAGTCAAATAGTTCATTTAATAGCACTTATATCATTCCATTTAGTCTAAATAACATAATACATTGCATAATTTGAGTGAACCACCTAGACTTTTGAGTGGGGTTTATCTCTCACCTTTTAGGTGAAACATTCCTAAGAGTGCAAGAGTAGCCTATAAGCCCTACCCAAAAATCTACAGTTCACAACAACATTTGCAAACTATTTGACAAGTGTTGTGCCTCATGAACCATTCGTTATAGATCCCCTTTAGCTCATCAATTGATAAGTAGGATGTATTTTCCACAACGTGTCAAATTATGATATTGCTATTAGGATTCAACCGTGTAGTTTTAAGAGTCAAACTCGTTAACCCATATCTCATGAGTAGTGGTTCACAAGAACACATCTATCATGATAATTAATGGTCTAATTAGAACTAATTTCATCTAGGTGAATCTCAAAAGGGTGAAGCATTGGGCCTTCCCGGGAGGACATCCATCCCAATACTACTCTAGCTCAAGCATGCTTAACCACATAGTTTTTTCATGGTTAAACCCACTTAGCTTGCAACCCCATTTGAAAAACCTTCAGAAAGTGTTGTGCCTCATGAACCATTCATTATAGATCCCCTTTAGCTCATCAAATGATAAGTAGGAGGTGTTTTCCACAACATGTCAAATTATGATATTGCTATTAGGATTCAACCATGTAGTTTTAAGAGTCAAACTCATTGACCCATAACTCATGAGTAGTCATTCAAAAGAACCCATCTCTCATGATAATGAATGGTCCACTTAACACTCATTGCATCTAGATGATGCTCACAAGGGTGAAGCATTGGGCCTTCTCAGGAGGTCACCCATCCCAGTACTACTCCAGCTCAAGCACGCTTAACCAAAGAGTTTTCTCCAAGGTTAACCCCACTTAGCTTGCAACCAAATTTACAAAACCTTTGGAAAGTCTTGTGCCTCATGAACCATTCATTATAGAGCCCCTTTATCCTTTCAATTGATAAGTAGGAGGTATTTTCACAACATTTCAAATTATGATATCTATCAGGATTCAACTGTCTAGTTTTAAGAGTCAAAATCATTGACCCATATCTCATGAGTAGTGGTTTACAAGAAACCATATCTCATGATAATGAATGGTCAACTTACCACTCATTGAATCTAGGTGATGCTCACAAGGGTAAAGCATTGGGCCTTCCTGGGAGATCACCCATCTCAGTACTACTCCAGCTCAAGTGCGCTTAAACACAGAGTTTTCTCCAAGGTTAAGCCCACTTAGCTTGCAACCGCATTTGCAAAGCCTTCAAAAAGTGGTGTGACACTATAATTAACTAGCTGATCAATTGATAAGCAGGAAGTATTTTTTGCAACGTGTCAAATTAACCACAACACTTGATAAAGGTTTTACAAATGGGGCTGCAAGCTAAGTGGGCTTAACCTTGGAGAAAACTCTGTGGTTAAGCACATTGGAGCTGGAGTAGTACTAGGATGGGTGACCTCCTAGGAAGGCTCAGTGCTTCACCCTTGTGAGCATCACCTAGATGTAATGAGTGCTAAGTGGACCATTTATTATCTTGACAGATGGGTTCTTGTGAACCACTACTCATAAGATATGGGTCAATGAGTTTGACTCTTAAAACTACACAGTTGAATCCTAATAGCAATATCATAATTTGACACGTTGTGGAAAATACCTCCTACTTATCAATTGATGAGCTAATTAATTATAGTGCCACAACACTTGTTGAAGGTTTTGCAAATGCGGTTGCAAGCTAAGTGGTCTTAACCTTAGATAAAACTCTATGGTTAAGCGCGCTTGAGTTGGAGTAGTACTGGGATGGGTGACCTCTCAGGAAGGCCCAATGCTTCACCCTTGTGAGCATCAACTAGATGCAATGAGTGCTAAGTGGACCATTCATTATCATGAGATATGGGTTCTTGTGAACCACTACTCATGAGATATGGGTCAATGAGTTTGACTCTTAAAACTACACGATTGAATCTTGATAGAAATATCATAATTTGACATGTTGTGGAAAATACCTCCTACTTATCAATTGTTGAGCTAAAGGGGCTCTATAATCAATGGTTCATGATGCACAATACTTGTTGAAGGTTTTGAAAATGGGGTTGCAAGCTAAGTGGGCTTAACATTGGAGAAAACTATGTGGTTAAGCGCGCTTAAGCTGAAGTAGTACTAGGATGGGTGACCTCCTAGGATGGACTAGTGCTTCACCCTTGTGAGCATCACCTAGATGCAATGAGTGCTAAGTGGACCATTCACTATCATGAGAGATGGGTTCTTGTGAACTAGTACTCATGAGATATGGGTCAATGAGTTTGACTCTTAAAACTACATGGTTGAATCCTACTAGCAATATCATAATGGTATTATGACTCAAATGTTGCAAAACATTGTTCTTAGGTGGGTAAACAATAAGCTCGGGCTTGTTTTGAGGTTTTTTTTTATGATTGTGGGTAAAGAATTAGAGTAATCTTAGGATGTCCCACGAGGGACATAGAAGTTCCATCAATCAAGGGGATCTAAAAAACACTTGCACATTCATAACCTCAGTGGTATTGGTTTGATGTATTTCTAATAAAGGGAAATCTAGAATCACCTTTTCACCATCACCTAAGGAAGCCACATTGCTATTGTTGTAATTTTCTTCCACCATGATATTCTCCCTAGGAGGAGAATTTTAGGAGAACTATAAACCAAACGTTCTTGAAATTCAAGGATTGGCTCTTCCAAAATGACTTCATCACAATTAGGGGAATGATCAATGGTTGGGTTTTCTTGATTGCCAATGATGGTGTTTCCTTTTTCACTATTATTTTCCCTATGGGAAGATGAGAAATCAAGATTCCCATGACTTTCATTGATTTCATTTTCTAACATCAAAGTATCTTCTTCACAATTAGGAGAGATACTAGGAGAAGAACTAATGTAATTGTCATGATTATCCAAATTTTAACTCCTTTGTCCCATAATGTCTTCTATGATAGGATAGGTAGGGGAAGAATCATAAAGAGGGTTGTTCTAGACCTTAAAGGTTTGATCATTTGACACCAAAATATCTTCCTCACTTATGCTTTCATCCTCTAAAACATTATCTCATGAGGGGAAGATCTTAGGAGATGAATATAGGCTAGTTGAGTTTTCAATGGTTTCTTGTTGTGTTGTGTTATCATCATGATTACCTATGGTTGTTTCTTCTTGTTCATAATTTTCTTACCTAATAAGAGAAGTAGAAGGAGAGAAATAACTAGGATTCTCAAAACTCTCATTGATTGGTTCTTCTAAAACCAAAATATCTTCTTCACCAATAGGAGAAATATTAGGAGAAGAATGAATATGATTGTTAGGAATGTCCAAGGTTGTATTCTCTTTCACTAAAACTCTCTCATAGGGATGGGATAAGAACTTTTTCCTAGCATGTCTAGAAAGGTAAGGTACTAACATTTTTTGAACAAAAATGAAAAACACTTCTAACCATCTTATGCAATGCTTTAAGAATGTAAAAAATGCATATCCAAAGATGAAAAGTACTTTTATCCAATCTATGCAAAACTTTAAGAATGCAAAAAATGTATATCCAAAAATGAAAAGCACTTTTATCAGACTTATGAAATGTTTTATGAATGTAAACATTGTATATGAAAAAGTGAAAAGTACTTTTATCCATATTATGAAAAGTTTCATAACTGTGAGCATTTTCAGATCGAATGATGTTTTCTATTGAAATGATTTAAAAGTTGAGAGCCATGAATTGATGTTTTTGACCTGGATGTCGAAAAAAAATGTTACCAAAAATTTATGAACTTATAGTATATGTTATCAGGAGGCTTATGAAGCACATAAATGCATTTTTTGATGCTATAATAAGCAGTTTGAAATCTAGACTGGGACTATTTCACCTAGAGGGGAAAATAAGTCCTACTTAGGATTTTTTTTCAAATTTTTTAGAAATTTTCAATTGGTTTTGATGCTTTTTATGTTGTATGACTTGAATACTAAATGTAAATGAAAATTTTATATGATTTTAAATGATTTAAGATGAAAAAATGAAACCTATATGCACTTTCACCAATGCAAAATTTAGAAACCCTAGATGCCAATTAACTAATGCAAATCCTAATACAAAGTCAATGTAATCTAGATCTAGGATGATGATGCACTACAAATCAACAAAAAAGGTATTCAAAATGTAGGTTCACCAAAATTTAGTCAATGGAAATAATATTCCCCACCTTTGAGGCATAAACACAAGGATATGGTTCCTATTTCACACTTACTACACTCAAGGACACCTTAGAGATCTCAATCCAATAAAGAGTGGAGGAAGTGATCTAACAATAAGGTATCCTAGGATATGATTTCAGATTACAAGAGGGGTTCACCACCAAGTAAGAACTTGGAAAGACTAATGCAATGTAAGATGCAACACTAAACCCTAGTTTCATGCAATGACCTACAAAATGACCTAGAAAAGTGTATAAAATAAAACAAAAAGTTGCAAAATAGAATGTGTGCACCTAGAAACTTGTAGAAACTTGACTAGAGATTGGAAATTCTACAAATCTTGAAATTTGGGCCTATTGGGACTCATTCACCATTTTAGGTGAATTAGTTCCAGTTCTAGATTTTTGCACAACAATAGGTTTCAAGTAAAAGGGTATTTGAATTTACAAAGATCTATAGAAAACATGTACAATGGGACTCATTTGCCACTTGTGGTGAATGATTCAAGCTTGGATTTTCTGAAACTTCAAGGTCTGAATCTTCTCTTCTCAATCTACTCAATCTACTCCTCTAGGTTTTTCGATCTGAAACTCTAATTTAAGGGTTGTAGATGACCTTTTAGTGAATATTATGACCATGCAAATGGGGAGACAACTCCAACAACCTTGTAACCTAATATTCAATGATCTTCAAGTCAAAAAAAATACCTAGATCTGCAATCACACAAAGAGAGAGAAAAAGAGTTGATTGTTAGGGAATAGGAGTTTGTCTTGGTCAAACCCCTTGCAGGTAATTAAACCAAATGATGAGACAATAAAATGAAGGCATGAAACATGAAATGAATAACATGAATCATGGGAAATAATACATTGGGTGATGTCTTGTAAATCTACAACTCAACATGAAATGGCCATGAAGGATGTAGATCTTGATCTTGACAATATGAGTAGAACAATGCTTTTTCTTGGGTCCTCAACACTATATCACAACACTAGCTCAATAACATGCTTGATGCTTTATATGCTTTACATGATGATGTTTCTTGAATTGCTACAACAATTGATGAATAAATCTACCCTTGAATGCCTTAAAATTGATCTTGAAAGCTATCTTGATGACCTTGTAAAGACTTGGAATGCTTAACCCTTGCTTGCTTTGCTTGATAACATGTAGGCTTGATGAAATAATTTTTTGAGAGCTTTTTTTTATAGACAATGACTCAAATGATTGTTAATTTGATCCCCAAGGCTGACATAGGATAAATTTGAACTTAAAACCCAATTTTTCCCACTCAAACCTTGAAAATGGCTCAAATGGGAATCATTCACTAAGCTGGGTGAATGAGTCCTACCTGGATGGGACTCATTTTCCCAAAGTGGTGAATGGGTCCCACAAGGGCTATTTTGTCAGCTACAATGTCAGGGATTGTGCTAATTAGGTTTATATGTTGACTTTGTCAAGTTTTTGATTGAAATAAGCATTGGGATGCAGATTATAGGGTCATAGGGACCTACTAATGATGATATAAAGTTCATAAATTCAATAGGGCCCAAACCTCAATGTGAAAGTGTAAATAGATACACTTTCCAATGTTAAATTAAGGAAAGATTTGGTTTATTTAGCTTATAAGGATCATAAATCCCATGTGAATGTGTAAAGCACATTACAACACTAGATTAGGTCCACTTTAGTTTACAAGCCTCTTAAATTTAATGTGAACGTGTCAATAATTACACTTTACAACATTTAATTAGGAAAAAGTAAAGTTAATTTAGCTTAAAAGGGGACCAAGACCTAATGTGGATGTGTAAAATACTTCACAACACTAGATCAAGGTGATATCAAGTCTAATTTATCATTAATTATTCCCAAATCAAACAAGGAAAAGACATACTTTTTTCATGACTACAAATAAGAACATTGTTCATTAAGAAATCCACAACCACTTTGCTTGTAGCCTTCCTTGTAGGGATGGCTTCAATCCATTTTTGTAAAGTAATTAGTGGCGACCAAGATCCAAGCATGTCCACTACTATATTTCTCAACAATTTCCCCTATCAAATCAATTCCCCATTGCTGAAAAGGTGCTTGGACTATGACTGATCTGAGGGGTGAATTCCCTGAGAACTTCAGCTTCCCTGAAAACCTTTGGAAAGCATCAAAATTATTCACCAATCTATGAGAACCTTTAAATAAAGTAGGCCATCAAATTCCTACCCTTAAAATCTTATGTGCAGTAGTCTTAGCCATATAGTGGCCAGCTCAAACACCACTATTTATCTCTATTAAAATTTCCAAGGCTTGTTTCCTATCAACACATCTAAGCAACACCCAATCCGTACTTCACCATAATTCATTATCAACTATCACATATCTTATTGCTTGCAATTTCAATGTTCTCTTCTTATTATCAATCATTCCCTTAAGACATGACATATTCTACAAGTAATATATAATGCATCTATACCACCCTATTCTCTACATATCACACATAGAAGACACATAAACACAATCAACATTATTTACCTGATTTGCTTCTAGGTTAGTTTCTTCCATGAATTTGGCTAACCCCCATCCTCTCACCAACTTAGTGATTTGAACATCAACATTGAATTCTTGAATTTTTTTTATCCATCTACATCTCCTTCTTGTGACCTCTTGCTATGTAAAAAATGTCTTTCACAACAACAATTGGAACATAAGTAATAACTATTGCACCAACTTGATATGTCCTAAAAAAAATTACTATCACCAATGCATAAGCTTACTTTTCAGTCATATTATATTTCAATTTAGCTTCTTGTAATGACTTATTGAAGAATGCAATCTACTTCTCATATCCATCTTCATTTTTTTGTAACAATAATGCAACCATTGTATGAAAAGAAGAAAAAAAGAGAAGTTGAAAAGGTTTTGAAAAGTCTGGGGACTTAAAAACAAGAACTTCTTTAATGGATTGTTTTATATCCTTGAACTCTTTTCTTGGTTTCTCACTCCAAGCTACCTTCTCTCCTTTCTTCAACATTTTTGAGATTGGCCTAGTAATCCATGCAAAGTGTGTTACAAATCCTCTCAAAAATTTGATTTTCCCAAAAAAAGATTTTATACCTTTCATATTCTTTGGTTGAGGAATCTTGTAAAGGATAGCCACCCTCTCTAGGTCTATCCTTACTCCCTCTTTGGAAACTATATGCCCCAACAATTTTCCTACTATCACTTCAAAAACACACTTCTTGGGATTGAGATATATCACATACTCCAAAGCTCTGATGAATATCTTCTCAAGGTGCATACAATGATCTTCTTCTTTCTTAGAGTATGCAATAAGGTATCCTGATACATTTCCATAAAAATATCAATGAAATAAAAAAAGCCACATCCATGGCTCTTTGAAATGTTGTACCAGCATTAGTCAAGCCAAAAGGAATTCTAAGATATACATATGTTCCCTAAGGAGTTGTAAATGTAGTCTTGTATTACTCTGAATCCTTAACCTTTACTTGGTTATACCTAGAAAAACCATCCATCATAGCTAACAACTCACAACCAGTCACCTTTTGTAGCATTACTTCTATATTTGGCAATGGATAGTTATCCTTCAGTGACAACATATTTAAATTTCAAAAATCTACGCATAGCCTAATGTCACCATTCTATAAATTCTCACTGGCACTACATTTGATACCCAAGTAGAACGGTTTATAAGCTTGATAATCCCAAAATCTATCAAATTCATTAATTATGCTTGCATTTTAGGTGCCAAGGTTGGGTTGATTGGTCTTTGCTTTTTCCTGAAGGGTTTTGCATAAGCTTTGAGAGGTATCTCATGTTGAAACAACTCCTCTCTGTATGCCTTCAAGTAATGATAAGAATAGGAAAATAAATTCCTATATTTTCTCAATAAAGCAATTAGCATTGATTTAATCTAGGGCTTCATATTCTTCCCCACATAAACCTTCTCTGGTACATTCTCAATACCCAAATTGAATTCTTCAAGATCATCCTAGTGGTTGGAATTCTACTTAATAGTACTTTTATCAAGGCCATTAAAAAACCTTTCCAAATCCACAAGACCCTTAAGAATTTTATTAGCCTCGCATTGACTCACCTCCTTGCTAAATACTATCTCTTTTCTATAAATCACCTCAAAAAATGCTCCAAAATCAATTTCTTGACTTTCACACTGATCTATACAATTCATGAACTTCAATATATCTTCATCATCGTTGAACCCTACTAATTAAGAATGTTGTTGGGCATGGAAGGATTTGTTTGCACCTCAACCCTTGAGATACCAGCGAAAGTTAGACCATTTTCCTTAGTGCTATATTTTCCAACAAATCTGCCATAACATTTTTACTCCTTTCTACCTATTCAATTCCAAAGGCATCTCCACTGAATCCCAGACAACATTTTTGTACTATTTTATCCTTTTGTTTTTACAGGAAAATTTGGACCTAACCTAAGATACAATCAATTCTAAATCACCAATGACTCTCTGCTTCATAATCCCATGATTTTTTATCTAATCTCATCCCAAGTAACAAGGTGTCATATCCGGTTACATTTTTTTTACAAACAAACATCAAATAAAATGAATATTTGAATGTTTTACCATTGGGTGAGATAAATATAACCCCTACACCAGACCCTTCTTTTGAAAAAACACCATTAAAGTACACGGTCCACAACCCATCTTTGTCAATTTTCTCTTTTACCTCCCTTTCCATGGGTGTAGGTTTCTTTTCTTCTTCTTCTTCTTGAAAAAGCACCATCGAAGTAAATGCTCCACAGGTTCACTCTTGTCAATCATATATGTAGCTTTGGGCTCCCTACGAAGTTTAACACCTTTTCCATCAATAAGGATAGTATCAAAGGAAATATCACATTACATATTTCCTCCAATGGGAGTAGACCACTTTCTAGATAAGAGTATCCCATGGGTAGGAGGAATGTCTACCATAGTTATACTCATCTTAAATTATTTGTTTTGGTATTCAACCAATTTGTAAGGTGCCTTCTCTATGATCCCTATAATAGGAACTTCTGTAGAATCCATTGCATAAAATTTTCCATAAGTCTTGGTGATGTTCAACTCCAATGCTTGCATGATTCTAATTGGCATAATATTAGAATATGCTCTTGATTCAATCATATAATTCTTCAGTATTTGGTCATCAATGATCAAAGTTATGTAGAAAGGATCCACCTAAATAGGATAGGTTGTAAGTGTGGCACCCAAGAATACTTGAGGATCATCAACATTATTTTCTTCAACTTCTTATTCTTTGATCTTTACCTTGGTTCAATCTTAGTAGTCACCCTCTTTCCACTACAAGCAACACCATTTATGAAAGCTACTACATTATTTTTGTGTTCTTCAATCCTCATTATCTCAAGGAGTGGGATTGATACATTCACTTGTGATAACAATTGGAACATGTCAACTGAGGTATACTTGGGCACATAAAATGTTACCACAAGGCTAAATTTTGTTGACATCTAATTTTCCTTCTTCTTTAATCAAGTTCTTTTTCTTCTCTTCAGATGTCTTCAACTTTTGAGGTTTATTTGAAGTTGATGAAGGAACTGGCTCATCAATATGCACTCTGCCAAATTTATTTCCCCATATTTTAGTTCCTCTTACTTTTGACTCTTCCTTCTTACTTTCTTGACACTCATTTTTGTCCTTTTTTGTTCCTTAATTAGCACACTAAAAACTTTTCCTTGATCATTATTCATAATTCTATTTCTCAAATGGTAGTTTCTCTTGAATTGAGCAACAATAGCAATATTCAATTCCTTAATTTCCTCATCTAACAACCTCCTCAATGTCACATTAGCTTCTTTTATCTCAAGAGTATTCATAACCTAATACTCTTTTTCATCCTCATCAAAGAAAAACTTGTTGCTAATATGCACCTATAGTGTATCTTTAATAATCAACATCAACTTCATCAGTCTCTTCATCAAAAGAGCATTCCCTATCAATAAACAACACATTGATTTCCCATCTTGTTCATGAGGCAAGTCATAATCACCACATTGTGTTGATACAAATTGAAATGGTGAATGGGGCAATTGGCATGCTACACACCATAGAGTATCATCTATTAAATTCATATAATTCTTCTTCAATGGGTCTGGTGGCTCTTTATTCTACATTTTTTTTATTGTAAAAAACAAGCTTATCATTATGTCATTTTTTGTTGTATGGCTAATCATACAATCTTGGCAACCTCTCATTTCTTTAAAAAATTAATTTCTCATTTGTCAAACCCTTTTCATTCCTAGACACCTTATAATCCAATTCTTTCAATGCATTTATCACCTTATCGATCTTATCCTCTTGTGTCATTATCTTCTCATGAAATCTAGAATTTTTTAGAAGTTTGACATATTCTCTTCTTCCCACTTTTTCCAATGCTCTTCTATTGCTTTCAATGTGCAAAGAAATTTTAAAAGAACCTATAAAATTATGAGGATCTATTTCTCTCAAGTAATAACTCATTTTGGAATGAAATGCATTGTAGTATAGAATAAT
Organism: Sequoia sempervirens; assembly: GCA_007258455.2. Lineage (NCBI taxonomy): Eukaryota > Viridiplantae > Streptophyta > Pinopsida > Cupressales > Cupressaceae > Sequoia > Sequoia sempervirens. The sequence goes on from VDFB02353493.1 coordinate 264,666,684, forward strand.
AAAATGTGTTCATTTGGTCTCAAGTCATCAGGGATTCTAAGCATTTCCTTTTTAAACCTTATATTAAAATAAAAAAACCATTTCATTGTGTCCTTTAGTGATGTTATTAAATTCATTCAACATAAATCAAGGGTCTATTTTGTCTCCATACTACTCCCTAAAAAAAATTTAAACTATTCCCAAGACCCAATACTAGTCTCTAGAATACCTCTGTACCATTCTCTAGCATCCTCAACCAATGATTACCTAAATAAATTCATTATAATATCCTCATTTTCCACCTCATAGTCATCCAACTGATTCAGAAAATCCCTTAGATGATCTTCACTAGACAAAGCATTATCTCCAATAAATTTATTTAACACACTTCTAACATCATCAGGGATAGGATTTGGATAACTAGAAATGCCATTAAAATAAATTTGTCTATACCTTTCTAACAACAATGGTCTTCTATGGAACTGATTAACTTGATTGTTATGTTTGTAATTTGCATCACTTCCTCCTACATCCCGGTTTCCTTATTTCCTTGTATTATGGCCTCCAAATTGAGAGTGAGTATGCTCAACTTTCTTCTGTTTTGAGGCTAGGAACATGAGATGTACTAATCTATATGATATGAGCCATTTATGTCAATTGTTGTCACTAAAAAATTCCCAAAGGAGGACTTTGGGAACTTAATATTCCTTTTTTCTTCAGCATTTGTAGCCAATATCTCCATTCTTTCTAACTCTCTTTGTAACTACTCATTTTATTTCTTCAATTTAAAAATGAATGAATTTGAACCAATAGAAAATAAAGGATATGATTTTGTATGGCTTAGGAAATAGAGCACCCCCACTTTGCAATTGTTTCATTGAAGGATAACCCTAGAGATCTCAATGCAAAGGAAAAAGAGATCTTGCGATAGAGCTATCCTAGGGGCTAATTGTAGACTAATGAGAGGTTTATCGCCAAGTTAAGACTTGGAAGGAGAATGGAAAAAAAAAATGTAATAATAAGCACTAATATGATGCAATGACTTACAAAATGACCTAGAAATGTATGAAAAATAGAATAATGTAATTTGTAGAATGGACTGTGTGCACTTGGGAATCTAAAGCAGACTTGAATGAATTTTGGAACACTAAAAAATCTTAATTTTTGACCTATTGGGACTCATTCACCAATCTAGGAAAATATGTCCCAGATCTAGGTTTTTGTACAGGAATAGGTTTCTGGCAAAAGGGTATCTAAATCTATAAAAATATTGAAAAATAGCTGCAATGGGACTCATTCGCCACTTCTAGCGAATCAGTCTCATTTTGTTGTGAAGTGTCCTAAGAGAATAATTTTGAATTGAAACTTTCCAAGCCTCTGAAGATGGATCAAATAAGCACTTTCCCACTAATTTCATGCAAATTGGACGGGTAATTTTCCCTAGATCTAAGTTTCCATGAGTCTTTACAACTTTTCATGACAACTTTGATGGCATTTGCAACTTTGTCATTTTGGTACTTTTGAAGGCTTCAAATCCAGTTTTCTTCAATCTATAAAACTGCAATCACACATGTAAAGAGGAGACAAACTTGTTGATTGTTAGTGAATAGGGGTTTTCCTTGGTCAAACCCCTTTTAGGTAATTAAAAAAAAAGGATTAGATAATGAAATATGAACATGAAACATGCAACATAGGACATGAAACATGAGCAATGATACCTTGAATGATGTCCTATAATACAAACCAACAATCTAGCATGAAATGGCCATGAAGGATATAGATCTAGATCTTGAGATAAGTGTAGAACAATGCTTGACCTTGGATCTTGAATGCAACATCACAACACTAGCTCAATAACATGCTTGATTCTTGATAATCTTGACATGATGATGGATCTTGAATTGCTACAACAATTGATGAAGAATTTTACTCTTCAATGCCATAGAAATGATCTTGTAAACACTTGAATTCTCTTGTGAACTCAAACTTGCTATAAGGATGCTCATTCAACATGCTAGGTGTAAAAATAAGGGAATGAAACTTGTATTTATACTTAATTATGTTATAATTCCTGAAATTACAACACTACAAGCTGACATTAAATTTACGAGGATAAAATCCCACCAAAATTTTGAATTAATTTTAATTTTGGGCCACATGGGACTCAGTCGCCCAAGGTGGTGAATGAGTCCCATTGAGCATAATTTATGAGACCATTTTAAAAAATTATTAGAAAGGTGTAAAACTAGGATCAAGACCCAAAACCCTAGGTGGTACTCATCTGGCCAAGGTGGAAAATGAGTCTTAGATCACTAAATCTGGTTCATACCACCTAAAATCACCTCAACTATGATAATGATGTTGATTTGTGTCAGGATTATCCTTGAAAAGATGCATTAAATGAGGCTTTTGGATGCAAAATAGGGCCAATTAAAGCATAATGAATCCCAATTATTAAATAAAACCCTAGAAAAGTGTGAAAGTGTGTTACAAAACTTTACAACACTCTAAATAAGACATCAATAATCTCATTTAATTCGCAAGGGCCCAAGACCTAATGTGAAAATGTTAGACACATTTCAACACTAAATCAAGGCCATGTTATGGGGACCTTTTTCCTTCATTACACTTATCCCCCACTTTAGTGAGGAGGAACTTGCTTCCATCTCACACAAAAGTAGACCAAATGCACTAATGCTAGTGAGATACCATAGCCATGATCAAGAGGGGTCCAAGTGAGCCAATGATGGTAAGATAGGATGACGATAATCAAGAGGGGTTATCAAACCCCCAATATGAAAATCCCATGGTAAACCATCATAGGCACAAAAGAACACATAAAATTGATATAAGAGCTACAACAAAAAAAAATCATGCACTATCAAAGACATAAAGAAAATGAAAAAAGTAAAAAGGAAAAAGGACAAATCAAGCTTCAACCATTTGTCCATCATGATGTGGATTAGATATAGGTTGTTTGTCCAAAAAATGCATGTTTACTCTGAGGTAACATAACTCTTGGTTGTCTGTTGGGTTAGTAATCCAAGAAGGTGAGACACATATGACCGATATGTGCATAGAAACACATGGAGTGGCTAAGGGAAAGTCGTGCCTCAGATTGGCTTCCCGTCCAACCATACCAAAGTTATACCTCTTGATAACTTTGATAAGGAACCATGCAAAAAATATTTTTGAGCTTCATCAAACAAGAAAAAATTTGTATGCTTAGAGCTCTTGAACAATGAATTTTGACCTTCATGAGGCAAGAAAAACATCATATTCTTGGAACTCATGAACAAACAAGATGGAACCACAGGCATGCAAGGTGTGTTATGCAAGGTGGCCATATAACAGTTGTTGTAAATGTAAAATAGTGTATTGAATATTCAAAGGGATTTTGATTAATTCTTGTAAGGTATCTTCTTATGGAACATCATTCCTAAGGTCTCCAAGAGAGGAAAATTCAAATAAATATCACACTCTCAAATGTAATCAATCCCAATGAAACCACCAAGAAAAGGATGCATCACAAGAAGAAAGAAAATCACGCAGTGGAACATGAGTGTCAATTTTTTCGCAAAATTTAAAGCGGTTGCTAACACCATTAATGTGAGAAATTGATTTAAAGTAGAAGAAGAAATGAGAGCTTATTTAGAAATCCCTATGCCAATTCATACGTTTCCAAATTGAACTACATCATGAATAAGTATGTCGCATGCGGGTCAACTTAAAGCATGTCATCCACATCCCAAGATTTCTTTTATATGTAACTATAATGTGATCAACTAGCCAAAAGAGACAATGATAAGTTGCATACAAGGACATGGCTACCTAACCCCCTTGCCACCACTTAGAGCGGGACAAGGATGAGTCAAAATGAAAAGAGGATCTAGGTGCTTCAACCCAAGGAAGAGCACCACCATCCTTAAGATATTAAATTTTGTTACTCAAAGCCTTACATTCATTGGTAGAATGACCATGAATTCTATGATATATGAAAAATGAACTTTTTTAGTAAAATTTGTTTCGTGTTCTTGGAGGGAGTGATATCAAACAATCTTGGAGTCCTAACAAGATACCTTCCTGATCAAAAGTAGAAAATGTTTATTTTATGACAAATATATCTCTTGCTTAGTACTAAGTGTCATACCTACACAAGACTCTTTAGATTGTGATATTTTGTTCTCTCCTTGAAAGGAGGATGTAAAATATAACAAAATCAAATCATTATTATTTTGTGTGATGAAATTGATGTTAAGCAAGGATTTATTTGTTTCTTTCGTTACTTTCAAAAGTTAAAAATCAAGACCACTAGTGTTTATTAGTTCAGGATGCACTAATGCTAAAGTTGGCTTAGAGGAAACTTTTGTAATAGTGTTGATATTAAGTGAAGGCTTGTTTTTTTCTTTTGAGGGGCAGTAACCAAGACCAATATTATTTTTTTGTGTGAGGCTCTATAGGAACAAAAATACCTAGTTCTCTAGCACCACATCCCTTTCCGCTATATCCAAGTTGTTTCATAAGTTTGTAACCTTTTCCATAAAGCATTTTCATTTCTTTTGGATTGGGTGGTTGCTCATTTAAAAGAAGAAAAATTGTGATTCTCTTACACCTTTACAATTTTTGACCTAAAAGGAGAGAAGCAATCTTCACACTCTTCACTCAAGAATAAATCTTTGAGATTCAATGCAAAGGAGATTGGAATCTTGCAAAGGGACTGTCCTAAAGGTTGAATGTGATTTAATGCGGGTTCACCACCAAGTTTAGACTTGGAAAAGATAATGTGATGCAACATGAAATGTAAAACCCTATTTAAATGCAAACTAACTCTAAATGACATAGAAAGATGAAAAAAATACAATAGAAAGTTATGAAATAAATTTTTTTCACCTGGTACATTGAAGAAACCATAATGGAGGTCTAGAATTCTAGAAAATCTGCTGCTAATGTTGACTGCTAATGTTGACTAGGACTCATTCACCAAGCTTGGCGAATCAGTCTAGTTTCTGGGAAAATGTGCAGATATAGGTTTTAGCCAAAAGGGTATCCAGATGTGTGAAAATATTTGTCAGGATTGTATAGTGGGACTCATTCACCACTTGTGGCGAATTAGTCCACTTCTATTTTTTCAAAAGTTTGGGACATGATTATGTTCCTTTTAGTCTTCTTTTCCCTTTTTGATTGATTTTTGGATTTGAAACTACAAATTGCCACCTGGAGACCTTCAAGCTTCTCCAAGGCTTGATGTCAACTTTAGTCATTTGACAACTTTTATCCAACTTTGGTTCTTGACAAATTTTTAACCTAGCCCTACAAGCCACACATAAGAAGAGGGAGAAAATGTTGTGGGGTTAGTGAATAGAGGTTTTCCTTGTTCAAACCCCTTGTTGGTAATTAAACCTTGAAATAAATGCAAATATGAATGGAGATTGATGAATGAACAAATAACAATGTTGCAACTCACCAAAACCTAGTGATAAGGTGTTGCAAATATGCCTAAAATGGATGCAATCATAAACTCTACATCACAATTGTTAGCACAACAATAAAAATGAAGAATGCAATCATAAACCCTTGAAACATAGATTTTTGGGACCTACTTTCTTTCTAGCACTTCTAGGATTTTTCACCTAAAAGGAGAAAGATGGGTCAAAAAATGCTTATGTTTACATTCAAAAGTGGATGTGATGTGGATGAAAAAGGGTGAAAAATGTCTAGATGAAAATTTTGAATGAAAGAAACTAATAGGATTGATTGGCCAATGAATAAAAACTAAAGGAAAACAAATTGCTTTAAAACACATTGTGTAATGCAACAATTGGCTAGAAACAAATGCAAAGCTAAACATAAATGAATGAAATTTAAAGTAGACACCCGAAGGCTTGAAGGAGAATGTAAATTTCATTTGAAATGTTTTTGATGTTGATTTTCAAGCCTAGGGGGACTCATTCGCCATTCTGGGTGAATCAGTCCTAGTTCTGGTAAACTGAGCCGAAACTTGTTTCTATCAAAACGGTGTCAGAAAATGCATACAACATGAAACTGACCTGGAAGTGGGAATCATTCGTCACCCATGGAGAATGATTCCAATTTTAAATTTCTATATTTTCAAAGGTGGATTTTGAAGCTTCCGATCTACACTTTGAATTCCTACAGGTGTCCTCTTCCGAAACTATGATTTATGGGCCTGAAAATATGTTTTTGTTGATATTTTGACTTTTTGAATGAAGAGAAGACTTGATCAACCTTGCAACTTGATCATCAATGATTTCCAAGCATTCAAAGGACCTAAATCTACAAACACACAATGAAAGAGAAAGAAATGGTGAATGTTAGGGCATGGGGTTTTTTCTTGGTCAAACCCCATTTAGGTAATTAAACCAAAATGATGAAAGAATGGAATAAAAAATGCACTAATGGAATATATTACCTTTCCATGATGTTGATCTTTAAATTCTATAGCAATGGAGGAATATTCAACCCTTGAATATCTTTAGGAGCTTTCTTGATGTCTTGCAATGATAAAACCCTAAGTTGCTTGAAAGATTGGTGGATGAATAATGAAGAATAGATGTGAATTAAGTTAATGGATGTAAAAATGAGTTTAGAGATGTTATTTTATAGGAAATTCACCCATTTTACCCATTAATACCTCATCACAGGCTGACATGAAGCAAAATTAAATTCAAATTTCACTTTTTTCTTGCTCAAAGGTCAAAATTGGGCCAAATGGGACTCATTTTCCACACATGGTGAATGGGTCCCACTTGGATGGGAATGATTCACCATGTATGGTGAATGGGTCCCACAGGGGCTATTTTGACAACTTAGATGTCAAGAGATAAGGAAATAAGGTCTAAAATGCAACCTTGTTGGGTATTTGATCAATTCAAGCCTTGAGATGCACAATATGGGTTAATATGGGCCTATTAGTGATGATGTAAATGTTAAATAGGGATTGGGACACAAAAATCAATGTGAAAGTGTGATTAAATACACTTTGCAACACTAAAATGAGGTCCACATATCCTAAGAAAGCACAAGAATCAATGTGAATGTGCAAGACACATTACAACACTAATTTAACATTAAATTTATTTCACAAGACTTCTATATTGATGTGAGGATGTATTTAAATACATTTTATAATGTTGAACTAGGAAGAAATAGGTTAATTAAGTTTAGAAAAGCGTGAAAGTATCTTACAACACTTTACAACACCTTTATAAGACGTCAATAAAAACATGCTATTCAATTTATAAGGGCCCAAGACCTAGTGTGGATGCATAAAATGCCTCACAACACTTGAATCAAGGCCTCATTAAGTCCATTTATAATGAAATATTCCCATGTCAAGCAAAGGGTCCTTTTTTTTATGGCACAACTCTACATCACAATTGTTAGCATGATAAGGTGTTGCAACTCTTTCTTGAATGATGTTGATCTTAAATGTAATGCTTGCATGAATCATAAACTCTACATCTCAATTGTTAGCACAATAACAAAAATGAAGAATGCAATTTTGACATGATGATTGACACATGAAAAATGCTACAAGATGTTGATAATCTACCCTTGAAATGCTCTTGAATTCTCTTGTGAATGCTTAATGATCACTTTAATGCTAGGTGAAATATGAGATAAAGAACCTTATATTTATACTCACTTATGCAATAATTCCTGAAATTACAACACTACAAGCCGACATCAGATCTAGGAGAATAAATTCCTGCTAGAAATTTGAATATTGGTCACATGGGATACATTTACCCAAGGTGGTGAATGAGTCCCATCAGACATAATGTATGGGACCAAAAAGGAAAAAGTGCTTAGAAATGTGTGAAACCTACATCAGGGCCAAAAAGACCTAGCTGGGACTCATTTTCCCAAGGTTGTGAATGAGTCCCAAACACTAAATCTGGCCCACACAAGCTAGGAACACCTGAATTATGATTGGTTACTGAATGGTGTCAGAATTATCCTTGAAAAGATGAAATAAATGAGGCTTGTGGATGTAAAATAGGGTCAATTAAAGAATAAGAAAGCCCAATTATTAATGAAAAGCCTAGAAAAGTGTGAAAGTGTGTTACAACACTCAAAATAAGGCAAGATTAAGGTTGATTATGATTAAAATTATGTTTATTATGCTTAGTTAATTAATAAAACCCTTGAAAAGTGTGAAAGTTTGTTACAACACATCACAACACTTTTGCAAGGCACCATTAAATTCCATTAGTTCACAAGGGCTTGAATGTGTTAACCACGTTACAACACTAAATCAAAGCAACATTAATCCAAAATCCACAAGGAGGACCCAAACAAGTGTGAAAATTTCAAGGGATCCATTTTTCTACACTACATTTAGCTCCCACTTTAGTGAGAGGATGAACTTGCTTCAAACTCACACTAAAGTAGAAAATCACACATCATGAGGGGTTCAAATGTACCAATGCTATCAAGATGAGACTTGGCAATGATCAAGATGGGTGATCAAGTCCCTAGGATCAAGATCCCATGACAAACAAACATAAGCTCAAAGGAACATACATGAGAATGATATATAGAACAGTGACAGGGCACAAGCATACACTGCCAAAAATGAAGAGAAAAGGTGAAATAAAAGAATTGAATCAAGCTTCAACCATTTTTCCATCACTATGTGGATCAAATCTATATTTTTGTCTGAAAAATGCATACTCACTCTAAGGTGATAGAACTCCTAGCTATCCACTAGGTGACAAGTCCTAAAAGGTGAGAAGCATACACTCATGGCTAGTATGCACTTAGACACATGCAAGTGGCTATGGGGAAAGTCATGCCTCAGATTAGGCTTCTTGCTCAAGCCATAACAAAGTTATACCTCCTGATAACTTTAATAAGGTGCCACACAAAAATAATTTTTGAGCTTCATGATACAAGAAAAACTTTCTATTCTTGGAGCTCATGAACAAAAGGGATGGCTCCACATGCATGCAAGTTGTATTATGCAAGGTGGCCATATAACAACAAATGCAAAATGAAAGAATAGAAAATGTTAAGAGGAATATTTCTTAGTTCATGTGAGGTATTTAACTTAGGGAACATTGTGCCTAATGTCTCCAAGAGAGGCCAATCAAAGAATAGAAAATTCACAACTTAGGGGATGTAGTGTGTTGCATCAAGCCACTACGAGGAATATACTATGCTAAGATAGAGCATGCTCCTAAAGATCATTACACCCAATGTCATCCACAAAGCTACAAATGCATCGTACGAAGTAAGAAGGATGCACTAAGAACTAAAAAAGGAAAATTACAAAGAAAAATGCCATTGTATGCCCCCACTTTAAAGGAATTTCTAAACACCATACTATGAGAAATTACTTTAAAGTAGCAAATGAAAATGAAAACAAGAAAGAAGTCATGAGAGCCAACTTGGAAAGACCTATGCCAAGTCATATGTTTTCGAGTAAAGCTACATCATGTGAGAGAAAAGGGAGGGGTTTCCCCCAAAATGAAAACACCAAAAACATAAGGGATCTATGGATTTGGGGTTAGTATGTTATTTGCTACAATGATTTAGAGAGCTTGGAATTGTCATCGTCCCCCAAATACACATAGAACTGGAAGATGGACACAAAGAGAGTGAAAACAATTAAAATTATTTTGGGTCAAGATGGAAGAGACATGAATGTCTCAACGCCTTGTGTCATCCCCAAAAGGAAAGCACAAGACAAATTAAAAAGAGAAAAATGAAAAGAAAAAGGAAAAGAAAGCCTTTTGGGTCAACATGAAAGAGACATAGGGTGTCTTGACACCTTGCATCATCCCCAAAATGAAAACATAAGACAAATGAAAAAGAGAAAAGGAAAAGGAAATGGAAAAAGAAATGTATGACATAGAAAATAATGAAGGTACAAATAGAGGAATGTCGCAAAGAGAGAGAAAACAAAACATCATAGTGGATCACATTAAGCACATGCAATCACACCAAAGAAAGTGAAAAAGAAATAAAGAAAAGGACTAGTAAGGAAAATGTGAGTCAACCTATGAGCAATTCATCCACCTCCCAATCTCAGTCTATATATGCGGAAGGTGAACAACACAACTAAGGGATAACAACAAATACATTAAAAGGACAAGGCTATCAATTTCTTGCCCCCACTGAGTGCGAGACAAGAATGAGCCAAGGTAGGTGATGGGAAAGGTCATGTAATAGTCAGAATAGAAGATTCTACAACTATTACGTGACAAGGGGTGAAATAATATTAAGCTAGGAAATCACATGATCACAATCATTGCTAGTAAAGTGAATTTTGTTCAATACTAATTGGAATGCATGACATTCATCAATACTGTGCCTAAGAATTCGATGATATGCACAATGTGAGACTTTTGCACATTTAGGATATAGTACTAATCTATTCATAGGTGGTAATGTTATTAGTTCTTTGTTCAAAAGCAATTGTAGTTTCCTTTTACTTTCAGGTGGTGGACGAGCAAGTTGTAACTTTTGTAATTTGTAAGGTCTTTTTCATTTGCTAGATTCACCCATTTCTCAAATTGAATATGGAGGAGGAGGACCTAAAATGATCCTCTCATCCTTTTCATTGTTATAAGTGATTGGTTGTTCCTTAGGAAGAAGGAAATTAAAATCAAAGGGGAATCAAAGATCACTATACCATCACTTTGAAGCCTTAGATATTCTCTAGGAGGATTTTTGCTATAAGAGGGATCTTCATATCCTAATCCCTTTATGTTTTCACTAGTTGGTATTTTATCTAGAAGTTGCTGAATTTCATGTTCACTTGTTGTATGACATCCTTGTTTTCTCAATATTGTGAAGCATTTTCCATATGTTTCTTCAAGATTGATGGGAGTGTTTGTTACCTTGTTATCATAAAATGGTTGAGTGTTTGCTTGCCTAGAGGAACTAGGTTCAACTTTTGTTTCAGGATGTAAGTAACTAAATGTCTCAAGAGGTGGTATGGTAGAAGGATTTGGTTGATTCATGGATGGATAGAAGGATGCATTAGCTTCAAGGTTATTAAGACAATCATTTAGGAAATTATTCATGTTGTCATCATATTCTCCAATGATGTCAACATCATGAGGAGGACATGCATTAGGAGTTGAGTGAAGCATGATTGAGTTTGATTTCATTAGGTCATCCACATCCAAGGTGGTGAATGAGTCCCAGTGATGATTTTTCTGAAATTGCTTTCGTTAGGTCATCCACATACAAGGTGGTGAATGAGTCATAGTGATGATTTTTCTAAAAAAAATCAAAAATTTTGAATTGAATTTTATGCTTTGTATGTTTTTTGATGAATGTATGAGATGCAAATGTAGAATTTAATGAATTTAAATGCAAAAATGCAAGATAAATGAGATTTCACTAATGCACAAATTGAAACCATAGAATGAAAATTAACCAATGCAAAGCTTAATGAAATGTTAATGCAAGCTAAATCTAGGATGTAAATGGACTACAAATCAAAATTATGATGCTCTAAATATAGGCTCACCAAAATGAAAAGAAGCAAATTTGGGGTTTTCTTTCACCTTTAGGGTTTTGGACCTAAAAGGAGAGAAGCAATGTTCACACTCTTCACTCAAGAAAAAACCCTTGATATTTCAATGAAAAGGAGATAGAAATATCACAAAGGGCCTATCCTAAACATTGAATGAGATCTAATGAGGGGTTCACCATAAATTTTAGACTTTGAAAAGACAATGTGGTGCAATTTAAAATGAAAAACCCTAATTAAATGAAAACTAACTCTAAATAACCTAGAAAGATGAACAAAATGTAATAAGAAGTTATGACATAGAAAGTTTGCACCTAGGAGACTGAAGAAGGTAGAATGGAGGTCTAAAATTTTGGAAAATTTGTTGTTAATGTTGATTGGGACTCATTCACCAAGTTGAGAAAATCAGTCCAGTTTCTAGGAAAATGTGTAGATAGAGGTTTTAGCCAAAAGGGTATTTGAATATGTGAAAATCTCTATCAAGCCTATACAATGGGACTCATTCACCACTTGTGGTGAATAAGTCCACTTCTACTTTTTTATAATTTTGAGACCTGATTCTATTCCTCTTAGTCTGCTCTACCCTTTTTGACTGGTTTCTAGATTCGAAATTGCAAATTTCCACCTATAGACCTTCTCCAAGCTTATCCAAGGCTTGATGAAAACTTTAGGGATATGACTACTTTTCTCCAACTTCGCTTCTTGAAAAATCTACAACCTAGCCCTATAAATCACACACAAAAAGAGGGAAAAAATGTTGTGGGGTTAGTGAATAGGGGTTTTCCTTGCTCAAAACCCTTGTTGGTAATTAAACCTTTAAATGAAATAAAATATGAATGGAGAATGATAAATGAACAAATAACAATGTTGCAACTCACCAAAACCTGGTGATAAGGTGCTGCAAATATTCCTCAAATGGCTGCAAAGGATGCGGGTCTTGACCCTTGCTTGAATGATGTTGATCTTAAATGCAATGCTTGATTGAATCATAAAATCTACATCACAATTGTTAGCACAATAACAAACATGAAGAATATGATTTATTTGACATGATGATTAGTACATGAAGAGTTCTCTAAGATGCTTGATAATCTACCCTTGAAATTCTCTCTAATTCTCTTATGAATGCTTAATGATCACTTGAATGCTAGCTGAAAATGTGAGAGAAAGAACCTTGTATTTGATTAGTTGAAAAATGGATGCTTTCTAGTTTAAGACATAGAACATCACTTTTTTCCAACTAACATTCAAGAATTCCCTAGAGATCTCAACCCAATGAAGAATGAAGGAGGAGATCTAACAATAGGGTATCTTAGGATATGTTTAGAGATTAATTAAGGCTGAATGAGGGGTTCACTACCAAGTAAGCACTTGGAAAACTAATGAAATGCAAGATGAAATGCAAAACCCTAATATGATGCAAACTTGATTTAAATGACCTAGAAATGTAACAAGAAAAAAATAGAAAGCTATAGAATAGAATGTGTCCACTTGGAAGCTTGAGGATGACTAGAAAAAACTCTGAAATTCTAAAAAACCTAAATTTTTGACCTACTGGGACTCATTCAACATTCTAGGCGAATCGATCCCAGTTTTGGATTTCTATACAGGAGGAGGTTTTAGGAAAATGGTTATCCAAATATACAAAGATCTCTAAAAAAACACCTATAGTGGGACTCATTTTCCACTTGTGGTGAATGAGTCCAATTTTTATTTTCTAGAAATTCAAAGTTCTGATTTACACCTCTTAGTCGACTCTTTCTACTTATCTAAGTTCCTGAATTTGAAACTCTATGTTCAGGGTTGTAGATGACCTTTTAGTGAAGATTTTTACTTTGAAAATGGGGAGAAAAATACAACAATTTTGTAACATATTCTTCAATGATCTTCAAGTATTTAAAGCACCTAGATTTGCAATAACATAAAGAAAGAGAGGAAAAGTGTTGATTGTTAGCGAATAGGGGTTTTCCTTGGTCAAACCCCTTTTAGGTAATTAAATAAAATGATGAAACAAGATAATGAATCATGAACATGAAGTAATTCAATTAGAACCTTTCCATGATGATGGATCTTGAATTGCTACAACAATTCATGAAGAATTTTTCCCTTGAATTCTTTAGAAATGATCTTGAAAGTTGTCTTTGATGGCCTTATAAAGACTTGGAATGCTTAACTCTTGAATGCTTGACTTGATAACATGAATGTATGATGTTACTTGAATATTTGAAAGCTTGTTTATATAGGAAATCCACTCACATGACCATTAATTTGATCCCCAAGGCCAACACAGGATAAATTTGAATTAAAAACCTAGTTTCTCTCACTCAAACCTCAAAAATAGCTCAAGAGGGGCTCATTCTCCATATTGGGTGAATGATTCCCACTTGGATGGAACTCATTTTCCCAAGGTGGTGAATGGGTCCCATGGGGGATATTTTTCTTGCTAGTATGTTGGGGAGTGAAGAAATTAGGTTCATATGTTGATTTTTCTAGGTTTCTTATCAGAATATGCCTTGGGATACACAATATGGGGTCATAGGGGCCTATTAATGATGATATTAAGGTCATAAATGTAGTGGGGTCCAAAATCCAATGTGAAAGTGTAAATAAATACACTTTACAACACTAAATTAAGGAAAAATTGAGTCTATTTAGCTTAGAAGGGCCCTAAATCCCATGTGAATGTGTAAAAAAATTACAATACTAGATTAGGTCCACTTTAGTTTACAAGAATCCAAAATTTAATGTGAATATGTAAATAAATATATTTTACAACATTGAATTAAGGTAGAGTTAAGTTAATTTATCTTTAAAAGGGCCCAAGACCTAATGTGGATGTGTAAAACACCTCTCAAAACTAGACCAAGGTGACATTAAATCCAATTTATCATTAATTATTCCCATATCAAGTGTGAAAATGTAAAGGGGTCCATTTTTCTACACTACATTTAGCCCCTAATTTAGTGAGAGGATGAAATTGCTTGAAACTCACACTAAATTAGACATTCAAGAGTGGTCCAATCATACCAATGCAGGTGGTCTAGGATAACAAAGATCAAGGAGGTAATCAAGCCCCCAGGATCCAAGATCCTATGTCAAACTGATATAAACACAAAAGGACACACACAAAGTGTATGATTTGTGGCAAAATAAGATATGCGATCATGCAATGTTAATAACTAGAAGAAGAACAAAAATAAGAAAATATGAAAAGGTGGATCAAGCTTTGACCATTTGTCCAACACGATGTGGATCAAATCTAGGTTGTTTTTCTGAAAAATGCACACTCAATATTGATTGTTTGTTGGGTGAGAATTCCATAAGTTGAGATGCATACACTCATACGCGAGTGGCAATGGGGAAATTCATGCCTCAGTCGGGCTTCCCACTCAAACCATACCAAAGTTATACCTCCTAATAACCTTGATAAGGGCACCACAAAAAAAAAAAGAATTTTGATCTTCATGAGACAAGAAAAAATTCATATGCTTAGAGCTCATGAACAAATAAGATGGCTCCACATGGATGCAAGATGTGTTATGCAAGGTGGCCATATAATTACAAATGCAAAATTAAGAAATGTTCAAAGGAATATTTCTTAGTTCATGTGAGGTCTTTAACTTAGGGAACATTGTTCCTAATTGCACCAAGAGAGGACCAATCAAAGAATAGAAAATTTGCAACTTAGGGGATGTTGTGTGTCGCATCAAGCCACAAAGAGGAATGTACTATGGTAAGAGAGATCATGCTTCTAAAGGATATCACACCCAATTCCACCCACAAAGCAACAAACACATTGTATGAAGTAAAAATAATGCAACAAGAACCAAGAAAAAGGATAATGTAGGAGAATAATGCCAATGTATGCCTGCACTTTAAAGAAATTACTAAACACCATACTGTGAGCAATTACTTTAAAGTAGCAAATGATAAATGCCAATAGAAAAGGAGGACATGAGAGCTAACATGGAAATCCCTATGCCAAGTCATATGTTTCAAGTAAACTACGTCATGAATAAGTAAGTCACATGTGATCCAACCTAAGGAATGTCATCCACATGTCAAGCTTTCTCTTATATGTTCATTAAAGGTGATCAACTAGCCGAAAGAGGCAATGAAAAGTGACATACAAGGATAAGGCTACCTAACCCCTTGCCCTCACATAGTGCAGGACAAGGATGAGCTGAATAGGATGAAAATAAGCATTAGTTAGAGGAATTAGGTGCTTTAGCACAAGAAAGAGCATGACACTCCTTAAGATGTTGAATTTTGTTACTAAAAGCCTTACATTCATTAGTAGCATGACCATGGACTCTATGATATGAACAAAATGAATTTTTGTAGTAGATTTTCTTTCATGTTCTTGGAGGGAGGGATATCAAACGATCTTGGAGGAGTCCCCACAAGATACCTTATTGATCAATGGTAGAAGATGTTCCTTTATTTTGTGACAAAGATACCTCTTTCTTAGTACAAGATGTCAGACCTACGCAAGAATTTGTAGATTGGGAGATATTGGTCTCTCCTTGAAAGGAGGATGTAAAATATAATGAATTCAAATCATTGGTCTTTTGTGTGATGATATTGACATTAAGCAAGGATTTCCTTTTTTCTTGTGTTTCTTTCAAAGAATATTTTGTAATAGTGTTGGCATTAAGTGAAGGGTTCTTTATTTTTTTCAAGCAACAATAACCAAGGCCATTAGTATTTTATTGCATGTGAGGTTCTATAGGGACATAGGTACCTTGTTCTCTAGCACCACATCCTTTTCCACTATAACCGAGTTGTTTCATCATTTCATAAAATTTTCCATGAAGATTTTTCATCTCTTTCGGATTCAATGGTTGCTCATATTAAGTTCATCAAAGTTTGTTGAGTAATCTGTTGTGTTTTTTTCTAAAGTGGTTGAGGTGGATGCTTTTGAAGGGTCTTCTAAATTTTGTGTTGAAATTACCAATTTTTATTTTCCCTTTTTAAATTCTTTGTTTATGATCTTGTATTCTCCTATGAATGGTTAGTCAAAATCCAATGATCCCAAATCATCTAGTGATATCATTGTGAAGGGTTTAGGATACCTATTTTTTTTTCTTGCATGGGTTTTACTTGTGTAGTTGGTGTCAATGTTTTCAAAGGATTTTCCTTGTTTTTTTGAATGCTCAAACAATTTTTTGGTTCGGGGTGAGCTTCAAGTGTGTACACTTTGTTGTTGTAGATATATTTCATTTTACGATGCAGAGTAGAAGGCACCCCATTCATTGCATTAATCCATGGTTTTCCTAAAAGAAGATTATATGAAATATCATGAGGCATAACATGGATTAGTGTTTCTAATGTGGTATTTCTAGTTGTAATAGGAAAAGTGATCATACGAAGCGCTTGTTTTCCAACATTGTCAAATATTCTAATAGATAAAGAGACTGGTTGAATTTTTTATTTTTCTATACCAAGCCTATCCAAAAGGGATACACTACACACATTAAGGGTAGAGCCATTATCAACAAGGATTCACTTTATCCCTTTTCTATTGTACTGAGCTATGATCATGAAAGCATCATTTTGTTGTTTCCCTTCAAAAGGGGGAAGTTCACTTTGGTGGAAAATAATGTCAACATTTATTCCATGAGTCATGGTTGTTATGTCATTTAGTTACGCATTAGAAGGGATAGGAACTTGTTGTAAGGCTGCTTGAATCATGTCGTGGTAGTGAGGGGATGCTTGAATAAGGTCCCATAAGGATATCTTAGTAGGAGTATATTCTAGTTGTTCAACAAGATCATACTCCTTTCCATGAGGAGGACCTAGTAAGATAGGATTAGGTAGGATACGATTAGGAAATGGGATGGATATTGAAGGTGTTTGCCTTGGTTATGGATTGTTCCTAGTGTTATATGTATGAGAAACATTATTATGACTTGGCTGCTGTGACACATTATTCTTAGGTGCATAAAGGATAAGTTTAGGTTTTTTTTGGGTTTGTTGCTTGTGTGATGGTGGGTAAAGAATTAAAAGATTCTTATTATGTCCCATGAGACATGTAGGAGGTCCAATAGTCAAGGGGGATCTAATGGAAACTTGCACATTCATAACCTCAGTGGTCTTGGTTTGATTTATTTCTAATAAAAGGAAATCTATAATCACCTTTCTACCATCACCTAAGGAAGCAACCTTACTATTGTTGTATTTTTCTTACACCATGATATTCTCCTTGGGAGGAGAGTTTTAGGAGAACTACAAACCAAATCTTCTTGACATTCAAGGATTGATTCCTCCTAAATGACTTCATCACAGGTAAGGGAGTTATTAATGTTTTTTTTATGAGTAGTGGGGATATTAAGAGAAGGATATATTTGATTTTCATTTTTCTCTAAGGTATCATTCCCTTGTTCCATATTATCTACCCTAGCAGGAGAGCTTGTAAAATTTTCATCACATTCCATGGTTAGATTTTGTAAAGTAGCTTCATCACCAGTAGGGGAGGCATCAAGAGAAGGAAAACTATGATTTTTATGCTTACCAAATAGATCTTCCCAAATGGTAGGGGCATTAGGGAAGGGAGGAGCAAGATTTACATGACCCTCAATAGATGCATCTTTTAACACCAACCTATCCTCTTTGCATCAAGGAGGGATAGTAGGAGAAGGACAATTGTGATTGTCATGGTCATCTATGATATCATCCTCTTTGGCTAAAACATTTTCACAAGAAAAGGATCAATGGAGATTAGGTAAGGTGACATTTAGAAATGTTTCTATGATCTCATATTCTTGTTTTCTAATATCTTCCAAAGGGGGAGGAGGAGAGGGACAATCAAAACTCTCAATGCTTGTATCTTCTTTCACCAAGATACCTTCATCAATAATAGGAGAGATATTGGGAGAAGAACAAGTATGATTGAACATTTTGATTTTCCACACTTGTATCCTCTTGTGTTATGACATTCTTACAAATCCGATGGATACTAGGAGGGTATCCAACATGCTTAGAAAGGGTTTTACTTTGTTTTCCTAGATTATGCCCATGAGTAGAGAAATTAGAATCATACAAGCCACTTGATATTCTAGAAACACTAAATGCATCAAAAGAACACATGCTAACATGAGAAAGTAATCTATCTAAATTATGAAATGTTTCTAAAATGTAAACAAATGTCCTGTAGATATAAAACTTTTGATACCAAAATGATTTTTTGAATGCTTTAAAAATGACTTTACTACATGGATGTTTTGACCTAGATACATAAAACAGATGTTCCTGAAAATTTCTAAACTTAAACTATATGTTACTAGCAAGCTTAGGAAGCACAAAAATGAGGTTTTTAATGCTTTAAGAGGAAGTTTAAAATATAGAATGGGGCTGATTTTCCCAAACTAGCGAATGAGTCCTAGTTAGTGTTTTCTTCAAAATTTTTAGAAAATTTCAATTGTTTTTTATGCCTTTTATGTTGTATGACTTGAAGAATAAATGGAAATGCATATTTTGAATTTTTTTCAATGAAATTAAATTTAAAAATGAAAGCTAAATGAGATTTTAGTAATGCAAAATTTGAAACCCTAGAATGTGTTAGAACTATAAAAATCTGATATTTTCACATGTTGGTTTTACTCATAAACTTCTAGATTTGGTCCTACTGTGTGCATATTCCACTCATATTTTGCCATTTTTCCCCATTGAATCCATTGAATCATGCATTTTTTACATTCTGTTCTATATCGGCGTGAGAAACCAATGTCTCCCCGATCCATCTTCTGACAAACGTCTGAATTGCCTTCGACAAGACGTTTGAAATGTTACAACGATTGATGTTTTCAAGATAGGCACTGTTTAGCATAACTTTCTTGTTGTTTTGGCGACTGTGGTGGTTCTATCAGCATATGTTGTGACTGTCGGGGTAGTGTCCTACCGAATCCAATATGTCTCCCCAACTATGCTTGTGGTGGTTCATCGGCAAAGGCTATGGGTTATTGGCAAAGGGTCTTGGCGAGGTCTCCTTGTCTTGGCAATTTGCAACATAAAGGTGTTCCCTTCGGTGAAACATGTGTGCTTCGGTGTATTGTCTTAGCGATCGCCGAGGTCTCACCGATGGAATAACATATGGGCTTTATCGGCATGAAAATTGGAGTGTCTTGGTGAACAATAATGATTACAAGGGCTTTCGGTGTAACTCAACGAACTTTATATAACCTCTCCCCGATTTTGAATTGTCTTGGAGAAAGCGAATGGGGGATGGTTTTTGGTGAGAGGTTGGCATTGTCTTGGCGACCTAAGGATGAAAGGAACATATCGGCAGGAGTAAGTATTATCTATATGTGGTCTTGGCGAGTGACCTTCGGTCTCGTCGATGGAAAGTGGGAGGATCCTTGTCGGCATAAGAATTTCCTTGTCTCGGCGACTGGGAAATAACATGATGGGAGACTTTCGGTATAACGAGGTGCTATCTGTATAAGGTCTCCCCGATTTTTTGAGGTCACAGTGAAGTAAATAAGACTAATGGTGTATCGGTGAGAAAGAAAATAAGTCACAGTGACTTAGTTTGCATAAAGACTTTTAGTGAAATAGGATGATATCTGCGGGAGGTTTCTCTGATACCATAAAGTTATGGCAACAGTGAATGAAAACAGAAGTGTGTGTCGGTGTGAAGTATCCCTATGTCTCAGTGAATGAATAATACACTATGAGAGGCTCTCGATGAAACATAATGAAATCTTTGTGACATCTCATCGACGGCAGAAGGTCATGGTGAAACACAAAGGGGACAAATGGATACTTCTTGACTTCGGCGTAGCAATTAGATGGTCACTACAAAAGCAAATAACACAAAGAACAGAGGAGCACGGGATGACTAATGATTGATGATTGAATTGCCTTCGGCATACTCTCTGGTTGTCTCAGTGACTGTTCCATTTGCGATTAATAAAAGATTCAAATGTTGTTGGCCAACATGTATATGTTTGATAACCGTTGCAGGCCAACATGAAATATGCCTGATTGTAATGGTTGATCAATATGGATCTCAGCCAACATGGAATTTGAAGCGATATGTTTCCTAATGCTGGTGTATAAATATGCATTCCCAATTGTAATTGGAGGATCAAATTTTAGATCACAGGCAGTAGATTAGGAATGGCTACATTAGAATAGCTTTCTCTTATCAGAGACTACGTGCATGTTTAAAATGGCGAATTCAATGAAAATCAGTTGATGTGGCAGGATTATTTCTGGTGTCAATTGTATGTAAAGTTTATTGAAAAGCATTGCTAAGTTGTCTCCAAGTTGAGTCTTTCTGGTTGTTTAAATTGAAATAACAAGCTTATTTTCAGTTTATCAGTTCACATTTGTTGTATCTATGTGATTAATTGACTGGTTCTCTCAAGTAGAGATTAAATCCTTTTCATTGGTCACAGTAATCAGGAAGATTCATTTGGATTATTAAAGTAGGGCTTAGTAGTCATAATCCTGCATTGTTTATACAAGTTATGAACAGATCATATGCCTACAATTTGATCTTCTGCCAGAATAAGTTGCCCATTGCTATTTCATTTGACTCTGCATACCCAACAAGGTACTGGTCTCTGCATTTCATCATTTGGATTCATTCGGTTTCTTTACATCTGTTAATTGAGCATTTTAGGATTTAGATTAGAAGATTGCTTTTGCTATTGCTATAAAGTTTGGTTTCATTTGTTCACTTCCATCTGCCATTGTGGACAAATCATCGTGCAAGAAAGATAATCATAATTCAATTCTGCTTCATCCAGATAGGTACACCCGCCTAGGTTTGGCAACACCTGAAGAGTAGAAGGTTGAATTCTCTTGACCTTGTCTATTACCCTGAAGCGTATCAAGAGATTGGCAGCCTCTTGAGGCATCTTGCCCGCGTTTTTGAGAGCTAACAGAATGGAGATTAACTAATGCAAAGTTAATGAAATCTAAATCTAGGATAATGATGGACTCCAAATAAGAAAATAAGGTATTTTAAATGTAGGTTCACCAAAATGATTAGCTGAAAAATGGAAGCTTTATGGTTTAAGACATAGAACATTAGTTTTCTCCAACTAACATTTAAGAATGCCCTAGAGATCTCAATCCAATGAAGAATAAAGGAAGATATTTGACAATAAGGTATCTTATGATATGTTTAGAGATCAATTAAGGCTGAATGAGGGGTTCACCACCAAGTAAGAACTTGGTAAACTAATGAAATGCAAGATGAAATGCAAAGTCCTAATATGATGCAAACTTGATTTAAATGACCTAGAAATGCAACAAGAACAAAATGGAAAGCTATAGAAGAAAATGGAAAGCTTTAGAACAAAATGTGTGCACCTAGAAGCTTGAAGATGACTAGAAACAACTTTTAAATTTTGACCTGTCAGGACTCATTCACCATTATGGGAAAATCAGTCCTAGTTCTAGATTTATGTACATGAGTAGGTTTCTGGAAAATGGGTATCCAAATTTGCAAAGATATTTGAAAAAAACCTATAGTGGGAATAATTTTCCACTTGTTGTGAGTGAGTCCAGTTTGGCTTTTGTGGAAATTCAAAGTTCTGATCTACACCTCTCAGTCTACTCTTTCTGCTTCTCTAGGTTCCTAGATCCAAAACTATATTTTAAGGGAATAGGGGTTTTCCTTGGTAAAACCCCTTTTAGGTAATAAAACAAAATGATGAAATAAGATAGTGAAGCACGAACATGAATTAATGCAATTAGAACCTTTCCATGATGATGGATCTTGAATTGCTTTAACAATTGATGAAGAATTCTTCCCTTGAATGCCTTATAAATGATCTTGAAAGCTATCTTAATGGTCGTATAAAGACTTGAAATGCTTAAATCTCAAATTTTTGACTTGATAACATGTGTGTATGATGTTTCCTGGATGAAATAAGGATTTGAAAGCTTGTTTATATAGGAAATCCACTCACATGGCTGTTAATTTGATCCCTAAGGATGACATAGGATAAATTTGAATTAAAAACCTAGTTTTTCTTGCTCAAACCTAGAAATAGCTCGAAAGGGACTCATTAACCATCTTGGGTGAATGATTCCCACCTATATGGGACTCATTCACCCAAGGTGGAAAATGGGTCCCACAAGGGCTATTTTTCCTACTAGTATTTCAAGGAGTGACAAAATTAGGTTGATATGTTGACTTTGTCAAGTTTTTTTAATCAAAATATGCCTTGGGATGCACAATATGGGGTCATAGGGGCCTATTAATCATGATATTAAGGTATTAAATGCAATGGGGTCCAAAATACAATGTGAAAGTGTAAATAAATACGATTTACAACATTAAAATAACGAAAAATTGAGTCTAAGTAGCTTAGAAGGGCCCTAAATCCCATGTGAATGTGTAAAACACATTACAACACTAGATTAGGTCCACTTTAGTTTACAAGCATCCTAAATTTAATGTGAAGATGTAAATAAATATATTTTACAACATTAAATTAGGGTAGAGTTAAGTTAATTTAGCTTAAAATGGGCCCAAGACCTAATGTGGATGTGTAAAACACCTGTCAGCACTAGAAAAAGGTGAAATTAAATCCAATTTATCATTAATTATTCCCATATCAAGTGTGAAAATGTAAAGGGATCCATTTTTTCTACACTATAGTATTTATACTCAATTATGCAAGAATTCCCAAAATTATAGCACTACAAGCTGAAATTAGATCTAGGAGAATAAAATCCCACTGAAAATTTGAATTAAATATGAATTTTTGTCACATGAGACTCATTCACCCAAGGTGGTGAATAAGTCCCATCAAAAATAATTATGGGACCAAAAATGAAAAGTTCTTAGAAATGTGTGAAACCTGCATCGGGGTCGAAAATACCTATGTGGGAGTCAATTTTCCAAGGTGGCAGCAGAGTCCCAGACACTAAATCTAAGCCACACAAGCTAGGAACACTTGAATTATGATTGGTTACTAATTAGTGTCCAGATTATCCTTGAAAAGACGCAATAAATGAGGCTTGTGGGTGCGAAATAGGACCAATTAAAGCATAAGAAAGGCCAATTATTAATGTCAAGCCTTGAAAAGTGTGAAAGTGTGTTATAACACTTTACAACACTCCAAATAAGAAAGATTAAGGTTGATTATGTTTAAAATTATTTTTTATTATGCTTAGTTAATTGATAAAACTTTAGAAATGTGTGAAAGTGTGTTACAATACTTCACAACACTTTTCCAAGGCACCATTAAATTCTATTTGTTCACAAGGGCCTGAGACCTAATGTGAATGTGTTAACCACATTACAACACTAAATCAAGGAAACATTAATCCAAAATCCACAAGGAGGGCCCAAACAAGTGTGAAAATGTCAAGGGATCCATTTTTCTACACTACACTCATAATTAAGTTCATCAAAGTTTGTTATGTAATTTGTTGTCCTTTTTTCCAAAGTGGTTGAGGTGGATGCTTCCAAATTTTGTGTTGACATTACCACTTTTTCTTTTCCCTTGTTTGAATCTTTGTTTATGATGTTGTACGCTCTTTAATGAATGTTGGTGTGAAATCTAAGGAACCCCAATCATCTTCCAATAACTTTGTGACTTCCTCAATGTGTTTTTCTTGGTCCTTTTGTTGCATGTGTTCTAATTGTGTAGTTGGTGTCAATGTTTTCAAAGGATTCTCTTTGTTTTCTCAAATTTTAAACAACTATTTTGGTTATGGTTGGCTTTGAGTGTGTACAATTTCTTATTGTATACATACTTCATTTTACGATGAAGGGTAGAAGGCACCCCATTCATTTTATGAATCCATGGTCTGCCTAAAAGAAGGTTATATGAAATATCATGAGGAATAACATCAATCATTGTTTCTAATGTGGCCTTACTAGCTATGATAGGAAAACTGATCACTCCAAGTGGTTGCTTTCCTACACTATCAAATCCCTTCATAGATAAAGAATCAGGTTGAATTTTTGATTTATCCACAACAAGCCTATCCAAAAGGGTCACACTACGCACATTAAGGGCTAAGCCATTGTCAACAAGGGTTCACTTTATTTGTATTATTTTATATTGAGCTATTATTATGAAAGCCTCATTTTGTTTTTGCACTTCCAAAGGAGGGAGCTCACTTTGGTGGAAAACAATCTTAGCATTTATTCCTTCAATTAGGACTACTATGCCATTCAATTTCACATTAAAAGGGATAGGAAATTGTTGTAAAGCACTTTGAATCATGTTATGGTAATGAGGGGAGGCTTGGATAAGGTCTCACAATGAGATCTTTGCAGGAGTATTATCTAGTTGTTCAACAAGATTGTACTCCTTTCCTCTTTGTGAAGGAAAACAAGGAGAACTCGGTAAGATGGGGTTAGTCAATGGGAGGGATGTTGAAGGTGTTTGTCTTGGTTGTGGATTATTTCTAGTGTTATAGAGCAACGATATTATGAATTGTCTACTACAAAATAATATTCTTAGGATAAAGGATAAGTTCGGGTTTGTTTTGAGTTTGTTGTTTGTGTGATGGTGGGTAAATTATTAGAGGGTTCAAAGGATGTCCCACAAGATATGTAGGAGTTCCATTAATCGAGGGGGATCTAACAGACAATTGTGTATTCATAACCTTAGCGGTCTTGGTTTGATGTATTTCTAATAAAGGGCAATCTAGTATCATCTTTTTATCAATAACTAAGGAAGCTACATTACTATTGTTGTTATTTGCTTGCACCATGATATCCTCCATAGGAGGAGAGTTGTTAGGAGAACTGCAAACCAAATGTCCTTTACATTATAGGATTGGTTCTTCTAAAATGACTTCATCCCAAGTAGGGGAATGATCAATGGTTGAGTTGCCTTGCTCAATAAGGGTTTCCTTAGGTGAAGAGGGAAAACTAAGATTCTCATGGATTTCATCAATCAAAGTATCTTCTTCATAGCTAGGAGAGATGCGAGGAGAAGGATAAGTATGATTTTCATGATCATTTATGATTGTATTCCTTTGTTCCCTAATATCTTCCAAAATAGGATAGGTAGGGAAAGGATCATAAAGAGGGTTGTTATAGACCTTAAAGATTTTATCATCTAACACCAACATATCCTCATTGTTTACAATTTCATCTTCCACTAAACCATTCTCACAAGTAAGAGGAGAATGCACTTTAGGTAAGGTAATGTTTAGAAATGTGTTTACGATTTCATTCTCTTGTGCTAAAATATCTTCCAATGTAGGAGATTTTATAGAAGAGGAGTTTTCAACAATTTCATGATGCTCAAAGAGTGCATCTTCTAACACTGAAATACCATCATCACACGTAGGAGATGTATTAGGAGAAGAGAAACTATAATCATTAGGATTTTCTACATTTTTTTCTTCTTCTATCACATCATTCCCACAAATAGAAGAGATAAGAGGGGGTGTAGGTTTAAGGAAATTGTCAACATTTTCACTCTCTTGTGCACTAAGAGATTCTCATAACTAGGGAATTTTTTCAATGAATGACTATCATGTTTATTGACTAACTTCTTCTTTGCAAACTTGTAAAATTCTGAAACTAAAATTTTGTGAAAAGTAATCTATGCAAGAATGGAAAGAGACTTAAAATGTAATGCAATGACCTAGGATGTAAATGAAATTTTAAAATTCTAAACATGGTAATTTTTTGATTGCACCATGCCACAATTTGAAAATGAAATGTTGTAAATGCAAATTTGGAATGAAAAAATGCATGAAATGAACCAATTTAAGCTAGATTTAGTGAAATGGATGTAATAGAAACTCAACCAAATGAAATAGATAACTAATGGAAGAAAACATAAGTGTAAAAACAAGGTTTCTAATGATGTAAAAGGTAGTTTTAAATGTGCACAAGGACTGATTTTCCCAATATGGCGAATGAGTCCTAGTAGGGGTTTTTTTCAAAATTTTCAATTGATTTTTATGATTTTTATGTTGTATGATTTGTAACCTGAGTGCAAATGTAGTTTTTAGATGATTTGAGATGAAAAATGCAACCTATATGCACTTTCACTAATGCAAAAATTTAGAAACC
This sequence comes from Sequoia sempervirens, assembly GCA_007258455.2. Taxonomy (NCBI): domain Eukaryota; kingdom Viridiplantae; phylum Streptophyta; class Pinopsida; order Cupressales; family Cupressaceae; genus Sequoia; species Sequoia sempervirens. The sequence goes on from VDFB02353493.1 coordinate 264,693,182, forward strand.
ATAGATGCCCATTAACTAATGTAAACCCTAATGCAAAGCTAATGGAAGCTAGATCTAGGATGATGATCAACTCTAAATAAGTAGAGAAGATATTCTAAATGTGGTTTCACCAAAGTCAAACAACATAAAATAGGGGGGATGCTTTCATATAGCTTAGGACATAGAGCACCCCCACTTTCCAATTATTTCATTGAAGGATAACCCTAGAGATCTCAATGCAAAGGGGAAAGAGATCTTGTAATAAGGTTGTCCTAGGGCTTGATTGTAGACTAATGAGGGGTTCACCACAAAGTTAAGGCTTGGAAGGACAAATGAAATGCAAGATGTAATACTAAACCCTAATATGATGCAATGACTTATAAAATGGCCTAGAAATGTATGAAAAAAGAATAACAAGCTGTAGAATGGATTGTGTGCACTTGGGAATCTAAAGCAGACTTGAATGAATTTTGGAAGACAGAAAAATCTTAATTTTTGACCTACTGGGACTTATTCACCATTCTGGGTGAATCAGTCTTAGATCTAGGTTTCCACACTATAATAGGTTTCTCATAAAAGGGTATCTAAATCTACAAAAATCTTGAAAAACACCTGCAATAGGACTCATTCACCACTTTCGGTGAATCAGTTCCATTTTTTTGTGAAGTGTCCCACGAGCAGAATCTTGAAATAAAACTTTGCAAGCCTCTAAAGATTGATCAAATAAGCACTTTCCCACCAATTTCATGCAAATTGGATGGATACTTTTCCCTAGATTTGAGTTTCCACGAGTCTTGACAACTTTTCATGACAACTTTTATGACATTTTCAACTTTTTCATTTTGGTAATTTTGAAGTCTTCAAATCAAGTTCTCCTCAATCTATAAATCTGCAATCACACATGTAAAGAAGAGAAAAACTTTTTGATTGTTAGTGAATAGGGGTTTTCCTTGGTCAAACCCATTTTAGGTAATTAAACCAAATGATGAAATAATGAAAGATGAACATGAAACATGCAACATAGGTCATGAAACATGAGCAATGATACCTTGAATGTTCTCATCTAATACAAATAAGAAATCTAGCATGAAATGACCATGAAGGATATAGATCTAGATCTTGAGATAAGTGTAGAACAATGCTTGACCTTGGATCTTGAATACAACAACACAAAACAGGGTCCATAACATGCTTGATGCTTGATAATCTTGACATGATGATAGATCTTGAATTGCTACAACAATCGATGAAGAATTATTCCCTTGAATTCCTTAGAAATGATCTTGTAAACACTTGAATGCTCTTTTGAACTCAAACTTGCTATAAGGATGCTCATTCAACTTGCTAGGTGTAAAAATGAGGGAAATAAACTTGTATTTATACTTAATTATGCAATAATTCCCAAAATTACAACACTACAAGCTGACATTAGGTCTAGGAGGATAAAATCCCACCAAAATTTTTAATTAATTTTAATTTTGGGCAACACAAGACTCATTCAACCAAGGTGGCGAATGAGTCCCATTAGGCATAGTTTATAGTACCATATTAAAAAATTCTTAGAAAGGTGTAAAACCAAGATCAAGACCCAAAACCCTAATTGACACTCATTCTCCCAAGGTGGAAAATGAGTCCCAAAACACTAAATCTGGGTCGTACGACCTGAAAACACTTGAGTTATGATTGGATGTTGATTTGTTTCAAGATTATCCTTGAAAAGATGCATTAAATGAGGCTTTTGGATGCAAGAAATGGTCAATTATAGCATAAAGAAGCCCAATTTTTAAATAAAACCCTAGAAAAGTGTGAAAGTGTGTTACAATACTTTACAACACTCCATATAAGGCATCAATAAGCGCATTTAATTCACAAGGGCCCAAGACCTAATGTGAATATGTTAGACACATTGCATCACTAAATCAAGGCCATGGTAGGGGACCTTTTTCTGTCATTACATCTAGCCCCCATTTTAGTGAGAGGAGGAACTTGCTTCCAACTCACACTAAAGTAGACCAAATGTACTAATGCTAGTGAGATAGGATGACCATGATCAGGAGGGGTCCAAGTGTGTCAATGTTGCTAAGATAGGATGACGATGATCAAGAGGGCTGATCAAACCCTAGGATGAAGATCCCATGAAAAACCATCATAGGTAAAAAAGAACACACATGAAAATGATATAAGAGATACAACAAAAAAAAGGATGAACTATCAAAGAAAAAGAGAATGAAACAAAGTGAAAAGGAAAAAGGGAAGATCAATCTTTAACTATTTGTCCATCACGATGTGGATCAGATCTACTTTATTTTTCTAAAAAATGTACACTCACTCTGAGGCAATATAATTGTTGGTTGTCTGCTGGGTGAGAAATCCAAGAAGGTGAGACACATACGTCCGATATGCACTCACACACACACATGAGTGGCTAAGGGAAGTTCATGCCTCAAATTGGCTTCCCATCCAACCATACCAAAGTTATACCTCTTGATAAATTTGATAAGGCACCATGCAGAAATGATGTTTGAGCTTCACGAGATAAGAAAAACTTTGTATGCTTGGAGCTCATGAACAATGAACTTCGAGATTCATGAGGAAAGAAAAACTTTGTATGCTTGGAACTCATGAAAAAACAAGATTGCACCATAGGAATGCAAGGTGTGCTATGCAAGGTGGCCATATAATAGTTGTTGTAAATGAAAAATAGTGTAAGGAATGTTCAAAGGGATTTTTCTTAATTTGTGTAAGGTTTCTTCTTAGGGAACATTGTGCCTAATATCTCCAAGAGAGGAAAATTCAAAGAAATATCACACTCTCAGAGGGAATCAAGGCCAATGACACCACCAAGAAAAGGATGCATCACAAGAAGAAAGAAAATTATGTATTTGAACATGAGTATCAATGTATTCTCCCACTTTAAAGTGGTTGCTAACACCATTACTATGAGCAGTTGCTTTAAAGTAGAAGAAGAAATGAGAGCTTATTCAGAAAGCCCTATACCAAGTCATATGTTTCAAAATTGAACAATATCATGAATAAGTATGTCACATGCAATTCAACTTAAGGCATGTCATCCACATCCCAAGCTTGCTTTTATATGTACATGAAAGGTGATAAACTAGCCAAAAGAGACAATAATAAGTGACATACGAGCACATGGCTTAACAACTTCATTCTCTCTAGTCCTCTCCTCAACATATCCCTCTCATACATTTTATTCTTGATCTTCTCCTCTCTTTCCTTAGCCCTTTTTATGTTCAAATATTTAACCCTTTTATTTTTCCTTTGCAACTTATTAATCTCATCCATTAACTCTTCTTCATTAGGTAATGTAAAATTTTAATCAAAATTTTCTAAAGCATTGTCTGAAGATTTGAGGCATCCATATGGAAAGCAAGAGTAAGAGATATTTTAATAGAATCACCAAGAAGATTATGACCAAAAGGATTAGGTGTATTTTTTTCTCCAAGATTTAACTTCTTGGATGCCAAATTAGCATCAAAATTGGACTCCCTAAATTTATCTTTCTATGATCTTGCTTATTAGTTAAAATACTTAGACGTGCTTGCTCTCCTTTACCAAGTTGCTTTAAAATAGCATTTTCCTCATTTATAGCAGGAACACCAAAATCATATGACTCTTGAAAGTTATCATCACTATTGTAAATAGAACATATATATCCTAATGGAGGAGGAGTAACAAAATTTCTAGTATCTACAATCTTCTTCTTCCAAGATTATCAAGTGTTATGTGGCAATTCACCTTCAACCTTCTACTCTAGATGCTTCTTCATATGCCCTCTAGTTCATCTCATCTTCTTGCAACTTTATTCTACTTCTACCTCTATTATTCAAAAATATTCCTTGCACTGGCATGGGAGACTTAGAGTCGTCACCCAAAATATGGGAATATGAACTATATGAATTTTTTTATCAATCCTTTGAGAAATTACAGATGTCGAGAGACATAAAAAGACTCATGGAAACTTGAACATAAGACCTACATATTTCATTGAATTTGACTACAACTGATCTTAAACCAAAGACTTATACAAGTTGTACCCTATTAGTACTCACCAATTTTTTTGTATTTTTTAATTCCCAACCTAATCTCAAAGATAACCTATAAATTAGCCAATTTCAATGATTGGTTACATTGAGGGATTGGCCAAAAAATAGGTGAAAGTTATAATGACATTATCTCTACACTTCAAGCTTTGTAAAACTTGGTAGGGTGATCCCTGACAGTATTCATCATTATCCTCTATCAGTTGTTATAAATACTGTGACAAGTAGATGTTTTCTATGAAAATTTGTCTGAGGCTCATAAATATAAGAAGATCTAGCTTAAATCATTTAATAATTTCACATTCTCAAGACTATAGAACAAAATAAGAACTCACTTCCAACATAAATTTTCAATAAAACCTAAAGATTGAAAGTATTTTAGAGTGTTTGATCCTAGGACTATAATTCACAAAAAAATGAGAGAGATTTGTGCCTTATCCTAGGGCCACAGAGTCAAAACTAGTGCAATTGGGGTTCCAAAACAATAGTTCACCTAGATATTTAAAGCTTCACAATATCGCCTTACAATATTATGCTCAGTTTTCCTCACCATATGTACTTATCAAATCTTGGTATTCATTCACACAAACCTATGTTCTCAATAAATCATTTAACCTATTCCTTAAATAAGAGCCTTAATTAGAAACATACACCCACAAACAGAACCATGGAGAAAAATTGAAAGATAATTGATCTCTTCATTCATAATTTATGTAAATCATACATTAAGAGATAATTGGTCTTAGAATTTTTCTATTGAATTCCACAACATGCTAGTACTATTATGCAACACTACCAACTACAAGAATCAAATACCAAAATCCTAGAATGATCTCAACTCCATTCTTTTCAGTTCATTACAAAATTCACCAAAATATTTGTATAGAAGGTCATGAATTCCTTTTTATAGAATAAGGAAGTAACAAGCTTTGGGCCTTTTACACCATTCAATTCAATTTTTTAGTTACAACATTTAAAACCCTAACTATGTATGAGGGAGAATTTTAGAAGATAGAATTGTCACCATTAATCTGTAGAAGCACGTTCCCATGTCTCTAATAAAATATTAAATAAAGAGGTAGTTACATTCTGAAAATAGAGAATTACATTCATCCACTCCTCCATTTCTCTAAACATCTTCACATCATTCCATAATTTTCAACTAGCCATTCTTGTTTGAATTATGACCATTGGATTGAAAGTAGATGGTTGAGATATAGACCCTGATGAAACTATAAAACATGATTATTGATCACCATGAGGTTCATGATCAATTGCTATCGTGTGGCCTCAATAGATCACACCTTCCTTCTATCATTAGAGACATACAATTGTGATGGCTTACACCCATGCGATACACTAATATTCATCCCTAGAATTTTCATTTGGTATATACTCTCCATCACATATCACACATTGATCATCAGCTTCATAATACGAAACCACAATGTACTAGAAGAGTGAGATTTCCATTTTATTTTCATCTTCACATCTCAACTGTTGGAGTCCTCATTGTAGAACATAAGACCATCACAATTTTCCCTAGCATGCCCTCATTCACAACTATGATGTGAATGACCCACATGATGATATCAAATATTACCACTTGTCTAGAATATTCCTTGATATATTTTTATATCACATATCATACTTCACTCATGAGCCATTTGAAACCAAAATGTGATACAAAGAATCCTTGTGATGAGCAACAATACTGACACCTATCCTCAAATATACCCTAAATATGCCACCTCCTTTATCATTGTAGATCTAAAATATCATACATAACACTTCTTCATACAGCTCCCTCATTCAAATTTGTGATCCATAGATTTCATGCAATGCAAATATTATATTTTGTTAGCATATTCCTTCATTTCTCATTGTGCATCATGCTAGCCTTGCCATTGCACTAAAAGGTCGACCTGTCAATGCCCAATACAAGCATTGGTTAAGATCCATAGGAGTCGGTTAGACCATGTCACAAACCCAACTATTTTGCTACAAGGAAGACCAAGGGACACACCATCTTACAACAACCCCCCCAACACAAGCGAGGGGTTTGAACCTGTGACCAACTTTGATACCAATTGTTGGCCTTTTTCATTGCACCAAAATTTCAACTTGTCAATGCTCGATACAAGTGTCAAAACTAAGATCCATAGGAGGTGGTTATACCATGTCACAAACCAAATAATTGTGCTGCAAGGAAGACCAAGGGACACACCATCTTGTAACACATCATAGTTTCATCCATACACCTTCAACTTAAAACTACAATACAAAGATCATGTGCAACAAGATATAACGTAGACACATGTTTATATCCACACACCTGCAACACTTATTTTGGACCCACCATCACCCTCATGGGGACTATGGGGCATTGTCATGTGTCCATGATAACATCATATCCCACTCCTCACACATCACAAACAAGCCTGAGTCCTTATGAAACATAAATGTGATGTATTTAAACCTTGTGATGGAACATGATCTCACCCCCTAGAACAATCATGAGGCTCAGTGCACATCACAAATAGACCTTATTCCTCTTGATACACAAATGTGATGTATAACACTTGTGCCATGGCCTTTAGATCATTTCCTCCTCACTTCTCACTATTGAGCTTAGAACATCACTCATTGCATAAAGGAATCCAATGATGGAAAAGTAAAATGGGATGCATTGAACTTATGTGATAATCCTCAAATCTCCATCTTCTATCCTAAGCCATTGATCAATGAAAATCACACATCACATCTTCATTCTATGCCACCATGAACCAAAATGTGATGCAAAGGGATGGTAAAATGGACAAACAACATAAGTAAAATATTTTGCACATGTGCATAAATTTGTTTTAGAAGGGGACCACACCTAGGAAAATGGATTAATGATACTTAACAAAGGTAAAGGCATGACTTAATTGACACATGATAAGGTTTTGAAAACCATGGAATTAGATAACAAAGTTATGAAAAATTACCAAAAGATTGATGAAGGGCCAAATTAACTGAAGGGTACACACTATTAGTAAAAGAAAAGGTTTTGAGAACCATGACAGTGATCGACTTAGTTCTAAGAAATAACCAAAAGATCGACAAATAGTAGACTTAGCCAAAATTTTCAAAGAAATTGAAAATATGGTCAAGGGTGGTTAAAATAAAGTATGGGGCTAGTGAGGACATGGAAACCCAGGCATATAACATAACCTAAACCATCTAGAAAATGACTTGACCGATCAATGAGAAAATAGAAAGAATGACTAAGACACATAACAATTAGGGTTTTAGGAGGGTTTTGAGCCCTATGGTGAACCCTATACACAAAAATTGCAAACCCTAGCCCTCTCAAAACCATCTAAACACTCAAAAATTTGAGTATTAGGGCCCAAAACATCAAAAAATTTATAGACTCCACTAGGTTGACCAATAGTTTTTCTACCTATGAGAACATTGTGATGGAATAAAATAAAATTATTAACACATTTATTCACATCACTTTACATAATCTTCATTATTCTCCCAGCATCTCCTCTATGTGTGAGGGTACTTTGGTGCAAGAGGATGCAATCATTGACAATCACAATAATCATATTAGTTCTCTCAATATCTCTCCTACTTGTTAGAGTATCTTGGTGTAAAATGATCTAATCATTGAGAATCATAAGAATCGTGTTTGTTTCCCTCCCAATACCTCTTCTACTTGGAAATATATTGTGGAACAATGGGATGAAATAATTGATACATTTTCAAATAATAGTAATATGGTTGGTATAGATGAAGATTATAAATTGACATTAGATTCCCCATTGATAAAAGATCATCAAAAAGTAATTAGCTCAATTGAAGTTATAAATATTGAAATTCCTTTAATTATTGGACCATCTAAAACACCTCTCATTGTAGTACCTCCTAAACCTCATAACCATATGTATCCTAAACTTTGTAAAAAAACTCAATATTAATCATCTGCAAAAAGATGTGTTGATGTAACCAAATTATCATGCAGTTGGTCACACATATAATACTAAAAATACTAAGCAACCAAAACAAACAAGATCTATTCTATTACATCAACCATATCTTCCACCCCCACTTAGTCTTCCTTAGTGTAGTGGTAAATAATATGATCTTGTTGTGCAACTTCATAATACTCCAACCAAGACATCCTTTTGGGATTTGATCCAAACATCACCTATCTACCATGAGATGCTCCAAGATGCTTTACAAAATATTGATATCTCACCTTCTATGAAAATGAATGATGTGGCAGCCTTGTCTGATTGTATGGAATGAATAAAATTTGATATTACCTTCCCTCAACATGAATTCCATAACTTGAGGTCCAAAACAATCATGAAGCTCTAATGACAATGGTTAGAATTAGTAAAATTGTGCTAAGATGTAATCCTATTGACAATAGGTTGTATCTTAATGTTTGTCACATTGATCTTCTAGATAAAATTGATGTGGATAATAATCACATAGAACTTATTAATCTTTCTATCCATGGTTTTGATAATTTTAGTACACAACCATTGGGGACAATAACACTACCCATTCGACTAGGGCCCATGACTTTACCTACCCTTATCCATATCATGCCAAGTACTCTTTCATATAATCTTCTTGATAGACTATAGATTCATTCCATGAAGGGACTCCACCATGAGATAAAATATGAATATAATAACACAATATATACCACAAAAGAAAATTACCAAAGTTGCAATTCAAAAATCAGAGTTGAACGTAACACTTCCAACTCTTTTAATAATTTTATTCCTACTTCAAATGCAAAACTCATACATGTCAAAGATAATGATGATTTTATTCCATATATAAAAAAACTTTTAGATGATGATCGGGGGTCATTATATTTTACACCTCATTTTAAGGGGCAGTAAAAAGTATCACAACAAAAGTCCAAGTTGCTTCAAAGATAAATAGTGATCATTCTTGTTCGAATGAATTACTTGTTGATGATTGGAGTTCATTAGATTTTACACCCTCCTTTGTGGGAGGGTATAAAATCTCTCAATATAAATCTATGGAGTCTTGTGTTTTATTCACTCAATATTGTTCTACATCCAAAAACCCAAAACATCCAACCTTGATAGTGATGAGGGCTCTTTAGCTTTTGTCCCTCATGTGTTGGTAATGAATAAATTTTAAAAACTTAAAAAGGATTTCAATTCTTAAGAAAGAATCAATTCTTGTCATGAACATTTGGATAATAATTCTCCATCTAAGTTGGAATAATGTTATAATGGGCTTGGGTATAAAATATTTTCTAAGAATAGATATAAGGAAAACATACAACAAGGATTTCAGGATCATGTAAATTCTATATCATACCTTTCTAGAAGAGGTTTAGGTTTCCAACATTTTTCTCCATATTCATCTCATCTACCATCATCTACTATATTTAAAATGTCTTGTGGTAAGAAAGAAAAATTGTCTTTACAAGAGAAAAACCTGTCTCCAACACCTTTATCAAAGTAGGAGAATATTTTGTCAAGGATCCTTAAATCCCACTTGATTACTCTTCCTCCTCGAAGATAAATTTTTTTTCTCAATAAATTATTTTGTGCATATCATCGAGTGCAGGGTTATTCTAATAGTGAATAGCAATCCTTGAGTAGTAAAATATAATAGCTTAGTGATTTTGGTGCTCTTCCATGTGTTGATGCACCTAATCCTTCAACATAATATTTTTTTCTATGGTGTTGGTCATCACTATGTGGCATTTGTAGCTTCATATGTTTTCTCATTTCTAGTTATGGTGGTACAATCTTAAGTGCAACCATATTTTCCATAATAGAAACATAATATTTTCTAGAGTGGTTATTCTTTTCTTTACACTTGGGGAACAAGGATAACTAGTTTTGGAGATGTAAATTATCCTTGAGGATCCCCTCGTCACCTACTATTTCTTTAAAACACCAACATAGAAAGTATGTTGACATTTTAAAGGGAGCATATCACCACTATCCATGTAATAGATGTCTTGTGATATTTGACTTATTGACACACCCCTTTGGTGGTAGTGTTGTTTACATTTCCCCCTAAGGTGTGAATATCAATTTGTTTCCTATGAAATTGAGCATTGATTCATCTCCTATGATGTTAAAATTTCATACACTCCCTAAAGTGTGATTGACAAAATAGTCCATGAATTTGGCATAACAGATCTTGATAATTTATTAACATGAGCATTTTTACATGGCCGCCTAGTATATATAACACATTTTTGTTTGCTAGTGGATCCATTTGTTTCATTAGTGATTTTACATCCTTATGAAAATACCATTTTTTTAAACAACACATTCATTGGATGACGTTTGGTATTTGAGATAAATTTAAGATTTAGTTATCTTTTCCTTATTGACTAAAATTCCTTTTTAATACTAACCCTTTCTTTTATTTTTTATTATTTTTGTATTATTTTTCTTATGTTACTATGTGTTTACTTTGTGTATACTTTTGTATACAACGTGTTTGATTTGTGCATGCCTTATGTATTCTCTTAACATGTAGTACACTGATTTTTCCTTAAGTTCTTTATGTGTGATTGAATCATTCCTTTTCTTACATGCATGTTTGTCTTTTAATTATGGATTGATAAGATCATAAGTTGGGGGCCTACATACCTCTCAACTTGGTGTCATCTTGTCTCTTCAATATTTTTGTGTATTTTTATTCCTTTAGTGTGATTATGAACCAAAGATCATACTCTCAATAAAGTGGGGGATAAATGTACCATAAAAAAATTTCACCATTGACAATCTCACACTACTTTGAAACCCTATTTTTCTTATGTTTCATTGGAAAAGGAGATCCTAGGTAGATCACTAAAATCAACCTTTTCCAAGAACAATGTTAGAGAATATAGATCAACAAAGATATGCAATTGACTTGTGACCTAAAATATGAATCAACTAGCCTAGGATCTATATTATTTTATTTGTTTTTGTTAGAGGTAGGGGTTTGATGGATTGAAATTTTGATGAAATTATATAACTAGGTAAACTATGAAAATTTAGTGCTTTGTTATCAATTATGGAAAACTGAAAAAATAAATAAATTCAAGATCTAGAAATGTAGAAAGCAGACACAAATTCACATAATGTTTTCATTTAATCAAGATTTGGGTTGTTAGGGACCAAGGACACCCTAAACTAAGGACTTATTTCCTAAAACTAAATTCACAAGCCTAAGGTCCCTACTCTGTAGCTTCTTCCTTTTTAGCCTTGGTTGTTAGATCTTTGTGTCTAGCTGAGGAAATGTAGATTAGATAATTTGTTAACTATAGGCTTTCATCCATGAATGAGAAAATTGTCTCTAGTATTCCTCCAATTATATTACTGACTATTATATTATATATTATATAATAGTTTATACTATATATATTATATGTAATAATTCAAAAACTTTATATTACCTACATTTTTTTAAAAAGTGTAGGAAACAAAATGGAAATTTGTTCTAAACAAATATCCATTCCAAAAAATATTTATTTTCTATGGTATAAACAAAAAAAAGGTTAAAATTTTATCATTTCATTTTTCATTTGACTGCTGCACAAAGAGGACAACAGGGGTAAATAAATATATGACCAAACAAATATATCCAAGTTGAAAATTATCAATCCAAACAAATTTTCTTTGAAGGTATTTAATTTTTAATTAAATTTTTGTTTGAATTTTTTTTTAGCATCATCTTTTAGTAATTTTAGTGTAAAATAGGTTTTTTATATGTATTTTAGTTTGTAATTATTATTTTTTTTAATTTTTGAAAATTTAAAGATCAACTAGGTTTTTCAATAGTTGAGAATCCAAATCCTCCTCTAGAAGAAAACCCTACCCTATTGAAATTCTCCTCCACCACCAAATCCTCCCTTACAGAAACCTCCTTCTATCCATGACTTAATCAATGGAAATTTAACTAAATTAAGGAATATTTTCCAATTATATGATAGGAACCCTCACTTATCTACAATGAAAGCTAGTTTAGAATCAATAATTTATAATGTTGAAACTCTCAACAACCAACATATTTCCTTTTTAGAAAGGTGAGATTACAAGAGGCATCAATATGTCGATGGCTTATCATATGATCAAGTGAGGGAACTTGACATTTCCAAAGCCTAATTAACAATTTTTTTTTATCAATCCTAAAACTAGACAACCCACTGATGTGCAAAATCCTATATATTCAATTAAATGGTGGACACATCAAGGTATCCTAGGTAATTTTTGGTAACAATGGTGGATGGTTTTTGATAAAACACCCAACAACAATCTTGATTTCCCATAATATTTTCTTCAAAAACTATATGTTGAATTTGTCATGGGTAAGCATGTCAACTACTTTGATATGAGGGATTTTTGCAGTGTGGGTAGAGGAAGGCCATAGGATAGACATAGGAAAAATTGAGTAACCCTAGTTATTCCCCCATGCCTATTGCTCCACATCTAATAAAACACCCAGTTATTGTTATAGATGCATCACATCAGATTATCTTGGTCGTACATTATTTGATAGGACATTTGATCACACAATTGCATTATAGTGATGCATCTATTGGATTAGCTACTATTGGTATACCCTCCTATTCTCCACATACTTTTGTACCCCATTAGTGCACTATGTGAAATCCCATATTTTTAGGTCCTCTTGCACAACCTATTGAGGATTTGATGGGTAGATCCGATTATGAGGTCCATCATATGTCAAATGTAGGAAATGAGAGAGTAGAGGCCAGACCATATCTTGGAGAGTCATTAGGTTCCAAAAATGAGGAGGATGCAATGATAAGACTTAAATTAATTTTATAGTCAATTTTATCTTAAATTAATATTCTATAGGAGATATTAGTACTAATGTATATTTATGTTCCAAATTTATTAATTGATGATAGAGGATCAAATTATATAGGTCCAAGAGGGTACACTTACAACCATTTCATTTGGCCTAGAGAGTAACTATATGATATACTTTTTTGCACATACATGTTTACATTTTTTTTATTGTATATACATATCATTTAAATTGTGATAGATGTGAAATTTTTAAATTTATTATGAGGGTATGTGCAGGATCATCATGGAAAAAACAGGCCCTTAAGTGGGAAAAAAAATCATAAAATTCAGAGTTAGGCAACTTGACATAAAAATTTGAATAAGTTATCTATATTATTTCAAAAATATGTAAGAATAGAATCTATAGAAAATTGAATGTATTTTCTAAACTATGAGGTTTGTTTAAACAAAAAGAAATCTCTTTGGTGAAAATTTGAAATTTCAATGTAGTAGTACTTAAATTTTAGGGAAAAAATAAGTAGATGTATGTTTGACCATCCTAACAACAATAAAATGAAAATATTTTTTTTATAATATTTTAGATATAAGTAGAGGACTCATGTCCTGATGTGATGCATATTTTTTTTGTAATTTTTTTCCAAGTAAATAATTAATTATTATTTTTTTATTACAACTTTTAAAAATATAAAAACTCGTATGTCTGACCACCTTAGCTTGGTCAAAACTTTATAAAATTCAATTTTTCTTTTTTTAATCATATAGTATGTGAAGCATAGAATGTGATGCATGTTTTGGATTCAAAAAATGTGATATCATTTGAAAGCTATAGATGTTTTTCAATCAGCCTATCAATAAGGACTTTAGTCGTAATTTGAATAGAAAATGAATAATAATTACTTATTAAATTTAAAGTAAGGAATAATTTATATTGGTGGAAAGCTGAGAATCTCCTTTAAAAATCGTTTTCATTTCATCAATTTTGGGTAAAAAAAAATTCGTTAGCCACATACCCATCATATTGCCACTTTTTGGCCCATCATGATCCTGCACATACCTATGATTATTATACATGTACATAGATTGATAGTATTATATATTCTTGTCTTTTGATGCAAAAACCTTTTGGTTTTACATCCATGATGACTACTTCTAAAACATTGGAAGAAGAATCACAATAGGTATATATTTATTTTATATCTTGATATTATGATTATATGTACATGCGTATTTATAGTCTTACATTATTGTCACTTTTTATAGAGTAAATTATCATATTTGATTCATCCATGATGATCCCTTCTACAACAAGAGAATAAGCATCACATGAGGTATGTGTTTATTTTGTACTGTAGATATATAAATTTAGATAGGAGTAGATATATCCTTAGTTTATGTTTATTTGTCAACAATTATATATTACTTTATATAAATTTTATTTTACCTATTGTATTACTTTATTTGATTTAATAATGTTACAAATCCTCAATCATTTCAATACATTAGGACTCTTGATTGTCCTATGGGACAATCATTTGGAAAATATCTTTCCAAAAAAAAGAGCAATATTTGAGGTAATCAAGAATTCCATTTTAGAAAATTTATAGTTCAATATAGTGATTTTAGTTTTAATTTGATAATTCTAAACTATAGTATATAATTTTCTATTCAGTGGTCTAACTTGTCAACCACTGACAAAATTAATATAATTTTTAGTTTGAATTGTTATTTTGCAGGAAACTTCAGATCCACCAAGTACTTCAACAAGGCTCAATTTTTATAATCTAGCACAAGATTAGGATTTGCTAGAGATTGATATATAGCTATTCAACATTTATATTATATATAGATCTTGAGAGGGAATATGCCATATTTTGTAAAAATTGTTTTGAGTTGGCATATATGCCAAATTTGTTCATGCACATACATAATTATTCTATAATTTGATATATAAAAATTGATATTCAATCTATGTTTTTCCTTATGTGCATGTCTTTGTACTTTGAAACTAAAAATTGTAATGTATAATTTATTTAGAATGGTTAAGTTATGATCAATAACATGTTATAGATTAATGGAATTTAATTTTAATACAACTTATGAATTACAATTGGTAATCCATCTATTTTATTTTTAAATTTGGTAGCCTTGGGAAACTTCCCCAAATTTATGACAATTTTTCTAATGTTATCAATCATAACATGGATGCTTATGTTCCTATGTGTAGATGTGAATGGATAAATTACAAGAATTTTTTATATCGTAACATATCAAAATGACCACAAATACATCCTTTTATACAAAAAAATCAACACTAAATTGTGAACATTTGTGTAAAGTTGGCTTGGTACCTAAGTGTAAGATGGGCTACTTAGCTAAATATGTTTTTTTCTTTTACAATTAAAAAAATTAAGATTGTGATCACAAGAGTGTCCCTGAAACTATAAAAATGAATTGGCATGCCAAGATGGAATATTTAGTTCTCTTAGTTGAATTGACTTGATGTCATTATAATCTAAAAATTTACATCTTGTAATAGGATGAGTCTCTCATATTCTTAGTTTTTAATGTCAATGACTTATTGATCACAATGATTTCTTCATCCTTAATTGTGATAGTGATAATTGTTATACATGATAATTTTTTATGACTAACTTGATTTTGTTGAGCTTTTTATTCTTGGATTAAGCTCTATCACTTTACATCCAAGATCTACCTTGTATGGTCTAAAAATACACTTGATTTTCTCTAAAATTATATATGGCCAATTACAAATCTAGTCTAACTCTCTTTCTATCCAAAGTCAAAATTTGGGTGAGATGTTAGATTTATGATTAGTTGATGTTACTATATATTAATTTATTATTGGAAACCTCAATTATTTGGTTCATTGCAAGCTTGGTATTTCACATGCCATTGGCGTGGCCTTTAGTTATGTATGAACCTCATGAAGTAAAATATAAGGAAAACTACTAGTTCATCCACTATACTTAAGGAACTCATAGTTTTGGGATTCTCTATGCAATATGGATTGATACTGATTTGATTTGGTACACTAATTTTGATGGGACAATTGATTTACTTGATTGTAAGTCTAGTTCCAATTATATTTTCTCACTAGCTTCTAGTTAGGTATATGTTGGACAAATAATATGCATGTGCCATTCTCTTTCTTCTAAAGAAGCTAAGTATCAAGGTTCTATAAATTCAACTGCTATTGTTTATTTTCTTCAAAATTTTACTTTTAAGTTTAGTATCCAATTATGTAGGCCATCTATTATATTTTGTAAAAATTAGAGTCCTACATTAATCTATTAGAACTTATTCCATCATAAGTGAACCATACATTGCATTCAAGAGTTCATTCATAGAAAAGTCCAAAATCTTCAACATTGCTTGACTACTAAGTAGGTATGAGAATGAATCAATGTAGGAATGTGTGAGTGATTTTTTTGTGAAAATATATACACATGACATTCATGAGCATAAATAAGTAGGAACATGCACATAATATTTGTTAGTGTATGCATATTGTCATCATAATAATCATTATTTACATACATTCAACATACTTAATCATGATTACACATACATGTGACATTTCTCAACATACACATGATATTCATAATCGTCATATTTTGCATACATTATACCATGAATATAACCAATAATGCTAGCATATCATATTTTCATGTCCTCATATAGAAGTACATCATATATCATCTTTTAACCATCATAATAATCAATACAACTAATAATTCCCATAAAATTTTATCGATGTCCTCATGTACATATACATCAATACATCTTGTTATCAAGTTATCCTAGATACATGACTACTGTGTGCCCCTAATATCCTCATTTTGTACCATACATCTCAAATGATTTATACTCTCAAAGAGACATGCATTGTAATATTATAAAAAATGTATATTTATATGTTGCTCTTTCTATTTTTTTAAAAACTACGGATTATAAAAATCATGAGAAAGAAAGTTAACTGTTCATTTTCTCAAATCAAATGCAAGATTATAAATCAAGCAATAAAAGTATATGAAGATACCTTCTTATGAATTGCATTGAAAGTGTCCTCAATTTTGATGAAAAATGTTATAACTTTTGTTTTGAATTACTTATTGATACAATAGTATTAAATCCAACAAAAAGACCTACATTTGTTAATAATTTATGAGAAACATAAAATCCAACCTACTTTTGACTCAACAATGGTTAAAATTAAACATGAATATTGAAAAATCTTAAAATTATTATTTTTTTAGTATTTTTGAAAAATAGGCACATGGAAATGTTGTGGTGGATAGGTAAATACAAGGGAAGGTCTCTTTTAATTTCCCAAGTCACCCAATCATTTTGTGATGCTCTTTTTGGGGTAGTCTCTAAAGAGACCTAAAAGAAAAAAAAATATCAAACTATGACAAAGTCATTCTTAGAGCATGTGGTGCATAGGAATGGTTTGTATGGACCTAGAGGTGGACATAAAATAAATTCAAACCAAACTCTCCTAGTTTTGGTCAACTCAACATTGTTAGTGTGTTTCAGTGTCAAATGCATTCTTACAAAAAATGTCAGTGGAAAGTGGTGTAAAAACGAAAAAAAACATTTTTTTGTGTATCATGGAGAAAAACCAAGTATGCCAACACATCAAGGTGGGTAGTTAAATTATAGGGAAGGCCTCATTTTTTTGCAAGTGGCCCCATGATTCTATAGTACACTAATATAGGGTAGTCTTGAAAGAGCCCTAAGAGAAAAAAAATGCAAAATTGTTAAGTTTTGAGTATTTTTGACAAATGGGAAGTATGGAAAAGTTGAGGTAGGTAGGTAAATGCTAGGGAAGATCTCTTTCCATTTCCCAAGTCTCCTAATCATTCTAGGGTGCTCTTTTCAAGGTAGTTTCTAAAGATCCATAAAAGCAAAAAAATGTTAAACTATGAAGAAGTCATCTTGAGAGCTCATGGTGTGTAGGAATGATTTGTATAGACCTAAAAGTGGATGTAAAATACATTCAAACCAAGATCTCTCAATTTTGGTCAACTCAACACCATTTGTGTGTTCCAATGTCAAATGCATTCTTGCAAAAATTATTAATGAAAAGTAGTGCAAAAGTGGAAAGAAGCATTCTTTTGTTTTGTACATCATGGAATGGAACCAAGTATACCAAAAAATAAAGGTGGGAAGGTAAACACTAGTGAATTTCTCATTTTGTTCCCATTTATCCCTATGATTTCATAGTGCACCAATCTGAGGTAGTCTTAAAAGAGCCATAAGAGAAAAATATATAAAAATGTTAAATTATTAGTATTTTTGACAAATGGGCAGTGTGGACACGTTAAGGTAGGTAGGTATATGATATACATGTAAGGTCTCTTTTCATTGAAAACTATAGAATAGTTATAGAAATAGCTATGGAAATCAAAATCTAGATTTGTATAAAGGCAACATATGTCAGTTTGTACCTAAAATCTAAGGCAAATGTAGCTAGTGTAGGCTGCAAGGATTCCCTAGACTAACTTGAATTTGGACTAAAAATTGAGGTTCAAAGATACCAAGGACATGTAGCTAATGTTTAAGAGTATTCTGGTTCAAATATAAAACTAAATTTTCTACTATTTTGATGTATTTTGAACATGTACTATAGATTAATGAAGTAGGGTTTTTAATTTTTGCAAAAAATGAAAGATTTTGTAACCCAATTATTTAATGCTTCAAAAAATTTATGTAATTATCCTACTAATTTGATAATTTTTAGGATTGAAATGGAACAATTTTTCCAAAATTTACACAAAATTAAACAAAATGACACTTTTCATTCAAGTGCAAAGACACTTTTTTATAGTTCAAATGTATGTGATTTCTAAGATTTCAACAATATTTTCTTACTATTTTAGAACTAAAATAACTTGAATACAAAATTAGAAGATCTAATTAATGTTCAAAATGTTTTGTTGAAAAAGAGATCCTAGATCTAATGCTTAGATCACTAACATCAATTTTCTTCAAAGAACATTAGATTACAAATAAGGAAGGGAATTACATTGACTTTCAACCTAAACAATGACTCAATCAACATTGAATAATATTCTTTAATACTTAGAAATTGATTGAAATTAATTTGTGCCCTAATTTAACTATAATATCTGATATGAAAATGCAGCTTTTTTGTAATGACAAAAAATGTAAAACTAAATTTTGAGGGATTGGAGAAGGGAGGAATACATTGTGCCTAGTATATAAATTTGAGTATGATTAGGTTCATTTTTATGCATGCATTTTGTTTGTGATTACTAATGCTTGTAGGTTTTTAATTCATTACTCTAATATATTTTAGCCTCCATCCCTCAAAAGGATAATCTCTCCTTTTTATCAATCTTTCCATTATGGAGGTAGAAATACCAACACAGGGTTTGATTGAGGCAAGCCCCTATATGACAGAACCCTTCCTCTCCATTTGTGTGTACAGGTTATAGATATAAAGAGGATTGGAATAATATTGAAGACAACCTAATCATGTATGCATTCAAGCCCTACAACTTGAAATGATGCATAAATTACATTATCTCAGTGACAAACAAATATTTTACAATGTAATTCACAAGGAAGAAACCACTGACTATAGATCTGAGGTCTGTGAAGTCAGTCTTTAGTTTTAGGTCCCTAGTTTAGGGCACCCTTGGCACCCTTGACTACCATAAATTGGCTCAAATTAAAATTATAGGTGCATCAATAGCTAATTTGCTCATTTCTAGTCTTTAATTTTGCTTGTCAATTCCCAGTTTGTCTTAATTTTTCTTAAAATGTTTCATTTTCATAGTTAGCTAGTTGCATCATTACATTTTCAACAAGAATTCAATTCAAAACTCTTAATCCCCACAAGAAATTCAGATCCAAGGGAATATTGGTTGTTAGATAGTCAATCATAACTCTTGGATAGATATGAATTCTCCAATGTTAATATTTTTGTGAGGTGGATCCCACATTTACCCCCATCAAATTGTTGGAAAAGAAATTGAAACTAGTAATTAAACCCTTAGGTTATCCTTTTAGAACATAACGTTTTGTGTACAAATTGACAAGAGAATAAAATGTACTTTCAACCTAAAAGGTGAGTGGATCATCCTTAGATCTAATCCCTATTCATTCCTTGTAAGTTGATTGAAATTAATGTGAATTTATTGTCCTATTTTAACTATGAGATAATGTAACTTTTATGTAGCAAAAAAAATTTAAAACCATATTTTGAGAGAAAAGCTAGGGAGGGTAGAATACTATGCACCTAGTATATAAATCTGAGCATGATGTGTCTAGTGAAGGATGCCAAGGGTGTTGCAAGTATGAGCAAGATTGGTGGTGTTGTCATTAATGTTGACATTGATGTCAACACAATTCAATATGTTACAGATTGTGCATGTATAGTTGAGATATTGTTGAGATGTTGTGAGTACATGGAGCTATCTTTATGGTGTTGTAGGTGTGCTGAAATGATGGGTTTCCAAGTGCTTTTGAGAAAATTAATAAAGAGAGAAGTCAAAGTTCTGAAAGTGTTCAAAATGTGTGTTGGTATGTGCTTCATGTTTCTCCTATGTTGATCCAATGCTTGTACAGATATGAAGGATTGTTGTTGATGATCTCATGGTGATATCTACTAATTTGTAGCTTCTGGTTTGATGGAGTTGAAAGTTGTGTTTACCGGTGAGTGAACTATTTTGGTAGAGTTGGTTTTATGTGGACTAGGAGAAATGCTTCTGCTCTACATTCCTCCAATGGTTTGTTTCAAGTCTTAGGGATCTATAATATGTCATGTAATGGTGTTCTCTAGATTTTGGAAAAGATTTTTGTGGTTTGGTTATCCAGAAGTTGAGTTTCAGAGTTGTTGTATGTGTTTGCACAGTCTAGATGGACTAATGGAAGGAGTTATGTATTCAAAGGTTGTTACACTTGTTGTGGATGTATATGAAGGAACCTAAGATGTTTTCTCATACATAATGAAGCATGTTACATCATTTGCATGTTATCTTCTTCCTGGGAAGCGTGTACTTCAATGTTCATTTGTTTTTTCATTAGGTTTGGTCAACCTAGTGTTTACACTTCATATGAAGAATTAAAATTTAATTAAGGAAGTGTATGGTTGATTTGAGACATTATTTTTTGGTCTTGGTTAAATGTTTAATTGGTCCACTCTCATTCCTTTCCACTATGGGAATGTTGAGTTTCCGACCTAATTTGAATTTATGAAATGAAGTGTATGTGGTCGACCTTGGAGAAATTTTCTAAGGTTGAAGATGGTATAAGCAAGTCAAGATGTGAAGAAATGTATGATACAAAGTAATGAAGTAAGCCACAAGTAAAGAGAAGAGATGTACGAAAGTGAGTTGAGGAAATAGTACTTCATTGTGTTAGATTATTGAAGATGATGAGTTGAAGGATTTTGCAATCTTTTGATCAAGGTTGTGAATGTGTGTAAATTGTTGTGAAGTATATTTTGTTTTCTTTTGTATCTATAGACAATGATCCTCCCTTTTGGACAGTAAATCCTTTCTGTAGGCAGTAAGCCTTTGTATCTGGACGGTGAGTCCTCTTTTGGGTAGTGAACCTTTGTATTTGGCTTTTCTATCTCTTTATATTGTGAGTTAATCCTCACTGTGGTTTTTACCTCATTGGGTTTTCCACATAAAATCTAGTGTTCATTATGTTGATTTTGTTTTTTATTTTATTTTCATTTCATGTTCATACTTAATAATAGAACAATTTGGTTGTGAAATTGATAAGTGTTAAAGTTTTGTGTTTAAATTTGGTGACAACTGATTCACCCCCACTCTTAGTTGTCTTGTGTCTTTTAACAATTTGTATCAGATCTTTGGTTCCTTGGTGCAGAGCTTAGCTGCTTAAGGAAGATCTGATGGTGCATAAGGTGGCGATCCCTATGTTCAATGGATCTAATTATAGTGACTAGAAGTGAAGATGAGAGGATACATTATTTCTCTTGGTTATAAGACCTGGAAGGCTATTGAGATGAAGTATGTTGCTCCAACAGGTGGTCTTACTAATGTAGATGAGGTTTCTACTTATGCGAAGAAGGAGAAGGCAAGGTATGCTATTTTTAGTGCTTTAACTAGAACTAAGAGAACTAAGCTTCTTTCTTTGGGAACTACTCATGAAGTTTGGAAGAAGTTGGAAGATATTTATGAAGGAAATGACAAAGTGAAATTGAAAAAGAAGTTGATGGTAAAGTGTAGATATGAGAGTTTGAAAATGGAAGAAGGTGAAGATGTTGCAAGCTATTTCAAAAGGCTTGAACTTGTAGCAAATGATGTTAGGAATCAAGGGGGAAATCTGACAGATGAAGATATAATTAAGAATATTTTGATAACCCTACTTGAGTGTTACAATGATAAGATCTTAGTTATTGAAGAGATGTATGATCTTAAGAAGTACACTAAAGAAGAGCTATTTGGAACCTTGACAACATTTGAGATGAGAAAGTTTGGAAAGAAAGATTAAAAGAAAAAAATAGAATTTAAAGCAACAAAGACTAAGGATGATCTAGATAGTGATGGTTTTGATGAATTGGAAGAAAATTTTACCAAGAAGTTGAAGAAAGGTACCAGTAAGTATAAAGGTATGCTTCCCTTTAAATGTTTCAGTTGTGGTAATATTGGTCATTATGCTTCAAGATGTCTAAATAGAGCTATACATAAGAAGAACAAGGATCATACAAATAAAGATAGAAAGGATAAGTGTTGGAAAAATGAAGAAGAACATCTAATTTTGTTACCTTGTGTTGTCATTGATGTCACCATGATATATGAGTTGCAACTGCAAGATCAAGACTGAAGTTGTTCTGGTATTCTATTCCAGTATCTAAACTGGTATTTTGATTATATCCTCTGGTATTTTTATCTACATTTGTTTGCAGGTAATTACTGTTGCTTGCAGTTTTGGGAAATGGTTTGTAGTCATCGGGAGCATGTACATTCAAGATCTCACATATCTAGTTGTTCATATGGTATATCGGCATGACACTAGTATTTGCAATTGTGCTATTAGGTCTATCCTTCCCCGACCTAATGGATAATGGTGAATTATTTTTTTTGTGGCCTATCTTAGGTCCATGCCGACTTGATGTAACGTGTTGGATGTGTGAATTTCCTTTTTAAGAAGTTTTTATGAAATCTTGAAGCTAATAGTTGGTATTTTTGGTAAATGAGAAGTGCATCTAATTAGGCTGACCTAATTGATGCTTGTGGAGAGATCAGGTATATATTGGATAATCTTTGAAGATTAATGATGTGAATTCTTGGTGTGTTGTGAATGTGAATGTGAAGAAGAGAAAATATAATGAAGTTTGTTAAATTAGTTTATTGAGATACAATGGAACTAAATCTACACTTACTAGGTATACTCCATCAATTAATTTTCTAGCTATAATCCATTTTTGTCATTGTAATTCTATAAGCAGCGAGCCTTTGTTTTGGACAGTGAGTCTTGGTAGTGAGCCACCTATTTTGTAATATCTTATAACTGGTTATAATATATTATGAGCTAACACTCACCATGGTTTTTCCCATTTTGGGTTTTCCACGTAAAAATCCTATTGTTCATGTGTTCTGTGATTTCATGCTTTGTTAATGCTTTTACTTATGTTTGCTATTGTATGCATTCGAATAATTGGATGGTATTTGATCAGAAAATTTAAGAAAATACTAATTCACCCCTCCTCTCAATATCTTGGATGTTTAACAATTGGTATCATAGCTTGGTTCCTCCGGAGAATCCTAACAGCTTGAGGGAGATCCTAAAGATGGAAGAAATGAATGATAAAGGAGAGCTCCGAACTGCTCTTGAGGATCTTGAAAAAGTTGAAAGAGAAAATAGAGATCTGAAAGAGAATCTTGAAGATGCAAATGAATGTGTCCAAAAATTAAAGGAGCAATTGAAAAAGTTCAAAGAAAGGAATAAGGAAGTAATGGATCAGTTGAAGAAGGCTAATGAGGATATTGCTTGTTTGAAAGTACAAGTAGAGGAGAAGAAAAGAATTGAAGAATGTTTGAACAAGTTAGTACAAAGAAAATCTAAAGAATGCACCAAGCTTGAACAAGAAGTTGTGAACCTGAAAATGGATCTAGAGAAGGTGAAACTTTATGAAAAAAAATTCCAATCTAGCTCAGACAGGCTTGATGAATTGATTGTAGGACAAAAAGTGAGTAAAGACAAAAGTGGTCTAGGAAATGATATAGGTGAAAGTTCCAAGATTGTGAACAATCAGAAGAATCTAAATAAAGGAAATAAAAAGGAAAATTCAAGGAACTGTACTAGGAGACCTTTGGTGAGACAACCTAATGCACAAAGGTATCCTTCTTTTAATGACACTTGTTTTTCACGCAACAAATTTGGTCACAAGGAAACAAAATGTTGGATTAGGATGAATCAGTTCGCTGGTCCTTTCACTAGTCAATGTTTCACATGCAAAAGGATTGGACATAGGGAAAGAAAATGTAGAAATCTGATGATGAATTAGTTTAATGGAGGAAGAATGAATCAATCCTTTAATGGATATTTCTATACCTATAACAAGTATGGACATAAAGATAATTAGTGTAGAACAAGAGTCAGTGGAAGTCAATCTACTCAAAGAAATATTGTTTTCTATAACTACAACAAACTAGGACATGTTTCAAGAGTTTGAGAAAGAAAGAAAAGTAAGGAAACCAATTTGATAGAAAAGGATGAATCTATGAATAAGGTCAAAAAAGATGAGATTAGGCAAGAGATGAATAAGATTTGGAGAAAGAAAGAAGAACCAAAAACTACTGATGTGTATGTTCCCTCATCTAGTACAAATGATTCCATTGAGGATTAGACCTAGCAAGGTTGTAGGGGGAGCATTATCAAAATATTATAAGAACCCCCTAGACAATTGGCATGTCAAAGGCTGGCACAAGGATGAAATAAGAAGAATGAGTTTTCAAAGGTTCTAGAAAAGGAACCAGTAGGAAATATGAAGGGATGATCTTTTACGGAGTGAATTAGGGTTTGTCTATGTAAAAGAGAAGAGTTTTTAGCAACTTTTTGAAATATGCCACATTTAATGTGAATTAGGGAAGATCACTATTTTATAAAGGAAATGTTTAAGGAATTTTGATCATTCGTGCATTTGAAGAAGTTGAAGAGTTTTTAGAGCAGCTTGGAGTTCAAGCTATACAAACTCTAGTTGTGGTTCATTGTGCAGCAAAAAGGTATTTTCATCTTCTAAGAAGTCATGTTTTTGCATTTTTTGAGTTGTTTGAATTCAAAATTGGAAAAATGTTAGCCCTTGTAGTTGTTAAAGTGTCAGAGAGGCCGAGACCCTCTTATCGAAAATATTCCTCAAAGGTTTTCAAAGATGACCCCATGGGTGCATTTTCGACAATTCCACATGGAGTAAAGCCGATTGAGGATACAAGGATGTATATTTGTGTAAATTCTGAGGAATTCAACCATGCAAAGTTGATTGAAATTTGGGAAAAAGAGCTTACTGGTGATGATTTCTTGATAAAACTTGAGTACTCGAACTTGGTCGCGAAGAGGTTAGATAGATAGAACAATTTTCCTAACTTTAGCTATGATGAAAAATTTGTGAAAGCAGTCCCAAGTAGAATCCATGATAAATTCTTGTGGACTAACTGACCGCACCTAATAAATAAGGAAGTGATTAGAGCTGTTACTTGGATCTGGGATAAAGGTATAGTACCTATGTTGAAATCCATGAAGAATGAGGTTGTAATGGAACTTACAGGAGCCACTTATGACAAGAGAGCTTTAATGATGAAAAGCATCACTGATCTGGCTGTGAAGTATGCAGCTATGATGATCAGACATAAAATATACTTCACAAATAGAGAGAACTTTGTTTCAGCTACAACAATCTATACTGGTTTTGATATGATTGTAAATGGAGCTAATTATGATCTTTATGAGCTTCTTTAGTTACAATTGCTAGAGAACTTGAAGTCAAAAAATGAGAGGAAAGTATGCTTTCATGTTTAGTTCATTGATTATATGTCTATTTTTTTATTTCATGAAGAGACTTCCAGGAAAGAATGAAGAATACATATGGAATCATCCAAACCTATAGGACATCAAATTTTTGATTATTTGCATAGTCTAGGTAAGATGAATGCTCAAGATGATGCTCTGACAACATTCTTTGTTGTATTCAAAATAAACATGAATGAAAGGGAAAGGATTTTAAGGAAAATTATTGAGAAGTATAAAGATGACATCATATTCCATGTTTCCTCTGATGAATGTATGATTTAGGTTGTAGAACCTCGAATCGTCTAGATTTAGCCTCTAGGATATGAGGTAATAGAAGTAGAAGTTGAAGGCTATGTGGACATGTTGAAGAATCCGAAGGATCCCAATGAACCCAAAATTGGGACATATGCTAAAAATTCTATGGAGATTCACATGGAGTAGTAGAAGCCTAAAATTAGGAAGAAAATGGAGAAAAATCTTAAAGAAGTTGGATTCACTTATGATGAAATTTCCCTTGGAAGGGCTAGGGGACAATAGTTGGAGGTAGAATCATCTAGCCTGAGGACATCTGGAAGGACTACCTCTATAAAAACCTCTACAACCCCTACAACAAAGGTTGAACCTAGTACCATTGATAAAGGCAAAGGTCCTGTTTCCACCAGACCGACTACTAGATCTAGGAAGATGAAGGAAACTCCTCCAGTTGCCCCTACAAAGAGAGGAAGGAAAGAGAAAATGACAAGGGAGAAGAACCTCAGTGTTACAAATGATCAAGATGAAGAAGAAGAAGATCCTAATGCAAAGCTGGTGAGGAGAAAAAGAGGAGGTTTATCCTCTGGTGAAGGTGCTTCTATAGAAGTTGTTGGTTCCAGGAGAGTACATTTATCATGTTCTGATGATGAAGAAGAGAAATATTTTGGTTTACATGTGCACACCAAGTCAGAAACAAAGAATTCTAAGGTATCAGTTGATGCCTCTGCATACCAGAGGAATGAATAGGACATACCAGTAAGTTTTGGTCCTCACTTTAAACTAGAACCAACTCTCAATTCCTTGCTACATTTTGAGAATATGCTTCAACCTTCAACTAAATATTATGAAAAGGTTGGAGAAGAAGACAAGAAATTTTTTCTTTTAGCTATTATTCAATATGTCATCATCTTAGAAGTCAAATGGGATGATATAAGAAAGGATGTACCTGAAAGCATGTGGGATGATCTAATGAAAAGGAGATCAGAGGCCATTGTATTTGAAGAGAAAATTAAAAATGTTGCATATAATAAGATTGGGTCTTCCCTAACTCGGGATGGTCTAGAATCTTTGAAGAAGATCTGTGCAAAAATGTTTTAGATGAAGAGTAGAGTAAACATGTTAATGACAAGAAATAAGAAGATGACAAAGAAGGTAAGAAAGGAAACAACAAATGTAATTTGAGAGATAGCAGAAAAGTATGGAATGCTTAAGGCTGATGAAGATGTTGTTGCTAAAAATAATGAGGAAAGTACTCCCCTTGATACAGGTAACGAAGATATTTTTGAAAATTATGATGTTGAAATTAATGTTGGTGGTGAAAATGATAAGAAAAATGAAGAGAAGTTGAGCCGAAAATGCATAATGATGCTCCTCCAAAGCACACTAAAGGAGAAAGAGTCAATAATGAACAAGGAAATGTTGAAGAAGGAAAATGTAGTGAAGAAGAAGAAAAAGATAATTTAGAGGAAGAGAAAAATAAAGATGAAGAGGATGACCATGATAGAGACAAAGATGAAGAGAAAAATGAAGAAGAAGAAGTAGAAGAGGAAATGGAAGAAGAAAATGAGGAGGAAGAAGAGAAGGAAAAAGGAGAGGAAGGAAAAAAAAACAAAAGAATCTATCATGAAAAATGAAGAAAGTGATTTTTTTTTTGTAAAATCTCTTAAAAATCTTGGAGAATCGTCCTCCAATAACGATTTTTTTGAAAGGCTTGCTTTCAAAGAAAATTATATTTCAGTCAATAATTCCCTAGGATATTTTATAAATTCCTATGATTGAAGGGTTGGTGGATATGGAGAAGATGTCCCTGGTGCATAAATTAATTTTGGGAGATGCTATGCAAGCATCCAATAGGAAGGAAATTCTTGAAGCACGTCAAAGAGGAACAAAACTTGTAGATGATGCCCTCAAGGAATTACAGGAAGTCATACCTGATGCATCCATTGATACATCTCTCACCCCTATTGAAAATATGAGATTGTTGCTAGATTCTCTCAAGGAGTATACCTCGGGGCTTAGTGAAACATAAAAAAAAGAGGTTGAGGAAAAGTTGGAAGAGAGAAGGTTATTAGCTTTACATGAAAAGTGTGCTCTTGCACACTCTAGAGTTGAAAAGAACTTGGAAGTTGTGAAGGTTTGTTAGTCAAAATCTAATGTTGTCCTTGCTTATTGCTTAAAGTGTCCAGATGCCACTCAAAATATTAAGGTTGTTATGGATTCTATTGAGTCTC
Organism: Sequoia sempervirens; assembly: GCA_007258455.2. Taxonomy (NCBI): domain Eukaryota; kingdom Viridiplantae; phylum Streptophyta; class Pinopsida; order Cupressales; family Cupressaceae; genus Sequoia; species Sequoia sempervirens. The sequence continues at coordinate 264,721,568 of VDFB02353493.1, forward strand.
ACCTGTCAACCGTCTTCGGTTCTTACAACCTATCTAAAGATATAGACTACTCAATTTGGAATGTAGTCTCTATGCATAAAGAAAAATTCTTTGTTTTTGCAAAAGAAGAAGGAAGAAATTATAAAAAAAATTGATCTGTTGAGTGACATTGTAATAGTTGAATTCACTCTGATTGGCAAGGCTCTAGCTTGCATAGAAAAATTTGAGAAGATAAACCTAACTCTTGATACTTCAGATGGTACATAAGAAACTCTGATTGAGTTGGAATCTCTGAACAAGATGATGTTTGTAAAGGATAGTTGAGAGAATGGAAAAGTTGTATGATAAGGTATTCTAAAGGAGCTTCAAGGCTCTTCATGTTCTGGTTGATACATGTTTCTTTGTTTTCTTTTCTTTAATGTTTTTCAGTTGTTTTTTGGGACACCCTTTGTCTTTGATGTCAAAGAGGGAGTGGAGAGTGCTGAAATGTTGGTGTTAGGGGGAGAAGTGTTGTAAATAATGAGTTTAGTAAATATTCTTTTTGGTACATGTTGTCATCAATGACAAAGGTGGAGATTGTTGGAAAAATGAAGAAGAACATCTCATTTTTTTACCTTGTGTTGTCATTGATGTCACCATGATATATGAGTTGCAACTACAAGATCAAGACTGAAGTTGTTCTAGTATTCTAGTCTAGTATTCAAACCAGTATTTTTCTTGCATCCTCCGGTATTTTGATCAACATTGTTTTGCTAGTAATTACTATTGCTTGCAATTTTGGGAAATGGTTTGTAGTCATTAGGAGCATGTACATTCAATATCTCATGTATCCAATTTCTTGTATGGTATATCAACATGATGCTGGTGTTTGCAATTGTGCTATTAGGTTTATCCTTGGTTGACCTAATGGATAATGGTGAATTATTTTTTGTGCATCCTATTTTAGGTCCATTACAACTTTATGTAGCATGTTGGATGTGTGAATTTATTTTTTGAGAAGTTTTTATGAAACATTGAAGCCAAAAGTTGGTATTTTTGGTAAATGAGAAGTGCATCTAATTAGGTTGACCTAATTGGTTCTTGCAGAGAGATCAAATATATATTGGATAATCTTTGAAGTTTAATGATATGAATTCTTGGTGTGTTGAGAATGTGAATGTGAAGAAGAGTGAATATGATGAAGTGTGTTAAGTCAGTTTACTAAGCTACATTGGAACTGAATTTTCACTTACTAGGTGTACTCCATCAGTTCATTTTCTGGCTGTAAGCCATTTTTTTCATTGTAATTTTGTAGGAAGTGAGCCTTTGTTTCTAGACAATGAGTCCTAGTAGTGAGCCACCTATTTTGTAATATCTTATAACCAGTTATACTATATTGTGAGCTAACACTCACTGTGGTTTTTCCCATTTTGGGTTTTCCACGTAAAAATCCTAATGTTTGTGTGTTCTATGATTTCATGCTCTTTTAATTCTTTTACTTATCTTTGCTATTGTATGCATTGGAATAATTGGATGGTATCTGATCAGAAATTTTAAGAAGATATTGAATCACCCCCCCTCTCAGTATCTTGGACATTTAACAATAAGTAATATAAGAAGATGTACATTATGTTAAAGAAGAAACTGGAATCTCTGATGATGAATCTGATTACGAGGATTATGATAGTGAATGCTTTTTTTTAGCTTTGGAGAATAAATCTATGTCTACTAACCTTAGAAAATGTACAAGAAAGAATGGTCGGGAGAACAAAAAGAATGAGATGGAAGGTACTTTGGTCACCGCCTTTCATGCTATATAGGATTAAGACTACTGGGTGATTGATAGTTGATGCTCTAATCACATGGCTGAAGAAAAGAGTAAGTTTACTAAACTTGAAAAGTATAATGGTGGTTTGGTGATGTTTGGTGATGATTCAGGAGCGAAGATTGTTGGAAAAGGTACAATTAGTTTTGATGGAATACACAACACTGATAATGTATATTATGTAAAGGGTTTAAGGCATAACATTTTGAGTGTTGGATAGATGTGTAGTAATGGTTTTAAACTTGTGTAACTTTAGAATAATACCCATGAGATTAGAAAAGAACCCATAAATATGGTTGTTGTAGGAAGGAGAGCTCATGGAAACTTTTATTAGCTTAAGGGTGTCGATGGTCAACGCCTTGTATCTCAAGTCAGTGAAAGTTGGTTGTGGCACCATATAATGGGACATGTAAACTTTGATAATTTAGTCAAGATCAGTTCAAGAGATGTTGCCTAAGGTCTGCCTAGAATCATAAAGCCTACTAATACTATTTGTAGAAGTTGTCAGTTAGGGAAACAAACAAGATGCAATTTTAAGGGAAATGATAAATCTACTACTCATATGCTAGAATTAATTCATATTGACCTCTTTGATCTAACTAGAATAGGAAGCCTAAATGGTGAAAGGTATTTCATGCTCCTTATTGATGATTATTCTTGAATGACATGGGTTTCTTTTCTTATAGAAAAGAATCAAGCTCTAGATAGGTTTAAAGTGTTCAAAGCAAGAGTGGAAAATGAAGTAAACCTAAGAATCAAATGTTCGAGATCTGATAGAGGTGGAGAATTCACTTCTAGTGAATTTAATACATTTTGTGAAGAGAATGACATAAAAATACAATTTTCTACTCCAAAAACTCCTCAGCAAAATGGAGTGTTTGAGAGGAAAAACTAGACAGTATAGGAAGTTGCAAGAACCATGATGTAAGAATCAAATGTACCTGATGTGTACCAGAGAGAGGAGATACATACTTCTATTTATGTTCTTAATAGAGTTCAGATTAGAGGCAACAACACAAAGACTCCTTTTGAGTTATGGATTGGTAAGACTCTTACTATGAAGTACTTTAAGGTAGTTGGAAGAAAATGTTACATTAAAAGAGATGAAAATATTTGGAAGTTTGATGCTAAATGTGATGAAGGAATTTTTCTTGGATACTCAACTACTAGCAAAGCATACAGATGCGTCAATTAAAGATTGAGGAAGATTGTTGAGAGTGCTAATGTGAAGGTTGATGAGGACATGCATAGACCTATTGAAATAAGTGAAGTTGAACCTGATGATCTTATTTGTGGAAACATACTTGAAGAAAATAAGGAAGAAGAAGAATAGAATGAAGAAGAAGAAGAAATCCTGGAACTAGCTATTAAGACTCCTAAGTATGTGCAGAAGAATCATCCGTACGAATAAATAATTGGAGATAAGAGTGAAGGTGTGAAGACTAGAATTAAAGTAGCAGCTAAGGTAAATTTGTGTTTACTTTCTAAAATTGAACCTAAGTCTGTATGTGAAGCATGTGAAGATGAGAGTTGGGTTAGAGCTATGAAAGAAGAGTTGCAACAAGCAGAAAATAATTAGACATGGGAATTAGTTCCTAGACCTGTGAATAAGAATGTGATTGCTTCAAAATGGGTGTTTAGGAATAAGTTGAATGAAAGTGGTGAAGTTATAAGAAATAGTATAGTATAAAATTGGACCCTCTTGATAAAGGAGACAATTTCATGCATAATTAGACCCACTTTTGAGTCCCTTCACATCATTTCCCTTCAAAAAAACATTTATAGGCCCTTTAGACCCATTAATTTTGATCTAGAGGCATGTTTTACCTGAGAAATCACATAAAACCTGACAAAAAACTTTTAATTACATCATACCCCAGTAACCCACCTTTAAACAACAGTAGTGGGACCCATTTGCCACCTTGGGTGAATGAGTCCCCTCTGGTGGGACCCATTCGCCAAGGGTGGTGAATGAGTCCCCTTTGAGGGAAAATTCAAATTTCAGCGGGAATTCAATCAATTTAACTTTCATTTCTGGTAAATGTCGGCCTCTTAGGTTTAATTAATAGGAAAATAAGGTGTTTTTTCTTATAAATACTCATTTTAAGTCATTTCACACATCTTTTATCATCTTTTTATCATCTCTCAAGAGCAATTTTAAGGGTAAAGTCTTCCACAACAAGTTTCGTTAGTAAAAGATGAAGTTTTAGGGTAGCAAACTAGGGTTTTTGTAGGTCTTGAAGCTCACTTCTCCTGTCAAGATCCAACATTGCAAAGGGTTGATGATGGATGCCTATGGTGAATCATGAAGAAATCTAGGGTGAAGAAGTGCAACTACCCACACAATCATGCCTAAGGACTTGGTTTCCTATTGATTCCATCTTCCATTTTCACTCTATCTTCAGATTGAGGTTTACATCTTGTTTGTTTATCATTTTCATGTCATTTCATTCCTATTTTGCATGTGTTGTAATTTTTCTAGGGTTGAGATCTTGCATCATGTAGATCATCTTTGCATGTCTTATTGTAGATCAATAGAATAGGGTTTTTGTTATGATTCAAACTTTCCTAGTCTTTAACACATCTAAGGCTAGGGTTTACTCAGATTTTTCTCAATTTAAGGTTTAATTAGCCAACTATGGGTTTTACTATGGAAAATCCCCCATAAGACAAAAAATTTCAAGCTATTTTGTAGGAATTTCCCGAGATCCAAGATCGGGTATCTGTCAGAAATTGTTGTACAAGTGTCAAGGTGTAGAACAAAATTTTGAAGTTGCAAAAATTCCAAGGTGGACTGATTTTCCATGCTTGGCGAATGAGTCCCTCTTGAGGTGCAAAACTAAGTCAAATTCAAATCCAAGTTCCTAACTGTTAGAAAACACATTATGTGCAGAAAAGTCCTAACCTGGGACTGATTCACCCAAGGTTGCGAATGAGTCCCAATCAACCTAAATTCAAACTTCATTAGTTTTCTAGATTTTTCTTTAGTCATCTATAGTTTTCTAGGTGCACATGTTTAGAGAAACAACTTTCTGTTTAGGTTAATTTGCATTTTTATTCATTCTTTCATACTTTTTGCATATCCTAGTGTGTTTTCAAACATATCTTTAATTTCACTTTTGCATTCATTTTCATTCATTTAGATCATTGAATTGAATTTAGTTAACTTAATTTAGGTTAGAAAACATAACACATAACATTAAATTGAATGAACCATTAGCATTTTTGGCCTACTTCTCTCCTTTTAGGTGAAAAACATAGAAGAGTTGGAGAAGCCCTAGGAACTAAAAATCAATGGTTCATTCTGGTGAACCCAATTCTTGAACATAATATCATTCTAATTTACATTTCTAATTGCATCTTAGGTCTTCATTATTTCATAATCTTGCATTGTTTTACATCTTTAGGATTCTTAAACATTGAATTAGTGAAAGCATTACTTAGATCTCATTATTGCATTGCATTCCATTCAATCATTTCAACATTTTGTATTTACATTCTATTCTTGCATTTTATAGCTTTGAAAATCTTCAAAAAACACAAAAAAAATTAGAAAAATCTTAAAAATTTCATCTCCTAGGACTCATTCACCACCTAGGGAAAATTAGTCCCTCTGCAATTTTGCATCAATATTTCCAGATTTTAATTTCTAGCATTGCATTTTTCTATTTTTTGTCATTATCATTATGTTACTGTTTAGTTATTTATGTTTTCTTTGCATAAAGTTCATTTATTTTCATGGCATTTATGGATAGTCTTAGACTTTTGTAAGTTCCATTTTTAATAATATTTTGTAGTCCTTTTCAATCAACTTACATTGAGGAAACTCTAGCTAATATCCATAACCAATCACACAAAACATCAAATGAACCAATTAAACACATGATTCAAATTCAAAACAATATCTCATCTAGCCACTTAGTAGTGATGCTGTTGATCAGTTAGATGAAGCCCTTAAGGGTATCCTCTCACTCACTTCATCCTCTAATGCTTGCAATGAGAAAATTAAACCCCTCAATGATAAAATTACCCTCAAACCTTTTGATTGTGATGACTTTTATTTGTTAGATGAAGCCCTCTAAGACTTCATCTCGCATAAGCCATCTACTAAGGTTTGTGGTAACCAACTCATGCTAGCAAAAAATACCACTTCTCATTCTTTTCTTGAAAATACTAAACCAGTTGATGATCATTTACCCCTTAAACCTTTTAGTAGTGATGATTTGCATGTGCTAGATGAGTCTATTCAAGACTTCATCTCATCTAACTCATTTTCTTTGGTTTGTTGTGAGACCCCTACAATCAAAGACGTTAATGTAATTCAACCTAAACTTATTCTTTACCCACCCTCACATCTGCTTCACCCCTCTAACCAACCTCGATACACCCTTTACTCACCTAACACCAATGTATCAAAACAATCTAATAATGATACTATTGCTCATACATATAACACCCGAAACAACCTGCAACCACCATGACCACCTTCACCTAATCCACCTAGTGCTCCTCGCTATAATCCCCACACCAAGGACTATGATCTTGTTGAACAAGTAAAGAATACTCCTGCCAAAATTACCCTTTGAGATTTTCTTCAAAACTCACCAAACTATAACAACATTCTTCAAACTGCTCTAAAAAAATCACAATTCCTCCTAGTACCACTCCAAATGATGTGGTAGTTCTCATCCAAAAAAATATCTTGACATTACTTTCCACCACCATGAGCTCCCTCCTTTGGAGTTGCACAAACAACATGACACCTTTATGATAATTTCCTGCTTCAATCACATAGGTATCAAACTCACTCTCATAGATAATGGTTATGCCCTTAATGTGTGTAGTGTGAATCTCCTTGATTTCTTAAAATTTTATCGATCACAAATAATATTTTATTCTTTCTCTATTCGAGGATTTGATAATACAACAAAGCAATCGCTTGGGATAATTACTTTACCTATTATCGTTGGGGTGGCTACTTTGCAAACTTCAATCCATGTCATGCCTTATGATCTTTCATATAATCTTCTTTTAGGCCAACCATGGATTCATGAGATGAATGTAGTGCCTTCAACCCTTCATCGTCTCATGAAATATGTCTACAACAATCACATTTATCAAATTGAAATAGATCTCGAGCTTGAAAGTTGCTTGCACCTTCAAATATGGGTTACCATTCCTTTGAAAACATTAATTCCAACCTTTAATATCGATCCTCTTGAAATTGAACATAATGATACAGAGACAATATCTAAATTATTTGGTGATGATTAGGGATCCTTAGAATTTACACCCTTATCTATGGGTGAATATATCCTCACACAAAAGAAAGATGCGAAACAAAAACAACCAAAAATTATGTCCACGCGAAACTTTGAACACTTGTCTCAAACATCTATCTCCTACAATATGGATGAAAATGTAACATACACAACAATTTTTTTATGAGATAGATTACCAATCCCCGCCTACCCCATGCAAAATGGAAAGAATTTATGGAAATGGATATAAATTTGTAAAACAATTAGGCTATACTAGAAAAGGGTGTGGAAAACATGAACAAGGTATTTGTGTCCCTCTTGAACCTAATACATAAGAAAAAAAACAAGATTGGGATATTCTTTTTGTAAAATGGCCAATGCTACTCAATGACCATATTTAAACATTAATGTTGTAACATGTCACCCGCAACACAAATTCACAATCAAACATCCTGATTTGATTGATATAACCTTGTCACCTTCATGGACACATGTTGATAGTGATGAGGCTTTGAAACAAATGTTGGGAATTTATGATACCCCATCCTTGCTTACTTGCATGAAACACATCTCTCATTCTTTGAACGTTATTGAGCAAGAAGCAAGTGATATCACTGAAGAGTTTTTTGAATCTAAAAGTCCTAAATTCAATGTACCCCCTTTAGGAGATACAATTGACATGTTAATGGATATTCATGATAAAGATAAAGTTATTAATATTAGGAAGTGTCTTGATGATGAGGAACAAGAAGATACAACCACTTTACTTCATGATTTTCCTAAAAAAAATTCTTGGAAATATTCTTATGGGTATGTGCAGGATCATGATGGGCCAAAAAGTGGCAATATGTAATTGATATGATGGCCCATGTGGCTGACGACTTTTTTTTTACCCAAAATTTATGAAACGAAAAAGGTTTTTAAAGGAGATTCTCAGCTTTCAACCAATATAAATTATGCTTTACTCTGAATTTAATAAAAAATTATTATTCATTTTCTATTTGAATTACAACTAAAGTCTTGATTGATAGGCTAATTGAGAAACATCTACAGCTTTCAAACGGTATCACATTCTATGCTTCACATACTATAGGATTAAAAAGAAAAAAAAAATTATGAAGTTTTGACCAAGTTAAGGTGGTCAAACATACAAGTTTTTATATTTTTTTAAAATTTTAATAAAAATTCATAATTAATTATTTACTTAGAAAAAATTACAAAAAATATGCATCACATCGACACTAGTCCTCTACTTATATCTAAAATCTTATAAAAAATATTATCATTTTATTGTGGTTAGGGTGGTCGATAGACACCTACTTATTTTTTCCCTAAAATTTAAGTACTACTACATTGAAATTTCAATTTTACCAAATAGATTTTTTAAATAAACCCAGTAGTTTAGGAACTACATTCAATTTTCTACAGATTCTATTCTTACATATTTTTGAAATAATATATATAATTTATTCAAATTTTTACGTCAAGTTGCCTAACTCTAATTTTTTTGAATTTTTTGCCACTTAAGGGTCTGTTTTTTCCATGATGATCCTACACATACCCTTATATGCCAGGAATTGACTCAAAAATTGTGATGCATAACATTGTCCTTACTGCAAATGCTAAACCTGTCCGTCAAAAGATCCAAAGAATGCACCCTAATGTAGCCTTGCGTGTTAAAGAAGAACTCGAGAAACTTCTTGATGCACGCTTTATTAAACCTATTGATTATTCTCCTTGGATCTCAAACATTGTCATAGTTGGAAAACTTGATAATCATATTAGGATATGCACAAATTTTCAAGACTTGAATAAAGCCTCTCTAAAAGATGATTTTCCCCTTCCTAATATAGACATGATCATGGATTCAACTGGTGGACATGCTTTGTTGTCATTCATGGATGGATTTTTTGGTTATAATCAAATCCTTATTAATCCTCAAGATCAATACAAAACCACCTTTACAACTATTTGGGGAACATTTTGCTGGGTTGTGATGCCCTTCGCTTTAAAGAATGCCGACACAACTTATCAACGTGCAATGACATTAATATTTCATGATTATATTCAAAAAAATTTAGAAGACTATATCAATGATATCCTCGGTAAATCGTTAACATGACAAGACAATGTGAATGTCCTTCGTAAGATTTTTGAATGCATAAAATGATACAACATGCGATTAAATCCAAAAAAGTATGTCTTTGGCATAGATAGTGGAAAACTTCTAGGGTTTGTCATATCTCATGGAGGCATTGAGGTGGAAACAAAGAAAATTGATGCAATCATTAACATGGAACCTCCTCAAAATATTTCTCAGTTGCATATGTTACATGGTCGAATTCAAGATATTCATCGTTTCATTGCATCTTTAGCTAATCGGAAATTACCTTTCATGCATCTCCTTAAAAGGGTTGTCCCTTTTGATTGGGATGAGGATTGTAAATATGATTTTGAGAATCTAAAGGAATATTTAGCCACTCCACCTATTTTACAACCTGTTGTGTTGCATCGACCATTTATCTTATACATCACCACATCTGCCCATGCTCTTGCAGCATTGTTGGCTCAACACAATGATCATGGTAAAGAACACCCTATTTACTACATTTGCTTCACCTTAATTAATTATGAGACACGATATTCACCAATTTTAAAACAATATTTGGCTCTTGTATTCACTACTAGTAAGTTGTGACATTATTTACTAGATGTTGAAGTACAAGTTGTCACAAAGTTTGATCCTCTTAGATATCTTTTCAACAAAGCTGATCTTTCAGGACGCTTAGCTAAGTGGGTAATGTTGTTAATTGAATTTGACCTTAATTTTTTTCCCCAAAAGGAATCAAAGGCTAAGCCTTAATTGATCACTTAGTTGATGTTCCGTCACCTTCTCCTTTACCTTCTCCTGATTCCTTCCCTAATGATCATATCTTATCCATTGATATTAAATCATCAAAGTTATTTTTTGATGGATCTAAGTGTAGAACAAGTTCTGGTGTTGGTGTGATACTAATTCCACCCGATGAAAAACCTATTCCCTTATCTTATTAATTAAATTTATTATGTACAAATAATATAGATGAGTATGAGGCATTGATCGCCAATCTACAAACTATTTTATCTCTACATGCTAAACATATTAAGATCTTTGGCAATTCAAAATTGGTCATCAAATGAATCAATGGAACATATCAAACAAAACCTGAAAAAATATTAAAATAAAAATATCTTATAATGAGACTATTAGAAATTTTTTGCTCATTCACCATTGATAACATCCCACACAAAGATAACCGACATGTAGATGCAATGGTGAGTACAACTTCTCTCATACCCCCCCCCCGGATCCTTCCACTGATTTCACCTTTATTATCCATCCCATCACCTATAAGAATTGGCTATGAAGGTAGCCACCCAAGATCTAGAGGCCTAATAGAAAGCACAAGCATAAGAGAGATAGAAACAAGATGACAAGAATAAACTGTATTCTACCAATAGAATAGAATGTAATGTGCTATGCAAAAGTACATAGGAGACCCCTTGGTTATATAGCCAAGGTGAGAACATAGAAGGGAATAATATTATGACAAGTGTCGTAATCTTATGGGGTGAGACAACTATGAAAAACTATCACTCCACCCAAAGTTGAAAAGTGATAATGTGATAATCACCACAAAAGGTGGAGAGATAATCACATGATGTGTCCACAAAAGGTGGAAGTGATAAAGTAATTACATGTCAAGTCCACCAAAAGTGGAAATTCTCCAACAACCTCCTATGTGGTCCCTAAGTAAACTTAACTAAGGTTTGATAATGACCTAGGACAAGGTACAACACTTTTAATTACACCAACACCCCCGCTTAAGTGCAACTTAGCTAGAATGTACACAAAAGAAAACAATGCAAGATGGGTCCTGGCTACTAGGCCATGTTAGGTACCCAGGTATAAATGCAATGCAATCTCTCATAAAGGGAAGAAAAGGAGAAAACCGCGTGGGAAAAAACTCCCCCCCAAAAGAGAGATGAAACAAAACAAAAACTGCACTCAAAAAGATGAGAAGGGTAAAACCTCGAATGAGGAAAAAGCCCCCCAAAAAAGAGAGAATGAAGAAGTCAAGGGACCTGCTCAGATGAAACATCCTCCACCCCCAAGAGAGCTCACAAATGATGATATATACTCTCAATGAAGGGTTTGGTGAAGATATCTACAACCTACTTTGTTGTAGGACAATACTGCAAATTGATGACCTGCTCCTATATCAGCTCCCGAATGTAGTGCATATGAATCTTGATGTGTTTGGTCCTTTGATGGTGAAGCAGATTCTTCAAGATCTGGATGGAACTTTGATTGTCACAATGAGTGATTGTAGGACATGGAATAGCATCAGTAGCGGCATTAATAGCCCCTTGATACTCAACCTCAGTCAAAGAAAGAGCAATAGCATGTTGCTTCTTACTCTGCCAACAAATGGGGCCTGAACCAAGATGAAATTTGTAGCTAGAAGTGGACTTACGATCATCAAGATCATCAACCCAAGCAAAATCTGTATATCCCACCAAGGTAAGTCATGTACCTACTGCATAGTGAATCCCATGATGATGTGTACCCTGTATGTAATGCAAGATGTGTTTGGTTGCTTTCTAATGAAGCTCATGTGGTTCTTGCATAAAACGTGAAACCATGCCAACTGAAAAGGAGATATCAGGGCGTGTGTGAGTCAAGTAGATGAGACTCCCAACAAGTTGACAATACAAAGTGGCATCAACAAGTGGACTAGAACACATAGCCTCAAGCTTGAATCCTAAAAGAAAGGGAGTCAGAGCAGGCTTACAATCAGCCATGTGAAACCGAGCTAGAAGATCAAGAGCATACTTGGGCTGAGAAAGAGAGATCCCAGAAGTTGACTGAGTGATCTCAATGCCAAGAAAATAGTGGAAAAGGCCCAAGTTAGTCATAGAAAATCTATGCTGCAAATAAAATTGGACACTGCCAATGATGGATGAGGTACTCCCTATAATAATTAAGTCATCAAAATAGAGCACAAGTAGAAAATGAGAATCATCCTGTCACAAAATGTAGACATTTAGATCTAAATGACACCATGAATTCTGCTTAGAGAAGAAAGGAATCCATATTGGCATACCAAGCCCTAGGGGCCTATTTGAGGCCATAGATAGACTTCGTCAAGCTGCAAATCAAAGAAGAATCTTGTATGAATCCCCTCCATGTAAATCTCCTCATGAAGATCCCCATGAAGAAATGCACTCTTCACATCCATCTGATGTATATCCCAACCATGAGTTGTAGCAATAGCAAGTGTCAAGCGAATGGAGTTCATCTTAGCAACGGGTGCAAAGGTTTCTATATAATCAACACTTGGAACCTGTGAGGAACCTTTTTCCACAAGCCGAGCATTGTATTTATCCACACTTCCATCTACTACATACTTAGTCTAATAGATCCACTTACATCGAACCATCTTTCTCCCCTTAGGAAGAGGAACCAAATCCCATTTGTGATTCCTCATCAAGGAACTATACTCTTCCTCCATTGTTGAATCCCATTCAAGATTTCCTGAAGCCTCCTTAAAGGATTGTGGATCTAAAGCACTAGCAATATAAGCATGTGGAAAATCTTGATGTTGTGACTGAGTCCTCTGAGTATCTGAAGGGTCCCCAACAAGAGAACCTATTGACTCAAGAGTCTATCAAGCCCAACGAGGTCTAGTAGGAGATGAAGAATGAGGCTCCTCAACTGCAAGTGGACCCTGCGAAGGTGTGAGCCTATGAGTTAGAGTGGAGGGAGAATCATCATCCGAGTCACTATCATCACTTTCCACTATGGAGGAAGGAAGAGGAGGATTAGAGGCCAAGCTAGGAGAGTTTTCCTCAAAGTGAACACTCCTCTCAATGAATAACTCATGTGTCTCTGGATGCAAAAGTCTATATGCCTTAACACCTTCATGATATCCAACAAAGATGCAAGGCCTACTCTGAGGTTCCAATTCCTTACACTTCTCGTGAGGTATGCGTGCCTAAGCTGGACAACCAAAAACTCTGAAGTGTCTCACAACCGGTTTTCTATCACACCAAGCCTCAAAAGGATTCATACCCTTCAAAGCCTTATGGGGAACCTGATTTTGGATGTGAGTGGCACAACTAATAGATTCTGCCCAAAATTGAGGACTGAGAGAATGAGCATGAATCATGTAGCTAGCCATCTCCTTAAGGGTTCTATTCTTCCTTTCAGCTACACCATTCTACTGTGGAATGTAGGCAATTGAATGTTGAAGATAAATCCCCTCAAGAGTACAAAATTCCTCAAGTCTATTGTTCACATATTCACTTCCATTTTCTGCGCAAAGAATCTTGACTTGCTTCCCTAATTGCTTCTCAACATGAGCCTTGAAGGCTAGAAATTTTTCAAACACTTCACTCTTATGAACAAAAAAATAGACCCATGTGAAGCGGGAGTAGTTGTCAATGAAGGTGAGGACATAGCGGGCCTTGCTAAATGATGGCACTGGAAATGGACCAGCTACATCACTGTGAACCAATTGAAGAACTTCAAAAGCTCTCCAAGACTTCCCTTTGTCAAAATTCTCTTCTGGATGCTTACCCATAGAACAACCTAAACATACACCTTTAGAAAAGTTGATTTGAGGGAGTTCTATAACCATAGCCTTGGAGCTAAGCTACCGAAGATAGTGGTAACTAAGATGTCCAAACCGCTCATGCCATAGCTTACTTTCTAAATTTGAATGAGTGAGCAAGGCTGTAGAAGGAGACTTAGGCACAAAGGGGGAAAAAGAGTAAAGTTGTGTGTTGTGATTGGCTTGTCCCACATCAACCAAGGCATCATACTTAAGTTCTTTGACCACAACTAAATCTAGTAGAAACTCAACTTTCTTTCCATCTCCAAAGTGAGTGATTTGGTAGATTGAAAGAAGATTGGCACTCAAGTTAGGAACATAGATAACATTCTGAAATGTTCCATTATCCATGGCATCCGAACCTTCTCCTTCAACTTCAACTTGAGTATCATCTCCTATGAGGATGTGAGGTACCTTAGATGGCTCCAAAGAAGAAAACTACTTCCTTGTAGAACCCATATGATGAGTGGCACCCAAGTCAAGTATCCATTGTTGTGAAGAACCTGAAGTAGCCACAAATGCTTTCCCTTTTTCTTTTGATTATGAGGAAGTGGAAGGAGATGAATCCTTCTTCTTGTAGGCTGATGGAAAATTGATGTTATTCTTCTTGATGATGTTTGTCAACTCATCAATTTGCTTAGTGTGGCAATGATGCTCATCATGACCAAATTTCTTGCAATATGAACAAGTTGGTCTCTCCTTCTTGCTTGAATTTTCCTTCTTGGGAGAAGATGAAGAATTCCCTTGTGATGAAGAATTCCATTGTTTTGGAGAGGATGATTGTGCTTTATCTTTTTGTGTCTTTGGATTAGATTGTTTTTGCTTCTTGTTGGAACCCTTTCCTTGAGTCCCTTGATTCCATTGATTATCCACCAAAGCTTTGAACTTTGAGGACTTGAGAACCCCCATACTTATCAAATTTTCTTTCTCTAACATCAACATTTCTATAAATGCATCAAATGATGGCATAGTGAAAGAACTACCCAATGTCAAGCGATGGGTTTGGAAGCTAGAAACAAATACTGCATATTCTGATGGAAGCTTTCCCAACAAATTATAGACCAATTGTGCATCCTTCTCATCAATGCCACAATCCTTAAGTTGTGCTATTAGCTCATTGGCCTTAGTGACATAGTCTTGGATTGTATCAAAATTCTTGGGATCTAACATTGTGAGATCATTTTCAAGTTGATAACCTCTAATCTCATCAACTTGGCGATACAATCGATCAAACTTTTCCCAAGCTTCTTTAATTGTTTTACACTTTTCAATTTGAAGGATTAGATCTTTTGATACATATTTCCTTAAAGTTCCAAGAGCCATAGTATTTTTAGTGAGCCAATCCATATGAGTAACAGGATCATCTTTAGGATCAGATGGTGCAACAACAATTCCATCAATATAATGAGTTAATCCTTTTTCCATTAACTTACTCCATGCATCAATTTTCCAAGTAGCATAGTTATGTGGAATTAACAAATGAAACTTAGGAGAACCCATAGCAGAAAAATGGAAGAGAACAAGATAAAGAGAGAGGCACAATCACACAATACACCCCCCCAAATTTACTCAATCAAAGAACCCCCCCCAAACAAGATGATTTGGCACTTTATACTTAGTGCATGTACAATGGCCACTTGCAAGCCAAGAAAAGTGGGCTTTTGATTTTTTAGTGTTTTAGAACAGCCTTAAATATGCTACAACAAACTCAAATGACTGAAACAAAAGACCAAACTGAGATCTTATCTTTACAAATGCCAAAATAGGCCAAAAATGACCTAGTGCTGAAAGTATAATTTTTGATCACAATCACTACAAACTGATAGCACCACTGTGAAGTTCAGAAAAATTCATGCACTTTCAAAAAAAATGACACTTGAAAAGGAGTTCATATGAGCCTGAACGAAGCCCCAGAAGTTGCAAAAATGGTGACTAGATAGGTACATTTTGAAGAAACTGAAAATTATGGAAAATATGTCCACCAAAATCAGAAAATAATTGCACCACTATGAAGTACACAAAAAATTAGCCCAAATAAAAAAAAATTACATGAAAAAGGGCGTCAAAATGACCAAGATATGAGCCTCAGAAGTTGAATTGCAAAATTGAAAACTCAAATGGAGAGGGGGTCTAATTTTTCAAAAAGTTACTGACATAGTGCTAACATCATCAAATTACAAGCTTAAATTTGATGGTTAAATGACCGTCACACATAGAAAGAGATTAAAATTGATGGTCGTATTCCCATCATGGTTGCTGTCAAACTCCGCTTGGAAATTTTGTCGTTGATAGAATATTCTGGTACATGAATCTTAGACAGCCGCTAGTTGTCTTTGTAGTTGCTGGATTTTTATAAAATGTCGCCGCTAGTGGAGAGTTTATGGGCCACTAATACTTGGACGAGGGGCCCATGGGGGATGGCCTGCCCTTCGCTTGGATCAATAAGCGAAGGCCGCATGGCATCCTTCGTACGTAGGTCTGCATACTATCTGCACTTTTGTTTTGTTTTTTTTATTTTTTGATAAAAAATTTACAATGCAAAAAATAAATACTGCGATTTTTTTTATTTATAATTTCGTAGAAAATAATTAAAAAATAAATAAATAAATAAATTTGTACCAATGCAATGATGGCAGGGTCGTACAACTTGGCCAACAATTTTTTTTTGCCTCACTAGACAACTGCTCCCATTTGGTAGTTGATCTTAAGGTTTTTGGCCCTTCTGAGCATGATGGCGATGTCCTTTTTGGTTGAAAATGCTCCAAAATGGTAGCTAGCTCTTGGATCTGGAAACCACCTCCAATTTTCAACCCTTTGTAGATTTGGCCTCCAATGTCCAACTGAGACAAAACAAAAGGAAAATTTGACTATCTCGAACACTCCAGACGTAATGGTGAGCTCGGATCTAATGCAACAAGCTCCCAAAATGCACCTGCAACACAAGGCCAAAAATGGAACCCTCCAAGAATCTCTCCAAAAGACTAAGTAAAGGTACTCTAATGGCTCTGATGCTATGTAAGAATTTTCTATAAAGGTAGCCACACAAGATCTAGAGGCCTAATAGAAAGCACAAGCATAAGAGAGATAGAAAATGGATGACAAGAATAAACTGTATTCTGCCAATAGAATAAAATGTAATGTGTTATGCAAAAGTACATAGGAGACCCCTTGGTTATATAGCCAAGGTGAGAACATAGAAAGGCATAAGATTATGACAAGTGTCATAATCTTATGACATGAGACAACTATGAAAAGCTATCACTCCACCTAAAGTGGAAAAGTGATAATGTGATAATCACCACAAAAGGTGGATCACCCACAAAAGGTGGAGAGATAATCACATGATGTGTCCACAAAAGGTGGAAGTGATAAAGCAATGACATGTCAAGTCCACCAAAAGTGGAAATTCTCCAACAACCTCCTATGTGGTCCCTAAGTAAACTTAACTAAGGTGTAATAATGACCTAGGACAAGGTACAACACTTTTAATTACACCAACATCACCGAACCTTCGATTAATACTCCGCTAGAAGACATTTTGGTGATAACTCATGATAATTCATGTGAATGGCATGATACAATATACAACTACTTGAAAGATGGTACGATTCTTGAACCCACCACAAAAAATACTCGAAAACGCTTATGTAAACAACTAAATATGCCATTCTTGCCAATGCATTGTATAGAAGATCTTTCAATGGTCTCCTATTATGTTGTCTTAAAGATTCTGAAATCCCTATAGCACTTGAACAAGCTCACACTAGTGCTTGTGGAGGTCACTCGTTAGTGGAAAGACTTATTCATATGGGTTGTTATTGAGGACATATGGAGAAGGATTGCTTCACCTATGTTAAACGATGTCACAAATGTCAAGAGCATAACAATTTGATTCAGGCTCCCACTGCTGAGCTCTATGCCAACGTGTCCATTTGGCCATTTTCAGTATGGGGTTTGGATCTAATTGGAAAAAAATCACCATTTTCTTTCACTAGACATACATTTATTATAACCACAATGGACTATTTCACAAAATGGGTGGAAGCTATTCCCCTTTGCTCTACAACCGCTAAAGCAATTTTTCATTTCATCTTGGACCACATAATTGCTCACTTTGGGCTTCCTTCTGCAATCATTTTAGAAAATGGAACACCATTTAAGAATAGCGAAGTTCTAAAATTTCTTGAAACATTTAATATTCAAGATCATTTCTCTACCATGTATTACCCACAATCCAATGGACAAGCTGAGAATCCTAATAAGATTCTTTAACAAATCCTTAAGAAAACCGTCATCAACAATCATAAAGACTAGCATACACAATTATCTTATACACTTTGGGCTTATCAAACTAATTTTCACTCATCCATAGGAGATACCCCTTTATAGCATTGTTTATGGTACTGATGTGATTATGCCCTTGGAGTTAGAAATTCCTACTTTGTGAGTTGCTCTCTGAGATCTTTTTAGCATTGACACTTACACAGAACAATGATTACATCAACTTGAGATGCTCGGTGAACAACATATTAATGCTCTCAAACATCTCCAAGCTCACATTAAGCAATTACAATGCAAACACAACATTCATGTTATTCCTCGATCATTTTCTAAGGGAAATTTTGTTCTTATTGAAAATCAAAGAACTACTAGTGCTGACAACGAAGAAAAAGATAAGTTCAGGCCTAATTGGTTGGGACCTTACGTATTTGATACCAATTATGGGTCTAGTGGTTATCTCTTAACCCAGCTTGATCGAACACCCCTTAAAGAACCTATTAATGTCACACATTTGTGTCGGTATTATCTCTAATCTCCTTTGAATAGTATGAGTGGTATAGCAATGTTGTTTAAAGTTATTTGATGACATAGCTTTCACATTGCTTTGTTCTTGACAACTAATTTTTTCTTGTTTGTCTAGAACACTAAGGTAATTATTTAAGTTCATTTTATAATTGTCTTAGGCTTCATACTATTCAACCTCCTATTGTGTTAAATTAAATCCTTATTAGTTTATTTAATTTAGCATATTCTTTTTCATTTATCAATATTGTATCTATGCTAAAATTCAAATATGTTTTATGTTAGATCACACCATTCTTGTTAAATCATGAAGCCATTAATTAAATAATTTTTACCATAAGTCATTTAATTAATCACATAGTATTTAACATTCACATACAAGAGACAAATCATTATAAAATCGAATTGTGCATGTCTATATATATATATATATATAAGTTTTGTGTACATCTTAGAATCATATACAATGTCATAATGGTCTGTGAGAGCTAGACCTCTCAATATTTGGCATTTGTGATCCGGTCCCTAGTCATTGAGAAGTGGTCCTATGTGATCGTGACCGTGAATTGGCAGGTCTCAGTGCATACTCCAAACCCTGTATTTGACCAATAGCTATAAGCCACTCATTTGCCATGTTATCCCTCTCCACTCATGTCAATGCCAACTTTTCCTGTAGTCTCTCTACCTTTGCTAAGGTTTATACTGACTGTAGTGCACTCTCAGCCCAATGGAGTCATCTCCTCATGCTCTCGTACACTTCCTATAATCTTGTGAAAGGTCTGAGTGTCTCTAATTCCTCCTCCACAATTGGTGGGGGAACGTAGTTGGGATCCATCTACTCCTCCTCAATGGACATGAGCACTATCTTTGTAGTAGCCTGACGATAGAACTCTCACCAGTCTCTTGTTGCTCCTACAAGATAGACAATTTACACAATTAGTAACATATCATCATGATATATATATATATATATATAAATACAACATAAATCACTAAAAGAAATGCGTAAATTCAAATATCATCACCTATGTCTCTAGATGCATGAGGAATGTCAACCTCCTCATCTTTGGGGGACATGGAGGATGTGCTAGCCTCTCTCTGACTATGAGTGTTGATGTTTTCTAGAGCTACTACTTGTGATCTAGTCCTATAAGTATGTGATGACTCTCCATGCTCGTACCAATCCTCAATATCTACCTCATCACCCTCACTCAGGGATGGCTTCTCCTCATAATAATAATCCTCCCCATTATCCCCATCCCCCTCCTCATCCTCCTCTCCTCCATCCTGGTCCTCATAATTAGGATTGGCTTTGGATTGGTACTCCTCATGGATAATATCTGTAAAAATATATGTTGGCCTATACCATACCTCTGCTCTATCCTCTAGCTCATTACCCTCATCTGCTGCTAGCTCTAGAACACCTAGAGGAAAATCCATGGGGAACACAAGAGTTTCCCATGCATATGACCACCACTCCCCATGCTCATCTGTGCTACCGACATCATCAATGTCAAAGACTAGTGGTTGGTCATGATCTAAATCATCAGAGTCACTCTCCTATACATGATCTATCACCATCTGAATAGTGT
Source organism: Sequoia sempervirens (assembly GCA_007258455.2). Taxonomy (NCBI): domain Eukaryota; kingdom Viridiplantae; phylum Streptophyta; class Pinopsida; order Cupressales; family Cupressaceae; genus Sequoia; species Sequoia sempervirens. The sequence goes on from VDFB02353493.1 coordinate 264,741,663, forward strand.
CACCTAGCCTCTAGGCACTCCACATTGATCATCTAATGAAGGGGCATGCCCTTGATGGCGTCTTCACCTATCAAGACTCTCGCATGACTCTCCCATAATAGAATGGACGTACGACATAGTCATGCCTCCCCACTAAATATTTATCCATCTACATCCTCCGTAACTATCCAGTGGGATATGGCCACTATTGGGTGAGTAGATAGCACCTCCATAGGATCTTATCCTCCTCCATCTAGTCAAATATCATCCTCTAAAAGTTTAAATCACCATACTGCCATAACCCTTGCAAAGGATAGCCAAATGCTCATGGGTATCCTTCTGCTATAGTATAAGGGTATCCGATAGGCCTGGTACATCTGATATGCTCAAGGAACCACACTTGTAGAAGCATACAATGGACCATATTGTCAATCTCTCAAAATAAAAACTGACCAAGATCATAATACAAATGCTCTAGAATGCAGCAACCCTAGGCATAGATTGTCCTCTACTCATACACCCTCATATCTGGTGTACCAGTCCCCCATCCAAGTGTGTCACTCATCCATTTGGAGTGAGAACCAATTCCACTGTGTGCATCATAATTCGTCTAACCATAGGAGCTCGTGAATACAATAGCATGGGAAGCTCAATCTGCACTCTAGCCCTCTCATCATGTACAGGTCCATCCAAGCAATACTGCATATCTCTCTTCTTCTCTTGGAATGATCGATCCCCCCGAAAATACACTCATGCTCCTTGAATGGAAACTAGAAGAATGAGGTTTATGTCCTCGAGTGTGAGTGTCACTTCCCTAGTGGGAAGATGAAAGGTATAGGTATCTCAATCCCAACACTTGCAAAAATCCATCAACATGGCGTCATGGTATCTCATGGTTGGCATCAGATATGCCCAGTAGATACCCACTGACTGTAAATTCTCTACCTCTACCACTGATAGCACTAGCACATGATCTCTCAAAAATGTCAACTATCTTCCCCCTAGCTACTACCGCAACTGGGTGCAGACCTATAAAAAACATCACAAAATGCTCTAAATTTTTCCTAATATTTTCAATTTTCATAATTTTCATCATGAAAGTGTGCTAAAGATGATCTAGTGTGCTTCCCTAATGGCCCTAGAGACTTTATAACCATTTTAGGACATTTTACAAAGAAACGGGGGCATTTCGCAAAGCAATGAGACACTTTGCAAAGAAACGAGACACTTTGTGAAAAAAAGGGACACTTTGCGAACAAATGGGACACTTTGCGAAAAATGGGACACTTTACAAAAAAATTCCAAGAACCCTAAGTTAACCTATATATGCATAAAAATCATTAATTCATCATCAAATCACAAGGTGAAAGTTATAGAATTGACTCATCTCATGATATAGATCACTGCGTGCCACTTACTCACGAAGATCATCCAGCCATGAAGGTGTATAATCATGTCTACTCGACATGTTCTTCTCTCACTCATCACTTTCAAGATACACGAAGGTAAAATGAATAGTAAGTGACAAATTACTTTCTCCTTCTTTAATCACTTTTCACCTCTTCTTACTTTTATGCATTACCATAGGGTTATTGTCTCTTAAAGCCTTTATAACGTATATCTCCTTATAATAATCATAATAGGTGCATAGGTGCTAGTGTAATCCATTTTCGACATCGTTTGATGTGTTGAAATCATGATTCAACACCCAATATCATCATTTTTCTATCGTTATGTGGCATGGTACTTGGAAATTCCCTATGATATGATGTTTCTTGTTTGACGTGGGTAGATTGCTACCTTGATTCCACCTCTATAAAGCATGTGGAATCAAGGGGGGCATACATCTACCCTCAAATTATATTCCTAACAGTTAGATAAAAGGATTTTGGGAAATTAACAAATGTGTGTTGCAGGATGCAACTCCTAATGTTGTGGTTATGCAGATAACTACACTGGGGGCTTTGTTCTCCCATCTTTTCAATATGTATCCTTTTATGTAATAAGGTGCATCATTTAGAGTCCTTTAGCTTACATATGCACATAGAGTCATATGGGCACTAAAGTGGGGGCTAAATGTGTCATAGAAAAATGGACCATCTTGAGAAAAGAGCCAATTTCATGCATAATTAGACCCACTTTTCAGTCCCTTCACATCATTTCCCTTCAAAATAGCATTTATACGCCCCTTAGACCCATTAGTTTTGATCTAGAGGCCCATTTTACTTGAGAAATCATATCAAACCTAACAAACAACATTTAATTACATCATACCCCGACAACCCACCTTCAAACAATAGTAGTGGGACCCATTCACCACCTTGGGTGAATGAGTCCCCTCTGGTGGGACCCATTCGTCAAGGGTGGTGAATGGGTCCCCTTTGAGGGAAAATTCAAATTTAAGCAGGAATTAACTCAATTTAACTTTCATTTCTAGTAAATGTTAGCCTCTTAGGTCTAATTAACGGGAAAATAAGGTGTTGTTGCTTATAAATACTCATTTTAAGTCATTTCACACATCTTTTATCATCTTTTTATCATCTCTCAAGAGCAATTTTTAGGGTAAAGTCTTCCACAACAAGTTTCATTAGTAAAAGTTGAAGTTTTAGGGCAGCAAACTAGGGTTTTTGTAGGTCTTGAAGCTCATTTCTATTGTCAACATCCAACATTGCAAAGGGTTGATGATGGATGCCTATGGTGAATCATGAAGAAATATAGGGTGAAGAGGTGCAACTAGCCACCAAATCATGCCTAAGGACCTAGTTTCCTATTGATTCCATCTTCCATTTTCACTCTATCTTCATATTGAGGTTTGCATCTTGTTTGTTTATGATTTTCATGTCATTTTATTCCTATTTTGCATGTGTTGTAAGGTTTCTAGGGTTTATATCTTGCATCATATAGATCATCTTTGCATGTCTTATTGTAGATCAATAGAATAGGGTTTTTTTTATGATTCAAACTTTCCTAGTCTTTAACACATCTAAGGCTAGGGTTTACTCATATTTTTCTCTATTCAAGGTTTAATTACCCAACTAGGGGTTTGACTAAGGAAAACCCCCCATTAGACAAAAAAAATTCAAACTGTTTTGCAGGAATTTTCTAAGATCTAAGATCAGGTATCTGTCAGAAATTATTGTACAGGTGTCAAGGTGCAAAACAAAATTTTGAATTTACAGAAATTCCAAGGTGGACTAATTCACAATGCTTGGATAATGAGTCCCTCTTGAGGTGCAAAAATGATTCAAGTTTAGATTCAAGTTCCCGACTATCAGAAAATAGATTATGTGCATAAAAGTCCTTACTTGGGACTGTTCGCCTAAGGTAGTGAATAAATCCTAGTTAGCCTAAAGTCAAACTTCATTAGTTTTCCAAATTGTTCTTCAGTCATCTACAGTTTTCCATGTGCACATGTTCTGAGAAACAACTTTTTGTTTAGGTTAATTTGCAGTTTTATTCATTCTTTCATACTTTTTGCATATCATAATGTGTTTTCAAACATAGCGTTAATTTCACTTTTGCATTCATTTTCATTCATGTAGATGATTGAATTGCATTTAGTTAACTTCATTTAGGTTAGACAACATAGCACATAACATTAAATTGAATGAACCATTAGCATTTTTGGCCTACTTCTCTCCTCTTAGGTGAAAAACCGTAGAAGAGTTAGAGAAGCCCTAGGAACCAAAAATCAACGGTTTAGGAACAAAGCAAGACTTGTATGCAATGGATACTCATAAGTTGAAAGCATAGAATTTGAAGAGATATTTTCCCCTATGGCTAGAATGGAAGCTATTAGGATGTTTTATGAATTTTCTTCCCACAAGGACTTCAAAGTATATCAAATGGATGTCAAGTCATCATTTTTGAATGGTGAACTGGAGGAAGAAGTGTACATGGAACAACCTGAAGGATTTTAGTTATCAGAAAAACAGATATGTTTTGTAAATTTAAGAAGGCATTGTATGGACTGAAGCAATCCCCTAGAGCTTGGTATGCAAGATTGGATAGATACCTGACACAAAAAGGATTCAGAAAAGGCTCTGTTGACAACAATCTTTACTTCAAAATGCAAGGTATAAAAATGTTGATAGTGGTAGTATATGTTGATGATATCATATTTGGTGTAAATGAAGGCATGTGTTGCAGGAAATAGGATGCCATTTAATTGCAATCTTAAACATTATTTATTTCATGCATCTCCTAAGTCCTTGGAATGTGTTCAACAACACTAGGATTAGGATGAGATTAATATTTGATGAAATAATCATGTTAATTGACATTTGTAATTAATTCTAAATGTTAGGAATATGTGAGGGCATCCATTGTGAGCTCCTAAAAAATAGGGGCACATGGGTTGCCCACATCATAGGTGACACTCACCTTGAGTTCAGTTAACTATTCAGAGTAAGAGATAACACTTCTGAATGCATGTAAAGATCCTAGGAGTTAGGGTTTGATGTTTGCATGCATGAAGTTTAGTTTAGTTCAATTCATATCAGTTCAGCTTAGTTCAGTTTAGTTTAGAAATAGTTTAGTTCAGTTCAGTTATTGAAATTATCTTTAGTTATTTTTAGTTGAATGCTAGTTGACTTTATTTAACTTGGAATGCATGGCTAAATAATTGAGCTTCATGACAGATAACATGGACTACCTCCAGTTAACAAGAGATGACCATTCTTGCATGAATGGTGTTGAGTAATGTTTTAGTTAACAAGAAATGACTTGGACCCAACTTGGGCACCCAACTTGTCTTCTTTGAATTACCTCCTTTTCATGTTGAGATATTTTTGAAGGCTCAGTTAAGTGGGACCTCTTTTGGGTTCCTACTTTGAGGATGAAGCCTTGAAGATATTTACAAATAGAGGTTGAGTTTCTACTTTAGTTTCGGATGGCAAAATGCATGAAGATGAGGATTTGACATTGTTCTTCATGTCATAACCCTATTTGCATGAGATAGGCATACCTTTTATGGATAGGGTTTGAGCATTGTAATTGTAACTCATGTTGAGTTTACAAAGCCGATTAAAGTCTATTTATCTCAAGCAAGTTGAAGAGAGTTATTATCAATTTTATTGCAGGTTGTGAAGAAGTTCTAGTGAAGGCAAAAGAAGCATTCTCAAGCAAGAATTGGAGCTACTGTAATCTACTCAGAAGATTGATTAATAGAATAATTCTTGTTGGAGTTCTTTCCTGAAAGGGTTTCTCCACAGTACATCTTGTGTACTCTTTCTAATATCATGTCTACTTCTTCTATCAACTTATGTCTACATTCTACAACAGTAAAATGGATTAATCAAGATAATCACCCACAAAGAATATGTAACAAAGGAAAACGATTATTTAGATGAGCAATATTAAATTTTTATAGAGTATTAAGCTAAGAAAACACCTCATTTTTTAACATGTGCAAAAGATTTGCAGAAAAAATGCAAAAATAATTTGAAATGTCCATGATTGGTGAGTTGAATTTCTTTCTTGGTCTTCAAGTAAATCAAACTGATAAGGGGATATTCATTTTACAATCTAAGCATGTAAAAGAGTTATTGGAGAAGTTTGGAATGAATGACTCCAAACTAGTCAGTACTCCTATGGCTACCAAATGTAAGTTGACTAAAGATGATGAATCTGCTAAAGTTGATAAAAAAAATATAGATTTATGATTGGTGGGAGCTATTGTATCTTATTGCTACCAGACTGGATATTATGCATGCATTATGTTTAGTTTCCAAATTTCAAGCAGATCCTAAAGAGGCGCATGTTATAGCTATAAAGAGGATATTTAGATATCTTAAAGGTACACTAGATTATGGATTATGGTATCCTAAGGATGTTGATTTCACCTTGAGTGCTTATACCGATGCATATTGCACTAGTTGTGTGGATAATCGAAAGGGTACCAATGGAGATACTTTCTTCCTTGGTGGAAGATTGGTTTCTTGGTTGAGTAAGAAACAAGAATCAATTTCTTTATCAACTATAGAAGTAGAATATATTGTTGCAGAATCCTACTGCACATAGGTTTTGTGGATGAAGCAAACACTGAAAGATATTGGAGTGATATGTGATGAGCCTATTCTTATTTTATGTGATAACACAAATGCTATAAGAATTTCAAAGAATCCAGTGATGCATTTGAGAACAAAACACATATCTATCAAATGTCATTTCCTGAGAGAGAAGGTGTTGGAGTATGAAGTCAAACTAGAGTACATGTCAACAAAGGAACAAATTGTAGATATGTTTACTAAGGCTCTTCTGAAGGATACTTTTGAGTATCTTAGGGAGAGGTTGGGGTCATTGGCCCTCTAAACTAGGTGCACATGGAGGTGCATCAGACTAATGAATTCAAAAAATATTCTTTTATCTAGACTGATAAATGGGACTCCACAGGGGGAATAGAAAAGTTTTTCATTGTTGCAGTATGAGTTGAATGGGTGTACTCCTAAGGGGGAGTAATCATAGCCTTTTATCTTTTCCATTGATGTCAAAGGGGGAGAGAAATTCATGTGAAAAATAGTAAGAAAAGGAAGAAAAGGTGTTCTCCCAAAATATTATGTAGGTTTTTCACATCATGTGTTGCCATCAATGACAAAGGGGGAGATTGTTGCAAGTATGAGCAAGATTGGTGGTGTTGTCATTAATGTTGTCATTGATGTCAACATAGTTTAGTATGTTGTATATTGTGCATGTATAGTTGAGATACTGTTGAGATGTTGTGAGTACATGGAGCTATCTTTATGATGTTGCAGGTGTGCTGAAATGATGGGTTTCCAAGTGCTTTTGAGAAGATTAATAAAGAGAGAAGTCAGAGTTATGTAGGTGTTTAGAATGTGCTTCGATATGTGCTCCACATTTCTCCTATGTTGATCCTATGCTTGTGTGGATTTTAAGGGTTATTTTTTATGATATCATGGTGATATCTACTTATTTGTAACTTCTGGTTTGATGGAGTGTGAAAGTTGTCTTCACCGGTGAGTGAACTGTTCTAGCAGAGTTGGTTTTTTGTGGACTTGGAGAAATGTTTCTACTCCACGGTCCTCCACTATTTTTTTTTAGGTCTTGGGGATCTATAATATGTCGTTTAATGGTGTTCTCTAGATTTTGGAAAATATTTTTGTGGTTTGGTGATCCAGAAGTCGAGCTTCAAAGTTGTATGTATTTGTACAGTCTAGATGGACTCATTGAAGGAGTTCTCTATTTGAAGGTTGTTACACTTATTGCAGATGTATCTGAAGGAAATTGAGATGTGCTATTTTGCATGATGAAGCATGTTACATCATCCAAGTGTTATCTTCTTGTTGAGAAGCATGTATTTCAATGTTCATTTGTGTTTTCATTAGGTTTGGCTAACCTAGTGTTTACACTTCATATGAAGAATTAAAATTTAATTAAGGAAGCATGTGGCTGATCTGAGACATTATTTTTTGGTCTTGGTTGAATATTTAATTGGTACACTCTCATTCCTTTCCACCATGTGAATCTTGAGTTTTCGACCTAATTTGAATTTATGAAATGAAGCGTATGTGGCCGACCTTGGAGAAAGTTTCTAAGGTTGAAGATGGTATAAATGCAAGTTGAGATGTGAAGAATTGTATGATGCAAAGTAATGAAGTAAGCCACAACTAAAGAGAAAATTTGTTCGAAAGTGAGTTGAGACAACAGTACTTCATTGTTTTAGATTCCTGAAGGTAGTGAGCTAAAGGATTTTGTAATCTTCTGATCAAGGCTACGGATGTGTGTAAATTGTTGCGGTGGATCTTTTATTTTCATTTGTATCTATAGGTAGTGAGCCTCTTTGTTGGGTAGTGAGTACTTTCTATAGGCAGTGAGCCTTTGTATATGGACAGTGAGTCCTCTTTTGGGTAGTGATCCTTTGGTAGTTAGCCTCTATATTCAGTTTTGCTATCTCTTTATATTGTGAGTTAATCCTCATCATGGTTTTTCCCTCATTGGGTTTTCCACATAAAATTTGGTGTCCATTGTGTTGATTTTTCTTTCTGTTATTATCATTTCATGTTCATACTTAATAACAAAATAGTGTGGTTATGAAATTGATAAGTGTTGAAGTTTTGTGTTTAAATTTGGTGGCAACCAATTCACCCCCCCTCTCAGTTGTCCTACACCTTTTCACAAAGGGTTCCATTGCTTGGCTTGAATTTTCTCAGTTATGAAGTTACACACCTATAGCTCCATATCTGCATTCTATCTCCTCTCTTTGCAATCTCCATCTTTAGATCTAAACCTGCACAAATCTAGAAAATAGAGAGGAAGGGGTGACTATATAGGAGTTCCCCTCAATCAAACCACTATTTTTTGTATTTCAACCTCCACAAATAGCCAATGGAATGATTAATAAAGTGTGTGTGCTCTTTTCTAAGGTTGTAATGAGCTAAAATGCATAAAATCCTACTCAAATATGTTAGATAAGGATTCCTAAATGATAATGATGATATCAACCCAAGTGAAAGTCAAACACCCTTAGGAAAATATGAAACACACTTAGGAAAATATGAAATACAAAAATACCTCTCTTTGGGTAGCAAGTAATTTGAATCTTGAAGACAAGAACACTTTGAAAATAGATCATTAGGTTGTAGAAATTGGATAAAAGCACTTTTGAAACCTAGATTCCATCATTTTATTTTGTTAGCATCAAACTCCAATCATTTTAGAAAACTTGGTTAAATTTAAAAACTATCCTTGAAAACCTATAAATTCAAATGTATTTTGGCACAATATAGTTTCCTAAATATTCCTCTCCTTAATTTTGAAATGATAGTTCATATATATATACTAGAACTTAGGATAAATTATGGTTTAGGCCAACATAATTAAATTTGAATTTTTTGGGATTAAATTACTACCAATGCCTAAATTTAAAATTACATCTCCCAAATTGAAGATTAAAAAATATGTGAAATCAAGTTTCTTGTCAAGGAATTTAGCTAGACTAGGGCACCCTATGCCCTAATCTAGCTTTTTTGCACTTCAATAGAACTTGATTAGGTTGTGTAGGGTCTATTAAAATCAAGAAATTTGCATAGTTTTTGATTAACATAAAACATGTTTTGAGGGGACCAAAAACCCCATACAAACAAATGAAAGTTGCAAATAGATAGGAAAATAGACAATCAACAACCCAACAATAGCAGTCTCCCATAAGATACATAAGATAAAACATACTACAAATATTTAGCTTTGACGGGGAAGAAAACCCTTTACAACAAGGTTTTCACATGGACCTTGAACCCAATCATCTTAAAAAAAATATCTGAGTCATCTAGGAACTAAACACAACCTGCACCAACCACTCCACAGTAAACCAACTACACATCACTGAGCTAAAACAAGGGTTGCCAAATCTCTCTTCAAGAATAGTCATTTTTCCCAAACTCCCTACCTCAATAAAAGAGCAACAAGGAAAAGCAGAGTTAGAGAACATACCTAAACACTAAGAAGCATCAACCATCTTGCAACACCATCCCACCCACTCCACCATCTCAAGCTCCACATCAATAGGAGAGAGCTCCCCTCTATAGGAGAGGATAAAATGAAAACCCTTCCGACCAAAGGCACTACTCTCCTACTCACACAAGCTCCACCTTAATAAGATATTATAAGAGAGGAAATATCTTTTTCCATCTCTACAACCTCTATCTCAACCTTAATAGGAGAAGTCCCCACCTCAAAAAAACACAGCAACTGTAAAACATGACAAAAAATAGTAATAGTAAAAAGTATTGACATTACATCCTTTGGCATCACAGGCCCCTGGTACTTGACACAAGATGCAAATAAAAACCCAACCAAAAACATTAAAAAAGAATCCACCTGAGCCTTTAGAATATAAATTTGGGATAGCTCAGCTAGCAAACCAAAAATAACCCCCCTTTGCAACAAAAACTTTGAAACCCAACCAAGGCACAAAGAAAACCTTATCTTCAAGACAAGTCCCAAAGCATAGATCATAGAGAAACCAAAAGGATTCCACAAGGATAAATAAATCTTCAGAACAAAGGAACCAAACCCCAAAAAGAGAAAAATATTCACTAATCACATGGGGTTCAAGAGGAGAAACAAAGACCTCAACAAGAGGAAAAAAATATACTCTTCCTGAAAGAACATGGCAGTGGAGAGAAAATCCCAAACACAACAACAACAGACTAAATACCCCCACCACAAGCGAGAAATCCTAGCCCAAGCAAAGAGGTCAGCAACATGACCCCAAAATCTTCCACACACAGAGAAAACAAGGAGGTTCAAATAGCAAGACAACCAACCTCCGTAAGTGTGGCCAAAACATCCATAGTAAGGCACTACAAGCCAGAAGAAAAGCCAAAATGAAGGCCCCATAGGACAAAAATCAGAGACCCTATGCACCATAGAAGGCAACCAACAAAGCTCATTCAAGAACTGTAGAGGAAAAAAACCTCCAGAAAACTCTAGCTATCCATGTACATAGACCAAGCACCCCTAGAAGCCAAATGACATATCACACAAACCAGGGAGGAGCACTTGAAGAGGAAGAAAAAAATTAGACCAAACTTAACCAAAGTTGTCTACAACTCCCAGTAAACCAAGAAAACTATCTATGTTAGCATCCTCATCATCCCTTCCTTCATCCTCAATAGGATTCAAACTTCCCCAACCATAGTTCTTCCCACCCTTCACCATCCTCTCCATTGCACTTATTTACATGAATGTTTCGGGTATGTGCAGGATCATGATAGGCCAAAATTTGGTGATATGATGGGTATGTGGCTGATGACATTTTTTTAACCCAAAATTGATGAAACGAAAAGGGTTTTTAAAGGAGATTCTCAACTTTCCACCACTATAAATTATACTTTACTTTTAATTTAATAAATAATTATTATTCATTTTCTATTTGAATTAAGACTAAAGTCCTAATTGAAAGGATGATCGAAAAAAATCTATATCTTTCAAGCGGTATCACTTTTTTAAAATTCAAAACATGTGTCACATTCTATGCTTCACATACTATAAGATTAAAAAAAAAAATTGAATTTCATGGATTTTTGACCAAGTTAAGGTGGTTAGACATACAAATTTTTTATATTTTAAAAAATTTATAATAAAAATTTCATAATTAATTATTTTCTTGGAAAAAATTACAAAAACATATGCATCACATTGGGACATGAGTCTTCTACTTATATCTAAAATCTTATAAAAATTATTATCATTTTATTGTGGTTAGGGTGGTCGACAAACACCTACTTATTTTTTCCCTAAAATTTAAGTACTCGACATTGAAATTTCAAATTTTCACAATTTTTTTTTCTTTTTTAAACAAACCTAGTAGTTTAGAAACTACGTTCAATTTGCTACAGATTCTATTCTTACATATTTTTGAAATAATATAGATAACTTATTCAAATTTTTATGTCAAGTTTCCTAACTCTGATTTTTTTTGAATTTTTTGCCACTTAAGGGCCCATTTTTTCTATGATGATCCTACACATACCCTTTTAGGAATTTTGCATAGTTAGGGAACTTGTTAGCATTAATTTGATGATATTAATTAATGAGACACTTTTTAATGGTAGTGTAGACACATTCTCCTTGGTTGATAAGAAAAAATTAGGGCTTAGGGAATGTCTTAATGCATTAATGAGAAGTCCACACTAGTTGGTTCTAAATAGAACATGAAATTATGCTTTCAACTAAAAGGGAGTAGAATTTTTTATGCTACAGATATATTTCCTTTAAGGGTTGAGATTTTATCAATGGTATCTTCTCCTCTTCTAGGCTTGGGTTACTTAATTTTATGGAAATGAAATATTTCCATAATTAGTATTGAGGATAACATTAGATTCCTAAAAACAAGGTTTTAGGATCAAGACTTGTAGTGAGGGTAGAAATATTCTAATGCAATATAATACTTGAGAAAGGGATTTAGATATTTTTGCTGAGAATATATAGAAAACCTATCAATAGGCTTGTCCAATAGGGATAAAAGCCTCTTTGAAATGGCTCAGATATTATGTATGAAAAAATTATCCTCTCTTGCAAATGAAATTGTGAGGATTTATATAGGAAAATAAGAGTGAGAAGATGAATCCAAAGAGGCAAAAAAGCTTAGATTTAATTAAAGAGAGGAATAAGAAATAAAAATTTCTATTTTCTAATAAAAATATTTAATTTTGGGAAGGAAAATGAAGAAAAATATGAAAATATAAAGGACTTACAACCATGCTAAAATATGATAAGGTCTCCAATGTTAAGGTATGGCTCACCCCTCTTACTATTGTTGATCATATTGGTTACCCTATACCTTAGTGTGGGTCAACCATGTGATTCTAAAGTATCTTGAGTTCCTTTAGATTAATGTAAGAATAAAGAGTTTTAGATGATGAAAACATTTACCAAGCTACAAGTATGAAAAAAAAAGGGAAGAACATTTGATGAATGGTAAAAAAGCACTAGGATGGATTCCATCAAGGTAGAAAAGGATATAAAGAAAAATTATCACACTAAATGGTTCATGTGATAGACTACCAAATCGTTACTATATATTTATATTGACCTATCTAAATTGGGGTACTTATGATACTAGCAAATAGAGAAAATATATAGCAACTAGTGGACCTCTAGTTGTCACTGCCAGTTTCACAATCTACATCCATAAATCCTTGCACGTATACTAAAGTATTTATATCATTAATAATAAATGAAAACATAAATAGTAATTAGGATTCTCATAAAAATATAAAAATCCTCTTCACATAAGTTTAATGCACTTTACTATGGGGTATGTGCAAGATCATGATGTGCCAAAAAGTGGCAATATGATGGGTATGTGGCTGATGACTTTTTTTTAACCCAAAATTGATGAAATGAAAATGGTTTTTAAAGGAGATTCTCAGCTTTCCACCAATATAAATTATGCTTTACTTTGAATTTAATAAGTAATTATTATTCATTTTCTATTCAAATTATGACTAAAGTCCTGATTGATAGGCTGATTGAAAAACACCTATAATTTTCAAACAGTATCACATTTTTTGAATCCAAAATATGAGTCACATTCTATGCTTTGCAAACTATAGGATTAAAAAAATAAAAATTGAATTTCATGAAGTTTTGACCAAGTTAAGGTGGTTAGACATACAAGTTTTTTATATTTTTTAAAAGTTGTAATAAAAAAATCATAATTAATTATTTACTTGGAAAAAAATTACAAAAAAATATGCATCACATTATGACATGAGTCCTCTACTTATATCTAAAATATTATAAAATTTTTTATCATTTTATTGTGGTTAGGGTGGTCAGACAAGTCCACCCTCTTATTTTTTCCCTGAAATTTAAGTACTCTGCATTGAAATTTCAAATTTTCACCAAATAGATTTAAAAAAAACCTAGTAGTTTAGAAACTGCATTCAATTTGCTACAAATTATATTCTTACATATTTTTGAAATAATATAGATAACTTATTCAAAATTTTACGTCAAGTTGCCTAACTCTGATTTTTCTAATTTTTTTGCCACTTAAGGGCCTGTTTTTTCCATGATGATCATGCACATACCCTATGGTTAGACATAAACATTTTTAAAATTCTACTACTTAAGTAGTATGAGGCCTAGTGAAAACCATTACATACATTAGGCCACCAAAAACACTAGCATAAGGTATTCTATGTATACCTTGATAATTATTATATAATTTTGAACACATCTAAAATTAAAGAATTCTTAGTGACCAAAAAAATGTAATACTCATAGTTTTGCAATCACACATACTAAACCCTTTACAATATTTTCAAAATACTTAATCTAATAGAAAAAAGGATTTCTACATATCTCTCTTGATCTACATACGAAGAATATATTTTTTAGCCCCTAAATCCTTGATATGAAATGTGCTAGAAAGATGAGTTTTTAGCTCCCTAATCATCACCTTGTTATTACCAATAATCTATATGTCATCCACACATAATATAATTCTTAAAATATAATCATCAATAATTTTTAACATAAACACAATGATCCTCCATCCTCCTAAACAAACCCAAACTTAATGAAAAGTAGTCAAACTTCTAGTAATACATCTTGGGTGACAAATTTAGACCATATAATGATTATTTTAACCAAGAAGATAAGTGTTCCTTTCCATTCATAACAAAACTATTAATATGTCACATATAAATATAATCCTTAAGATCCTCATGCAAGAAGTTAGTTTTAACATTTATTTTCTCAATATCAAAATTGTAAGCTATAGTAATTGATAATACTAATCTAATATGAGTTAACTGAATTAGGAGAATTTTTTTTACCAAAATCAAACCTATCTCTTTAGTGGCAGCCCTTTATGAATAGTCTAGTATTGTACTACTGTAACTATCAATTTTATCAAATTTTGTTATTATACTTACACTTGTAATTAATGGGATTTCATGTCTTTGGAAAATTCACAAGATCCTCATGTTGAGTAGGAAAAGTGATCATAGATCCAATTAGGATGACTAATATTGTCTCCTTTTTAGTTGATTCAAAATTAAACATAACTGAACTAGGGTTTTAATAATTAGCATGGTGCCACAATGAAGAGACAATACCCTAGTGATTTATGTTTGTGGTGTATTGTGTTGTAAATTTAATTTGTCATTTGAAAAGCCTATTTGACATATAACCATAGATTTGAAGCAATAATTTATCATACAAATGAAAATAGAAAGTTACAAAAATGACTTAGATTTGAGAAGTGACAACAGGGAGGAGCTTGCATTGTAGTTTTTTTCTTGAATTGGTTGTTCTAGGGAACAAGGACACCCTAGAACAAACTCTTCTTTTTTTATTTGCAAACTTTGGATTGTAGGCTAAGGTCTACACTCTACTTCCCTGGACTATCACTAGTTGAAACCTTTAGATCTGACTTACACACATGAAAATGGGGGTATTGTGATGTATTGGGGGTTTCCTAAGTCAAAGCCCATGTTGGTATTTCTACCTCCATGTACAACAATTGATGATACTCAAAAGGGCATGCCCTAGACTGGGCAAAGGCCAAAACAACAATAATTGACTTAAATGATAAGTGATAAACAATAATGTTATCTTGAAGTGAAAACCCTTGAAGAAGAGATGACACACACAATTTTATAGGTAGATTTCTTGATAGACCTATAAAATTTTATCTCACACACATCATTGATTTGAAGCTAGCTTGCAGAGGATAACTCAATACTTCTTTATAATTTCCTTCTAATTGATATCTCATTCATAAATTTCCTCCTTAATGTTAATAAATGAGAGGAAAAAATGCTTATACATACATTTTAATTTTAATATGCTTGGGTAGGGGCCAACTTGGGGTCATTTTCAAATCATAAATTCCCAAAAATCAAAACTTCAAATTTCAAAACTTCAATTTTTGATCTAGGGTGCCTTGTGAAAAGTGACTAGTACTTATTGGCTCAAATTTATAGAGATGATTGGGAATTAAATGTATTTTATTAATCCATTCCTTAAATTGGAAAATTATTATTATAATTAATGTTATAGGAAAAATAGGGCGTTAATGTAGTGTGAAATTGTCAAGGGTGACAATTTTTGGTGCTACATTTAGCCCCAACATTACTAAGAGTATGATCTTATGTTCATAATCACACAAAAGGAATTAAAATCCATATAAAAAATGTTCAAGAGACAATATGACACTAAGTTGAGGGGTGTGCAAGTGCCCAAATTAGGATCTTACAAATTCACAATGCTAAGACAAACATGTACACATAATACAAGGAGAGATTCCATCACAAACAAAGCACTTAATGAAAAATCAATGATGTACACTTCAAAACAATATACAAAGCATGCATAAAGAAAACACGCCATACATACAAAAGAATCATAAAGAAAAAACATAAAATATATGAAGAAAACACATAAAATACACAAAGAAAACACTTCCAAGACACTAGTTGACACATAACAACATAAGCTAAATAATAGAAACATACTAAAACACAAACACAAGGGTTAGTGCTAAAAATGGTTTGATTTGATAAGGTAAAGACCCCTCAACCTTAAATTTTGCTTAAATTCCAAGCATCATCAGTTGAATGTGCTATTTAAAAAAAATGTATTCTCACAAGGATGTAAAATCACTCATAAAGTACATGGTCCACTAGCAAGCAAGGTGTTCTAGCTAGGTGGCCATGTAAAAATGATCAAAATCATGAATCAAGTTCTCTTATGCCAAGTTCATTAGCTATTTTTTCAATCACACTTTAGGGAGTGCAAAAAATTTTAACATCATGGGGGATGAATCAATGTTAAATGTCATAGGAGAAAAATTGATGACTATTCCTTAGGGGGTGTTATAAAAATACCACCACTAAAGGGGTATGTCAATAAGTTAAATCTAACAAGATATCTATGAAATGTATAGGGTTATATGGCCCCCCTTAAAATTACAACATACTTTCTATTTTTATTTTTAAGGAAACAAGATACAAAGACGGTGTCCTTGAAAAGAATACACACCTCTGACAACTAGTTATCCTTTCCTCCCAAGTGTAAAAGGAAAAAAAAACCACACAAGAGACTATCATGTTGCTACCATAGAAATAAATATGGTTGCACTTAAGATTGTACCACCATGAATGGAAATGAAAAAACATATGGAGCTACAAATGTCACATAGTGAGGAGAAAAACCATAGAAGAGATCTTTAATATTCATAAGGATTAGGTGCATAGATGCATGGAAGAGCACCACAATCACTAAGTTCTTGTATTTTACAAATCAATGCCTGAAATTCACTTATTGAATGACCATGCACTCTATGACATTCACAAAATGAGTTATTTATATAAAATTTATTTTGTGTTAGAGGGGGAAAAGTAATCAAGAAATTTTTGAGGAGCCTTGATAAAATATGCTCTTTCTTTGATAAAGGTGTAGGAGACAAGTTTTTATCTTGCAAAAAAATTCTTGCTTCCTTAACACATAATGTTTTAATTATAATATATGATGGCGGATGACGAGGAGACAAAGAATAAGGCTCGAAAACTAAACCCCTTTTTAATATATTTGACATAGAATTCACTATTGAACATTTTGAATACTCAGAGCAAGGGTGAATTAGTATTCTACAACTTTTTTAACAACATATTTAATCACCAAACCATAGTAACTGTAATAAGAAATGAAAGAATGAATTATCCAAAAGGCCACAAAACACATTAACACTAGGATTTCTACATGGAAAACCCAAAATGGGAAAACCCACAGTGAGGATTAGTTCACAATATATTATATCTGGATATAGTATATTAAACAAGGGCTCACTTCCATGACACACTATCCTTATAAGTCTCACAGCTAGAGTTAAGTACAATATAAAAATGTGGCTCACTACCAAGGAGTGAACTAATGGAAAGTGCACCTCTCTTGTGTTTTATTTCATTTCCTTTGAAGCTTTGAATATGAAGTACTACTCTACTTAGCAGTCACACAACTTTTCTCTGAATCTAAACTCTTACCATTGAATTCCCATGTTCACATCATACAACACTACTCGCACCTGATATACTATTTTTTGTTTCTCATCCACATATCTCTGACACCTCAATTCCAAAATATCTCATGTAAATAGGCCCAATTACATCCAAAAACATCAATTAGGTTGGCCTAATTAGACATAAATAAAACAGTCCAAGATAGTGTTTGTCAACACCCCACAATATTTAAAATCATATTTAAACTCAAACAACCCATACAATACTTGATTTAGGTTGTCATGGATCTAAAATAGATCTAACTAACATATACAAAGTGTATTTAATCTTCTCAACACATATCATGTATTAGGTCAGTCAGGAATAGGGCCTAATCACAAAAACTTCCAAACATACACACACTTCCCAACGCACACACATTTTAGATTCAATATTTATTTAGTTTTTTATTTCACCAACATTAGTGAGACTACCTTTAGAACCATAACATCAAAAAATTCTTCATAAGAAAATGGGAAATCTTCCACATAGGTATACAAAACAAAGAGATGATAGCAATATATAGAGTTTAACTCTATCATTGATATCTTCTAGTACTCTTCACAAAACTTCACAAGATATTGAATATAGTTGTATGAGCCAGCCATAATGATATGGTTAAAAGAGTAGAGTTATACCTCTTCTTGCAGTGAAGTGTGGACCCAAAACCTAACACATTGAACCACAACACCATCAACAGAGAACACTTAGCCAAATTTTTGATAGATCAGCTTTTTGTTATAGATAGTGCTATACAAATAGCACCAAAAATGTTTCCCCACTATTTTTACATCAATGAAAACACAGGTTTAGATGAATCAACCTATGTATGTACACATCATGCTCATTTTTCCAGGTTGCATCAATAATGCAAGACTTCCAAACTTTCAACAATCTCCCCCTTTGCCATTGATGACAACATGCATATAAATATTTTTTCCATATCATGATTCAAAAATTATTTCTTCCTAACCCTAACTTCCCCTTCCAAAATAAAACTTGAATTTCAAAAAGGATTTTTCCAATCATCCAAAAATGTTTTACCTTCCCATTATCTCTCACATTATCTCTCCCCCTTTGACTTCAATGGAAAAGGTCATGCAGGGTTCTAATATATTTCTCTTGGATATATGTGTGTATGCATCAACAAAAAGGATACTTGATCAAAAAGATTTAAGAAGATATCATCCTAAAGATGAAGATCCCTTGAGATTATTTAGAGTATCCTGCCAATTAGATTTTCCTTCTTCCCAAGAACCTTTTGTATCTACAAGAGTCTTGTATAATATTTCAAAATTTTTTAGAGACTATTCCTTCTTCCACTATGCTAGGGCTGAGATTTATTTCTCATAGTTTGTTAGAACTAGTAAGGTTACTAGATATAGGAATGTGTCTTAAGTCTCTTAGTGCCACATATTGCTTGATTTTTTTAGTTCTTAGATTTTGTAAGATAAAGAATTTTTCCTGCAGTTGCATGATGTAAGACCATATTTGATTGTTCCTGTCATTTTCTAGATCATAGACATCCACTTGAGTGCTTATTTGATTCTCATTCAAACTCATTACATTCTTTGTATTTTGTGTCCAATTAGACTAATTCATAAAAAAGATATTAATTCATGTGCTTCTCCTCGACAATCTTGAATGTCCTTCAATCCCCTCAAGACTCTGTGGTGTGTATATGCACATTTATTTCTAATGTATTCTATATTTTCCTCTGTATTTCTTGCTTTTGACTCATTTCTTGTTTGTTCTTTTAGTCCAGAGATGTATGCTTTCAATGAATCAACCATACTCCTAAGATTTCCCAAAGTGAACATAGATGTATTAATGCTTGCACGAAGAATTAACTCCTGTAAAGCTTTTATTGTTTCTTCCAAATCTTGTGTACTTCCACTTTCAGGCTCATGTAGAGTCACACCAAATTGAATTCCTTCTTGTTTTGTCACCTCTTGCTTGATAGCAATAGTTTTTCTTTTCTTACCTATTCTTCTTGTACTATCGGAGGCTTCAGTCACAAAGCTTTCTTCCAAACCTATTATTTTGGGGTCCTTTCAACTTCATAGAATTACTTATACATAATAATCAACTTCCTCCACAAATACTTCAAAATCTAACTCCAAAACCCACACAGGTTTGGGCTCAATTTCTTCTATGGAACGAAAATTAGTAGTATAAGAGAGGGAGACCAACCGCGTTCAAGGCCCCAGGTCACGAAGAGCCAAGAGCAGAAGATTTCCCTAACATACCTAATGTTAAAGGGGTGTTTGGAAATGGAGGAAGAGAATGATGAGGACTATAAGGTCCTTCAACCACTCTGCAGACCCGAAACTCACAATGGGGCTAGGCAAGCCAATTTTTAGGTTCAACACTGTGCCTTGGGTAGCTCTCTCCCCAAGGATGAATGTGTGGTTCTGAGATGAAAATGCAACACACTGGAATCTCTCAGGTGTGCTAGCATCTATATGACCAAAGGACTAAAAAGATGAGGTTGAACACTCAAAAATGGACTAATGACCTAGCTAATGGTTTTTAGGAGAACAAAATAACACTATGAAATAAAAAATGTATAGATGAATATGATAAAGTAGATTAATGCTATGGTGACAAGAATGACCTCACAAAAGATCCTATTTTCTATTTTTCTCTAAGTAGAATTTCCACCTTCACACTATAAAGAGGAAAATTTTTGGGTGGTTGTATAGGGGCTTGCCTCAATCAGAGACCCATTTTGGTGTTTCCACCTCCACAAATAGACAAGTTTGTAACAATGGAGAAATATATGATAAAGAAATAAATGAAGTAAAGAACACAAAATTACTACAAAACAATGTTATGCTACCCATTCAAATTGTATAGGAGAGGAGTAGAAAGCTTACCACCTCCACCAAGAGCTCACTAGCCAATGGAGGAGAAAAGGAGAGGACTCAAGCCCATACTACAATAGTGTTTGTTCCACACTTGCTCTATGGAGTTGATGGAGTGTTGATGTTGCTGCTATGGAGTGCAAAGTGCTACTTGAGAGTGATGGATGCTAAGAGAATGCTTGAGAAAGTGTGTAGAGAGAAAAATGGAATGCTTAGAAGATACAAAAAAGAGATTGAAAAGTATGTAGGAGTGAATTTGAAGGATAGAATGAAGAAAATGGCCGTATTTGGGTTAGTCAGTTGAAGGGGGAATTACAAATCAACTTCCAATGGGAAGTGTAACACCTATGCAGGCTCCAGATGCAAGAATATACCAGGGATGTAAGCGCATCATGTGGATGTCTGCATGCTACATAGGCATCCCCAACAGTTATTCCTCTACCGAGACACAAAACAACCACCAATTGGAACAAAGGCAATGGGCTTATGTGGAATTTAGCCTTCAAATTTGGTTTTCTAAAGTGAGGAAAGGTAAAAGGGGAATTTGCATAAGGGGTGTAAATTTGCTCCTATACATTTTTCCCCACTTTAACAAGCATGAATACTAATGAGTGCTTTGGTAAAGTAGATCAGAGAAGTAATAGAGTTAGAAATGTATACTTGAACTGTTGAGGAAGAAGACCAAGATCTAGCGAGCTTGAGAGTGTAGGACAAGAAGAGGACTTCATAGCCCCGTAGAACTATGAAGCTAAAGAATACAAGCATCTTACAGGACCATGGACCTGCAAGGAGGAAACCCCTATGATCTATCACATGAAGGAAGCCTCGAGAAGTAAGCATCTCACAAGCCCACATACCTACAAGGAAGGTGTCCCCTAAGAACTCTCACATGGAGGATACATAGAAAGGCACCTTACAGGCCTGTAGACCTCCAAGGAAGCATCCCCCAAGATCTCTCAAATGTAGGAAGTTAGGAAATCACCCTACAGACCCGTAGACATGTAGGGAAGGTGTCCTTCAAGATCTCTCACATGAAGGAAACCCAATAAAGTTCCCTTCAGACTTGCAAACCTATAGGGGAACCACCCTCAAGATCTCTCACATGGTGGAAACTAAAGAAAGTGGACTCTACAAAGTCAGAAAGCAGCTTCATAGGTGCACTCATAAAGTGACATGTTTACCTGTAGATAGAACATGTTAGAAAGTGGCCATGTAGGAAAGTAAGCGGGCAGTCATGCAAACTATCAAAAATTTGGAAAACTTTCAAAGGGGTCCCTTCGGAACCCTAGAATGATGAAGGTGTTGGAAAAAAATGATATATTGAGAGGGGGGTGAGTAATTAGATATTAAAAATTTAGTTCTTAAAACCTTTTTTGCAGACTGCTTTCTTTAACCTTTAATATGCACATATTAATCATGTGATATAGAAATATGCATGCACACAGAAACATCACATAACACTAGATATATGTGGAAAACCCAATATGGGAAAAAAAATAGTGACAACGCCTACTTGTGTCTACTGCTCAAATCCAGGGTTGCAATCCAAATCTCTATTACAATGCTTCTAGACCAATTAATTCATTTCTCTGTGTCAGTTACCAGTCAAGAACCCTTGTTCACACTGTCAAGTTGTTACAGATCTTTTCCTTTGAATTATGGTCATCAATCTTCTCCTTTCCCACCCTAATCCTGTGATCCTCATTCACTATTGTGTCTTTAAATCTTGACCATTGGATTAGCGATCATTTGAATCTCCTTCGTCAATCTTAGGGGTATTCACCATAGAACACCATCGTTAAAGACTCACATTGACCAAGTGTTGTTTTGCAACAAGGATGCAAAACAATGAATCATCGATTGCCAAATATCTACCTTCACTATGCACATCATCAGTCAACACTTGGTCTCTTACATGTTCAGTCACCGTCTTAATTATTTTTTTGGAGAGACTCATTCACATCTCCTTTTGTTGCCTCCAAGTTTCTTCTACATACATTACTTGCTTGAGCAGAGGGTCCCACATATTGCTAACATCCACCGTAGAAAACATTCCACCAATTGCTATCATCCACCTAATATACTACCTTCATTATCATCATCCTTAGACATTTTCCATACTATCAGTCTATTAGAGGGACACCAGATCACCTCCCATCGATATGGCATTGTCACACTTGTAGCATACCACACACATATTCCTTACAGGAGCAAATGAATTTCTATTTACATTTTGAGTGCTTCCTCTAAGTGTAGCTCTACATTCTCTAGCCCTATGACTAAACTGATTACAGGTATAACATTAACCATTAAAACATGGGGAGTACCTGGTCATAGTGTTCCTTTGAACAAGATGAGTAGGTCTTTGATTTGGCTTCTTCATGTATCTCATCCTAGTAAATCCTTTTGAATCAGCTCCCATAATGTTTTGTCTTTTTCTTTGATGCCTTGGGACTGATTTCTCCATCTTATTTGTTGCAGTCATCTTCTTTTCATAAGAAAGAATCGAATAATTATTCTTTTTCTTTTTTGCGGTAGGGCACTTTTCTTCTTCTACTTTCTTCTTATCGGTAGCGATCTTCTTTTCTTCTTTTGCTTTCTTCACTCTAGTAGTGCCTTTCTTTGATCTTCCATTTCCAGAGATACTTTCACTAGAGCAACTTGTGTAGGCTTCCTCTTCCTTTGTGCAACATCCTTCTTTTGCTTTAAATTTGTCATACAAGTTTGCAAAAGTATAGGTAGAGAAACTCATTCCTTTCTCAAACCCAAGGCTAAATTTTTCTTTAGGTTTTGATGGCTTTTGTGATTTCACTAATTCATCAAGTATCTCAGAGCCACCTTTCAACTTTAGGCCTTTTCCAATCTACTCTTTAGAAATTGCTAAATCTTTTCTCAAGTACTCTACTTTTTTCAACTTTATGCACTCTTCTGATTTAGACTATAGTTTAGTCTGGACTACATCTTTTTCTCTTCTTTCTTCTTCCACTTTAGTCTTCAAGCTGATCACCATCTGATTAGATTCTTCAAGACTATTATTCATCTTTTCTATCTCTTCTTGTGCATTCAACCTTTTTTCTTCATTTAATTTTCTCAATTTCCTAATTTCATTCAAAGCACTAATGAGTTCACCTTCTAGATCTACTTCTCCTTCTTCTTCATTATCAAAGGTTTCATCTTCTTCATCTCTATCAGACTTATCAATCTCTTCATCAGAGGTCATTCCAAATGGATCACACCAATAGAAACTTCCATCTTCATCATTCGATCTACTCCACCTTCTTAATTTGTGTGAAGATTATCCTTATCCATTTGCTTACTACTATTTTCTTGCTTAGAGTTATGCATATTATTATAAACACATTCAGAAGCAAGATAAGCATATTTAACTCTATATTTTCTAGAGCCTTTTCTCAATATCTTAATGAACTCAACTTCCTCTTCATGAGTCATCTCATATCTTGAAGTAGATGTTTCTTCTTCATAACCTCTTGTTGCAACTTCACTTGAGAACCAACTTGCATATTTCTCATCTTCACTTGTCTCAAGACTTTTATATTTACTATGACATCTCTCAGTAAATGACTGCACCTCAACATCACTTTCTTCATACATCCTCTTCAACTTGTTCCACACTTCACGTGCAATTTGGCAATGCATGAATTTGAAAAAAATGAAACTTGACAACCCACAAAGAATTACATCCATTTCTTTAGCATTGTTCTCATATGCCATCTTTTCATCCTTAGTAGTTGGAGGTGTAGCAAAAGATGTATATCCATATTCCACTAACATCCACACATCAAACCCTATGGATCCCAAAAGTAACTTCATTTTGAAGCTCCACCATATATAATTTGATCCATTAAAGAGAGGTACTCCTTCTGTAGATGAGCTTTCCCTATTAGCCATAGTATGTTCACTCTACCAAGATCTACCTGAGCCGATTAAGCTTCTCCTAGGGAACCTAGTGCTCTGATACCAGTTAACCAATTCAACATTTGTACATGTATCATCTTTACTTTCTCCTTCTATTTTTTCTTTCTCTAATGCTCCTCTTTGAGCATTTGCACAACTTTCTCCTTCTTGCTCAGATACTTGAGCATTTACATACTTTCTCCCCCTTTGACATCAATGACAAAGGGATCACTCCTAAAAGTATTCTTCTCCATTGAAAAGTAGTGCAAAGAGTCTAGTTATATTCTAATATCCGCCTTGGACATTCCTTCTCCTTTTGTCATCCTTTCTCCTCTTCACTATCTCAGGTCACCATACTAATGCAGCCTTAACTTCTTCTTAGCATGGAAAAAGGACTTCACTCCCCCCTTGACTGATACCAATTGAAAATATTTTTTTCTTGTACTAATTGCTACATTCGACCTTTTTACTACAATAGCAATACCATATGCTTCAACTGCTCTATATAAATAAAAAATATTTGATACCAATTGAAGTGCCATTACATACTCACTGCCAATTAGGTTTGATATTGATTTGAAAACAATATACACAAAATAGTTTCATCTTATCCATAACTCTTCCTCTTGTAGGAAAGAAGCATTTCTCTTGATAGAGCATCTTCACCACCTTTTGTTCAATAAATGATACTAATGGTTGATATCAATTTCTGCAACAAACTCTCCACCATCTGCTATTTTTTTTAACACCTTTGACATGCATTTCAAGGAGCAAGAATGTGACCATAAATCTACAACCATCAAGTCGTTAGAAAATCTGTAAGACATATTTTACCTGACTTGATCTCTCCTTCATTTCCAAGGATGAATGAAACAAAAATTTAGCTCCCCCTGGATCCAAGCCCCATCACTAAAAAATAGTGATGTGAGGTAGAAGTAGCCTCATGGAGCATTTCCTACCAATCTTTCTCTTGCCAAACCTTTTTTATTGTTTTCTCTATCTGACCAACCTTCCTCTTAGGAATATGTGAACCATTGTTCACCTTGGTGGACTCCTTTGATCACTATGTGCTTTTGGTATCACATGATTCATTTTAGAGGACATATTCATCTTTGTATTCTTCCTCTTTATATGTACTATAGGTCTTACAAGATCTAGTCTATAGTCTTTAGCTATGTGACCAAAGTTGCCATCTTCTCTTTTAATATAGCACTTATTGCCAAATACCTTGAAATACTTGACTGATGTAGACCAACCAAACCATAATTCATATGGCATTCTACCACTATTAGATCTTATAAGTGATTTGTTCTGAATGTATACAACATTTTGTACTACTTCTTTTCAAAATGTATCTACCAAGTTTGTCTCATTCAACATAGCTCTAGCCATCTCCTTCACAATTTTGTTTGTTCTCTCTACCACACCATTTTGTTGTGGTGTTCTTGGGGCTGAATACTAGCACTTGATTCCATGATCTTCACAATATTCCATGAATTCTCCACCTCCATCTCACCTGAGACATTTTATTCTTCTGCCAATCATATTTTCTAACAATTTCTTATAACTTTTAAATTCTTTAAATGCCTCATCCTTCTCCCTCAAAAATGTGATATATGCCATTCTGGTCTAGTCATCAATCAATAGCATGAAATATCTTTCTCCTTGAAATTCTCTTGTCCTCATTGGACCACATAGATCAACATGGATTATTTTCAAGGATCTCGTAGTATAGTAATCCTCTATGGGAAATTTAGACTTTTCTTTCCTTGCTAACAACCTTGATAGATGATGTTATCAAGTTTTGCAATCTTAGGCATATTTCTGACCAGGCCTTTTTAACTTATTTTCACCATGTTGTCAAAATTTACATGTCCTAGTATTCTATGCCACAACTAACTTTCATCTACTTGACTGATTAGACAAGGACAAAGGGGGAGATCTCTAGTCGGCAAGAGTGAATGGAGTCATGGGATTCCCATTTTTCCTAACATATGTCATGGGGTTCTCAAGTTTTGAAACCTCATTGAGCATTTAAGTTTTTCCATCAATGACAAAGGGAGAGATTGTTGGAATATGTTGTCATTGATGTCAAAAGGATATCAGAGGATAAATGTGATGCTAAACAAATGAGATGAGATGTATGTCATAGGGGGAGTTTCAGTGATATAGTGTGTTAATAAAATTGGTGCTAAGTTTCAGTGGTGCTTGATCGAACAGTTAGAGTTTTTCCATTAATGCCAAAGAGGGAGATTGTTGGACTATTAATGTCATTGATGTCAAATGTGCCAATCATGTAAGGGAGGTTTTTGGCATAATGACTGGGTTTTTTGAGAGCTTTCTAGAAAGTTATTTTGTTGGTCATGATGTCAATCGAGATGTCTACATTCTTTGGTTCATGCTCTTGATCTAGGGCCAAAGTTGTAAGGAGTCACAAAGTTCAAATTTTTCCTAACCTATGTCATAGGGTTCTCAAGTTTTGAAACCTTCTAACTTAGCGATCTCCTTGTGGTCGGTAAGAGTGAATGGATTCATGGGATTCCCATTTTTTCTAACCTATGTCACGGGATTCTCAAGTTTCGAAACCTCCTGACTTGGCGACTTACCTAATGAAGTATTAAGGAAGAAGGCTCTCTTTGTTGTCCTTTCAATCAAAAATTCATATCCCTTTATTGAATATTTTTTGCATATCGGTAAGAGATGAATAAAGTTACAACAATCAAACATCCCAAAGATAATAGGTGTGCATAATCAAGAAGAGAATGCATAGCATTTCACTGATGAAAAACTTATCAGAAAAAGAAAGCCCTTCGGAGGGAAATTTTCAAATCACACCGAGCTCGTGCGTCACATTGATGGAAACCATATCAGGGAGACCAAGTATATAGGAAAGGAATTTTATTCTCTCAGTGATAGTACATGTTAGCCCGATAGAGGAAACATATTGGGGAGACCAAGTATATTAGAAAAGCATTTTATTCTCTTAGCGATAGTACATGTCAGCCCAATGGTAATATGGAATGACCACTATTTGTTAGAAAGACACTGGGCGATGATTAAAAGGATTTCTAATGGTCTAGACCACTTTGATATCAGGTAAAATTCATAACGTTCTCCCCAAAACATTAGGAATTAAGAAGTATGAGAAATGGGATAGGAGTATGATGTCGACTATGGGACCAGAGTGTTACAATGAAATTTCAAGAAGGCTCAAACAAGCCACCTAGGTTTGATGGCACAAATTATGCTAAATGGAGCTCATTAATAGAAGGATACTTAGTTTCTCTTGGAACTAAAATCTAGGAATGTGTTGAGACCCAATATACTATTCCTATCGCTATTCCTATTGATCCTGCAATAAAGAAGATTCATGAGGACAATAAGAAAGCTTGGTTTATTATTATGAATACTTTTTCTAACTTTGTGCATATCAAAGTTATGCATTGTAAAACTTCTTATGATGTCTGGGAAAAACTTTAAAAAATCTATGAAGGTGACACCAAAGTGAAGTTGGAAAAGTTACAAGTGTTGAGAGAAAAATTTGAAGACTTGACGATGACCGAAGAAGAGAAGATTGCATACTATCCTCAGAGATTTGATGATGTGTTAAATTCCATTAAAGGATATGGTGTAGATCTAAAAGAAGAAGATGTTTTGTTGAAAGTTCTCAAGTCCATGATAACTAAATATGATGCCAAGATTTTTGTTATTAAAGAAGGAAGAGAAATTGATAAACTTACTCTTGATGAGGTGCATGTCATAATTATTGCATATGAGATGAGAATGCCAAGTGTTGAATCATCCAAGAGAGAATTTGGATTTAAGGTTTTCGAGAAAGAAAAAGATGAAGCTAATAAAAAATAAAAAATTTCTATCATTGCATCTAATTATGAAGAAACTAATGAGGAAGAAGCAAATTTCATAAGAAGGCTAAGAAGAGGATCCAAAAAGTATAAAGGTATTCTCCCTCTTAAGTGTTTTAATTATGGTAGAATAGGTCATTTTACTTCAAAGTGTCCATATGGTAAAGAAGATAGTTCCAAGCAAGAATTTGATAGTAGAAAGAAAGAATTCTACCCTAAAAGAAATAAATTTGGAAAGAAGAAGAAGAGCTTGTACATCAATGAATAAAGTGAAGTATATGATGCTAGTGATTGTTTAGAAGAGGAACAAGGCCATGCCCTTGTAATGAGAGATGATAGAAGAGAATTTCTATTCATGGCTAAAGAAACAAAGGATCAGGAAGTTGCACAAATTGAGGACTCGTATGAAGGAGAAGAGGAGGCAGTTGTTGATCTTGAAGGAGAACTAATTAGTGCTCTTGATGATCTTAAGAGAGAAAAGAAGAAGCTAAAAAGTAATGCTCAAAAGGAGACTGGTAGATTAATACAAGAAATTGAAGAGCTTAAAATAATTGAGGATGTCATGAAATCTAAATTGCAATATGAGATAGATAGATGCTCAAAACTTGAGGAAGAAATTGTTTCCTTAAGGAAAGAATTGGAGAAGGCCAATGTGCATATCGTATTCTAGGGTTTGACAAAATTTTATTCTTATAAAATTCTCTACACAAAAATTAAATGTTATGCAACTCGATTTAGAGGTATGGTGATATTTGATGAGTTGGACAGTATGTGTGTGGCTTGATGCTCTAACACTTATGGAAGTAGGTTACAAGTGGAAAAACCCTAACAATGATTCCAACGTATATGAACTGAATGGGGGGAATTAAAGAGATTGAGTATAATGAATAAGAGTGTATAAATGAAGAGGAAGGTGAACTATAATAGAAAGAAAAATCTAAAAATTCATGCAGCTAGTTACAATGGAGTAAGGGAGAACTAAGAGAGAGAAACAACTTATGTATTGTATTGATGCATCTCAAGTTTTGTAGAACCATTTTATGCATAATATATTGCAAAAATTTGTACAAGGTTGTAGCCTCTAGTTTGCACTGATTTTTAGTTCAGAATAGGGTGTAGTAGCATCCTTGAAGTTGTAGCTTCTAAAAAGGGAGTTGTTGCTTCCTTGGGTTGTAGCCCTAAACATTGTAACTGAACTTTGAAGCTTGTGAGGCTGGATTAGGATAGTAGATCCCAACAAAATTTCTCACCATGGTTTTTCCCATCTTGGGTTTTCCACGTACATATTGTGTTATGTGTTGATCTCTCTTGTGCTTGTGACTATTATATCTATTAGTATATCAATCTGCACATTTGAAGTTATGGTTGAATCTGCAAAAGGGTTTAAGAACTAAATTTTTTAATATTTACTGATTCACCCCCCTCTTAGTAGATCATTGTGTTCTAACAAAAGGGGTCCACTTAAGGGACACATTGTTTGAAAGTACAAAGGAAATGTCTCTTTCTCGAATTGATTCATCATCAAGGAATCTTTTCAAAATATGTTCACTTCATCAAGGAATTCGGAAGGAAGAATATGCCCCCACGTGAGGGGAAGATCAAAGTTGTTCCCACTTTGGAGGAAGGTTCTCAATTTCTTTATTTATGAACCCATGATCAAAGAAACACGTTATGTTAGGGTTTCATGTTGAGAATGTGATTCTTGGAAAGAAGTTTATGAATATTCTCAAGAAAATATTTGTTGGCAATGAATGTGTTTTCTAAAAATTGAAGTCTTGAAGAAGTGGCATTCTCACACATGAGAGGGACAATTCAAGAAAATAAGAGAGAAATATAAAGGAAAGAAAACATGAACAAAGGGTACATGGGTAGCCTAATATTTTGGGGTTTGAACTACTCATAAATATATATATATATATATGTGTGTGTGTGTGTGTGTGTGTGTGTGTGTGTGTGTGTGTGTGTGTGTGTGTATGTATGTATGTATGTATGTATAGTAATAGTATTTAAAATGAACTGTTATCAAACCCCTAATATAGCAGACCATGTGAAGAATGCACAAGAAAACAAAGTAAAAATAAAAAATTGGGTCAACATGGAAGGGAAGCCTAAATTCCCCCAATGCTTTGCATCATCCCCAATTTATCAAAAATCAAGTCACAAACATGGAAGAATGATGATACAAATAGAAGAAGGTTTACGACATAAAAACCATGTCTATATCCAAGCACCAATAAGGGTGATAAGAGTCATCTAGGCACACATAGCATGATCATGGGGGAACAAGTCACAACACATGCACACACATATCTAATCTAAAGATAAAGAAGATGCCTCCTCCTAACATTGATCAACCAGGAGGTCATTTGCTTCCCAATCTAGATCCTAGTAGGGGGAAGGAAGATGAGCATATAGTGGTGGGATGTTAAGAGGAGGGGAATTCAAACCTCCTACGATAAGGGATAAGGAAGAGGGCCCCACAAGGTCTGCTCTGCCAAGCTCTTGTGGAGCTAAGGTCAACGATTTCGTAAAGATCACTAACAAGGCCAAAACTTCATCTAGAGAGTGAAACATGCACTTTACAAGAGTTCCATGTTTTATCTCAATGGATGGGGAAGTTTGTGCCTGAGGTTCACTGCTAGGCTCATTGAGTGATTCAGGATTAGTGAAAAAATTAGGAGAAGCCAAGATTGGTTCCATCACTAGGACAAAACAAGTCAATGTGGGGCCACCTTTCAGAAAAGGTGGACTCCTCTTATGTCCTCCATTTCTAGAAGGACTACTCTCTACTTTTTGAAGGAGGAAAAATCCCCACAGACAAGGCAAGAGGTGCAAAGGAAGAGGAGGAAAGAACCATAGTAGATACGACCGACGTGTTAGCCATATCCACGTTCTTTGGGAAAGGAGGGACATCTAGAATAGACATCAATAAAGGCAGATCCACTGAAGGAGAGATGAACACCTACACCTTTTTAGGGTCAAGCCCATTTGTACTCACAACAGAAGCCAAAAGTGATATAGAGCTGGTTTGAATGGAATTAAAGGGGAGGAGATAGAAGGACGCGGTAGGCATCCCTAATATAGGGGTGATCGTCTCCTCTTCCTTCCTCTATAAGGCACACAAGGTGGTTTATGTGGCTCTTTGAACCAGAGGCTAGAGGCTGGGAAGGAATGGAAGGATCCTGCCCAGCCATAGGAGTGTCCACTACATCTATTTTCGATGGAGGAATAGACTCCTGAATGGGAGCAAGAGGGGTATGTTGAGAAGTAGTGGGGGGAGTCAACTCAAGCGCCTCAATAGTGGGCCTCTTCCCATTCACTACTTTAGGAGAAGGAGATATAAGAGGCCACAGAGGTCAAGGAAAAGAGGACTCTCCATGGGGACCTTTCTACCTATTATAGAAAATAGGCCTAGGCTTCTCAGGAAAAATAGGACGCTCAAATGTAGGATGCTTCAGCTTTCGCCAAGCGGGCACCATAGCATTCTCTCACAAATGTGAAACATAATCTGATGGAACCTCAATAGGGCAAGAGGAAGCATCAAGATGAAAAGTAGAAGAGGAAGAAGGAGGATCTCAAGATCGCTTCTCTTCTTCCCTCCTACATGCTTTAGCAGCATCATTGTTAGCTTTTAGGCAGGTCCTATGTGAAACAACATAAGGCGATGGAGGGTATCTCACTTTCATCCTTAGGAACCCTTTCTTATAATTCTAATATGTTCAGTGTAGGAGGTCCATCCTAGGTGGGAGAGGACCAATGAGTGTAGGACAAGATTAGTCCAAGGAGTAGCTACCATGAGCAACCAGTGGTTTGTAACTGGTGTCATGAATCACATGCACCGAACCCTCATGGATAAATTGTAAATATTTATGTAGGATCGAGGGTATTAGATTCATACCTACTAACCAAGGGATACCAAACTTCATTCTAAAGAGTTCAAACCCAAGGATAATATCAATCAATAGCTTCACAGATTTAGGTCGAGCCAAGACTGATAGGACAATACTAGCCAAAGGGGGCATGGAAAGTTCGTCATGCATGTAGATGGTGCTCATAGGTACATCGTACCCATCTTTATGTAAGAAGTTAATTAGCATGATCTCCTCAGTTATGATGTTTACTTGAGATGTTGGATCAATGAGATCGCCAACTACAATGTTTTTGTTGATTCGCACAGGGATGTAGAGAGGAGATGGTTCCCTATTAAAACCCATCAATAGGTCTTGTAAAGTGAAGGTTATACCAGTACCATTATCCATATGTTGTGTAAAGGGGATAGGTTAATGTAGGAAAGAGGCCATTATGCATGCTAGATGATACTTTCATAGAGTCCCTAAAAATTAAAGGATAAGATAGTGATCCAATTAAGGTTTCATTATGCAACACCTTCAAAACCTTCCAACTATGCCAACTAGGGGTTGCAGGTTGGGTTGTACTATGACACCTACACAACACTCACAGCTACAACACTCCTAGAATATGAGGAAAATAACTTTTTGTATCATAAAACGGAACCAAAATGGTTCACGTCGGGTTCACCAAAAATGTAAGAGAGGGGGACCAACCAAATTCAAGCCCTAGGTCATAGAGGGCCAAGAGAAAAAGGCTACTCTAACTTATGTCAGCTTAAAGGGGATTTTGGAAATGGAGGATGAGAATGATGGGGACTATAAGGTCCTTCAACCACTCTATAGACCTGAAACTTGGAATGGGGCTAGGTGAGCTAGTTTTTGGGTTAAGCAATGTGCCTCAGGTAACTCTATGCCTAAGGACAAAAGCATGGTTTTGGGATGATAGTGTAGTGTTGGCATCTCTCAAGTGTGCTAGCATTTGTACGACTAGAGGACTAAAAGTACAAGGTTGAATACTAGAAAATGGACTAACAACCTAGCTAATGGATTTGAGGAGAACAAAATAACACTATGTAATAAGAAATGTATAGACAAATATGATAAAGTAGATTAATGCTAGGGTGACAAGAATGACCTCACAAAAGATCCTATTCACTAGCTAGCTCCAAGTAGCACGTCCACCTACATAGAATAAAGAGAAAAATTGTTGGGTGGCTGTATAGGGGCCTGCCTTAGTTAGACCCCCATTTTGGTGTTTCCACCTCCATGGACAACTAAGTTGGCAACAATGGAGAAATATATGATAAAGAAGGAAATGAAGTAAAGAACACAAAATCACTAAAAAATAGTGTTATGCTAGCCAACCAAATCATAGAGGAGAGGAGTAGAAAGCTAACCACCTCCACCAAGAGCTCACTAGCTAATGGAGGATAAAATGAGAGGACTCAAGCCCCTAATGTAATGGTGTTTGTTCCAAACTTGCTCTACGAAGTTGATGGAGTGTTGATGTTGCTACTATGGAGTGCAAAGTGCTGCTTGAGAGTGATGGATGCTAAGAGAATGCTTGAGAAAGTGTGTAGAGAGTTGAATGGAATGCTTGGAAGATGCAAAAAAGAGATTGAAAAGCATGTAGAAGGAGTGAATTTAAAGGAGAGAATGAAGAAAATGACCATATTCAGGATTGTCAGTCATAGGGGGTGTTACAAATTGACTTCTAATGGGAAGTGTGATGCCTCTACAGGCTCTAGATGTGGGAATTTGCTAGGGATGTAAGCACACTATGTGGATGTCTGCGTGTCACACGGGTTTCCCCGATAGTTATTCCTTTACCAACACACAAAATGACTGCCAAGTGGAACAAATGCAGTGGATTATGTGGAATTTAGCCTTCGAATTTGGTTTTCTAAAGCAAGGAAGGGTAAAAGGGGAATTTGCATAAGGGGTGCAAATTCACTCCTATATAGGTAGACCAAGAAATTGACATCTCTGGAGTATTTTTCCACCACACTCTTTGGAATTATTATTCTCTTATTAATTCTCATCTAAACCATTCCAAACAATATTGCAAGAGAAAATTCTTAAGCATCTGATCTACCAAGATTCATCATAATATTTCTTATCTGGTGTTCTATTGGTTTTGTATTTGTCCATTCAACTTTTCCAATTACCAATATCTCCTTCATGATGTAGAAAAGTAAGAAAACTATTAAAGTACCATACCCGAATGTATTATTTTTGTTCTTTTTGATTTCTTTCAAATTCTTCACCAAGTGTTATCAAAGTAACTCGCAAAGATCATAATACAGACCATTCTCAATCATGTCATTTAATGCAATGTGAGCAGTAGTAGTAGAGACTATATAGCCATTTTAAAGTAGAAAAATTCCATTTCCAACAAGAATTGTGGCATCCTAGATAGCCAAATTTCCAAATGTGTTGAAAATGAGTTATTTTCCTTGGAGAGTTGCACCAGTCTTTTGAATTAATTCTTGATCATTGATAGACTTTCGCTTTGGTACTGGTCTAGAGGATCACAAACCAGTCACATCCCTTATTTCTTTCTTGGTTATCGATTGTGTAAGTTCAATCCAAATAGACTTGTCATGAATCCTTCTCAATATAATTTGAATGTAATTCTTGTTGAATTCAAATAGTGGAAACGTCTGCCATACAAGTCTCCAATTTCTTTTCAACTAGGGTTTTGTATTATGGTTTAATGATATTGTAACTTTCATCCAAATTTTTTTCCACAATATACTCAATACAATAGAGAAAATTTCTTCTATTTTTCCATATATGTATGCATAGATATCATCAGTAGGTGAAACTCTAAGGGGAGTGCTAGAAAATGCACTTGCCAAATCTTCTGACATATTTTTCAAAGAATTCCTCTTCAATTTAACTTGTAGTCTATCTGATAAATTTAATACCTTTGAACCATCCATTGCTTTTAAAATAAAAATCCTTGAGAAGAATTGTTAAAGAAAAATACCTCTTGAATTTACTTCGGCAAAGATTAGGTTTCGATGTTTTTCTTTTGAAAGATGCCTTGAATCCACTTCCTATTCTTCAATTTGATTTTCCTTTGCTTCAAATGAATTTTTCTTCTCAAACATATTTTTAACTCCATGATTTGACCCATATCAATAAATTGTGTCATCAATAAATGCTTTAGAAAATATTGTCAAACTTCAAAACCTTGTATCATAGTTAATTTTACATATTCTCCACAAAATTTTGCATCACAATATTTTCTTCTAAAACTTTTCTTCTATAGCTTTAGGCATTCCTTTTTTAATACATATCTTTTTGTCAAGTCATGGAATATCATATTATAGGGGTTCATTATAATTTTTTGTTATTGTTCCCCGTAAGCCTTGGCATTGGATTAGTTTTTACAGGAATTATTTGTACTAGAGGCTGATATAGATGTATTTGTAACTTTCCTGAATCATCTTTGTTCTTAAAATCATCTTTCTTTCTCAATATCTTTTCCATTTCTTTCTTAACATCATTAGGATCAGCTTTCTTTACCAATTCATTCCTCTTTTCTAGATTAAACTTTCTCTATTTTTTCTTCTACAAACTTTTTAAATATGTCTAGGTTTGTTGCAAAGGTAGCATGCAACACTTTTCTCTTCAAACTAACTTCTATTCATCCTTGATCTACACTGGTTAGCTTATGTCCAAATACATTGCATGTGAAATAATAGCCACTGAAAGATTGAAACATTCTCCTTGTATTATATCTATTCGGCATTGGACTTCTGGACTTAGTACTTCTATGTCCAAATTTCTTGCATGCAAAACATTGTCCAGAGAAGAATCAAACATTCTAATTCATTCTAGTTCTACATTATATTGCTTTATGTCCATATTTATTGCATGAAAAACAATTACCATTGAAAAATTGGTACCTTAGAGAATTTGGTTGTCTAATGGAAGGTCTTCTAGCATTGCTTCTTTGATTTTTGAATTGTTTCCTATTTCCAAAAAAGTCTTCTTTTGATTGTCAACCTTGATAGATGTCTAATTTTCCTTTGAAATTTGTCCTTCTTCAAGTCCCAAACCACCTTTTTTCTTAGAGGGTTTCTATATTGCAAATAATTCACTAAGCATTGTAGTACTCATTTTGAATTTCTCCTCATGTGTTCTTTCCTTTTTTAGATCAAATATGAGATTTACCACTTCTTGTTCAAGTATAGAGAATTCTTCAATCTTTCTTTGCATCAATGCATTCAAACATTCTTCAATCCTCTTCTTTTCTTCCATTTGTACTTTTAGTTTGATGATCTCTTCATTTTATTCCTTCATATGTGTAATGACTTCCCTATGTCTTTCTCTAAACTTCTTGATTTGTTCTCTCAATTTACTGATACATTCATTCTCTTCTCCTAGGATTTCCTTCAAGATTTTGTTCTTAGTTTCAACTCTATCGAGATCTTCAAGAGTAGCCTTAAGTTCTTCTTTGTCAAAAATGCAGCCATCTTCTATATATTCAATTGTATAAAATTCTTTCAGTGGAACAAGACACTTCTTGTCAGCCATGTGTTCAAACTTCAAAGATCTTCCTTAAGATGTTAGACTTTTCTAAAGGAACCAAACTCTGATACCAATTGTTGAACATTCAAAATACTGAGAGGAGGGAGTGAATCAACATTCTATAACTTTTGAACATAGTATATTTAATCGCCAAACCATATTATTTGGTATAAGAAATGAAAGCATGAATTATCCACAAAGCCATAAAATACATTAACACCAGGATTTTTATGTGGAAAACCCAAAATGGGAAAAAACATGATGAGGATTAGCTCACAATATTTTATATCCGGATATAGTATATTACAGGGGCTCATTGCCAGGACACACTATCCTTATAAGGCTCACAGCTAGAGTTAAGTATAATACAAAAATGTGGCTCACTTCCAAGGAGTGAACTAATGGAAAGTTTACCTCTCTTTTGTTGTATTTCAGTTACTTTGAAACTTTTAATATGAAGTACTACTTTGCTTATTAGTCACACAATTTTTCTTTGAATCTGAACTCTTTCCACTAAATTTGCATGTTCGCATCATACAACACTAATCACATCTGATATATTATTTTTAATTGCTCATCCACATATCTCTCACACCTCAATTATAATATATCTCACGTATATATACACAATTACATCTATGCACATCAATTAGGTTGACCTAATTAGATGTAAACAAAATAGTCCAAGATAGTGTTTGTCAGCACCCCATAAAATTTAAAATCATCTTTACACTCAAACAACCCATGCAATACTTGATTTAAGTCTGCATGGATCTAAAATAGATCCAACTAACATCTGTAAAGTTTATTTAATCTTCTCAACACATATCATGTATTAGGTCAGCCTAGAATAGGGCCTAATCACAAAAACTTCCAAACATACACACACTTCCCAACACATACACCTTCCAAATTTGATATTTCTTCATTTTCTTATTTCATTGACATTAATGAGACTACCTCTAGAATTGCAACATCAAAACATTATTCATAAGAAAATACAAAATCTCCCACATAGGTATACTAAATGGAGAGATGACAGTAATATACAGAGTTGAACTTTGTCATTGATATCTTCCACTACTCTTCACAAAACTTCTTGAGATCTTGAATATAGTTGTATGAGCCATCTGTAATAATATGGTTAAAAGAGCATAGTTATACCTTTTCTTGTAGTGAAGTGCAAACCAAAAAACCAATGCACTCAACCACAACACCATCAACAAAAAAAACTTAGCCGAATTTTTTGATAGATCAACTTTCTGGTATTGATAGTACTATACAAATAACACCAAAAATGCTTCCCCACTATCTTGACATCAATGAAAATGCAAGGTCAGCCAAATCAACCTATGTATGTACACTTCATGGTCATGTTTCTAGGTTACATCAATAATGAAAATCTTCCAAAATTCCAACACTTCACATGATCTTTAACTCCATATTTTTTTTTCCTTATATCCATTTTTAGAAACTATTTTATATCCATGTTCATAAATTTCTTCCAACTCAGACGAAGAAGTATTGTCCAAATTCTTATGAGAAGAATTGATTTTTTTGCAAGAATAAAAATCCTTTTCAACTTTTTCAAGTTAGGAATTTCCAACACATGATGGATAAAGGCTAAAGAGCCCCAATCACTATCAAGGGTTAATTTCTTTGGATTTTTTGGCATAGACAAAGATTGAACAAATGAAACACAAGACTCCTTAAGTTTATATTGTGAGGTTTTGTACTCTCCAATAATGGGGAGTGTAAAATCTAATGTCCTTCAATAGTCACCACAACATGTATTTGAAGATGAAGCAATATCATGATCATTATGTGTATTCAACTCTTTGGACTTTTGTGGTGAGATTGTAGACTCCCCATTGAAATGAGGTGTAAAATCTAATGACCGCCAATATTTTCCTAATTTTTTTTATAAGTAAACTATGATCATCATTATCTTAAACATGTATGATCTTGACCTTTGAAGTTGAATTAAAAGTATTAGAGAGTTTGAAGTGAGCTATGTTGAGCTTAAATTTTTTAATCATGACTTTGTTCATCCACTTTAACTATATATATCTTTGTAGACACTAAAAATTGTCCTCTACCCATGAACCCACCTTTTCATATCAATTCCTCCTTCTACTTGCATAATTAAATAATTTTAATTATTTAATTATCTTTTAACGTCATATTCCTCTATTAATTAAATAATTCTTAATTATTTAATTAATTCATTTTTTCCTTTATTCTTCCCTTGATTAATTAACAAAAAATTGTTTATTTAATTACACAACTAATTAGCCCCTTCCTTTCTATAATTAAATAAATTTTATTTATTTAATTATTTACTAATTTGTCATTTTCATCCACTTTTGAATTAAATTATTATTTAATTTAAAAGTCAACATGTCACATGTCTTTTATAATTTAATAATGCTTTTATTATTTAATTTCTCACCTTCCCTCCCAAATTAAATAATTTCATAATTATTTAATTTTCTCCAACAACCTCTTTTTATGTGCCAACCTCATTATCCATGCCATTCTTATCATCTCTTGTCTCATTCATTTTCCACCCTTGATTGAATTATCTTATAATTCAATCTTGGCCATTAATCCTTATCATTGCCCTAATTTATCTACAACTATCAATCTTGGCCATTGATTAAGACATCTTATTGGTATCCAATCTCAACCATCAATCCAAATTAGGCATTGTCTATAAATCAATCCTCTCAT
Organism: Sequoia sempervirens; assembly: GCA_007258455.2. Taxonomy (NCBI): domain Eukaryota; kingdom Viridiplantae; phylum Streptophyta; class Pinopsida; order Cupressales; family Cupressaceae; genus Sequoia; species Sequoia sempervirens. The sequence continues at coordinate 264,780,944 of VDFB02353493.1, forward strand.
AAGTCATTTGGGGGGTTGATTCTTCAAGTATCTTTATGCTGTCAAAATTATTCTTGAATTATCCATTTCTATCTATCATCATTCATATATCATCTCCATCTCAATGTTATCCTGCTGAATTGAGCAACCAATATATCAAATCAATTGAATAATTCATCCATCATTGCATCTATTTGAGGTATTGAAAATTTGGATTAGGTAATGCATGTTATTGTTTTATCATTTTTATTTTATCCAAATTTTTCATATACATTTTGGTGAACCCGATGTGAACCCCCTAACTGATTTATAGCTCAATAGTTTGAATTTTTTTGAGGAATTTTGGAGTTGGATCCTTTTTGGTTGCAAGTTTTGTTAGTTTTTTGTTGCAGGTTTTGCATCATTTTGGGACAAAACCATAGTTTTTAAAGATTCAACCATAACCTTCAAAAAACTCTGTATTTTCTCACAAAAAAATTTCTACAAATTGGGAACAATATTAAGAGATTCCAGTCCAAAAATTGGACTTTTTGAACTTGTTTTTAATTTTTTATATTCTTTTTGGTATTTTTCATGAAAAATCAATTTTGAGAGAAAATTAGAGAATTTTTCATATTTCTTTATATTTCTAGAAGGCTCTCTAAATTTCAACAAAGGTTTTTTCTCGATTTTTTAAATTTGGATGAAAAATAATTAGACAAAAAATAGATCTTTGAAAATTAGAGTTTTACAAAGATTTATTTATATCTCACAAACGAATGTAGATCTTTTCACAAAACAATTTATGGGGATTTTGGATAATGTCAGGCGCCTTCAATCCAAAAGAAAGATTTTTTAGACCTATTTTAAATTTTTTATAATTTGTTTATTATTTTTCATAAAAAAATAATTTTGGATGCAAAATAGCAAATTTTTTGGATTTCTTTACTTTTTTGGAAATATCTATAAATTTTAGTAAGGGTATGTTCTCTGTACTTTTATATTTTATGTAGAAAACATTTGCAAAATTCAGATTTTTCTTGACTAGCTAACCCTCTAATATTAGTGATCAATTATCTTGTTATTATCTTGTTAGGGTTTTGGCTTTGTTGTTGGTTTTGTGAATATGCAGAAAAATAAATAGTTAAAAGGACAAATTGGATCAAGTGGACAAAAAATTTGGAGCTAAAGCAAGTCTAGGTACACACATTCCATCTTTCATCTCTAATCATTGCTTGTCAACATACTTCAATTTGGGGCTTAAAAAGAACAACTTGTTTGATCACACATTTGGATTTTGGGGTCTAAAATAAATCTTGTTTGTTGTCACATCATTGAAATTGGGTTAAAATGAACCATTTTCTTCAATCACACATCTTGACTTGGGTTAAAAAGAACAAGTGGTTGAATTGTTTTACACACATTTCAATTTTCTAAAGGGAAATCAATCACTATGAGTGTGGATCAAGTGTGTGTGTCCTCCAAAACACCTCACTTGGTTTTCTTTTGTCATACCCTTCTTAGGAGGCCTTCTTGGAGCACACACCCTCCAAGGAATGACCTCAATCGAGTGTGAATCCAAATACACACTCCATTGAGAGTTGAAATCTTGTCACTCTTGGCTAAGCCCCAAAGAACTTTATACCTTTGGGAAGTGAAGGTGAAGGGTGGGTTACCCCTTTCTCCCAGCTGTTGGTAGGATTTTTCTTTCAAATCATCCTTAGTCAACCTTGTGCATCCTAGCTTAAGACCTAATTGGCCATACCCACTTGACTAGCACTAAGCTGCTTGTTGTGTATTCAAGTGTTTGCTTAATCATAACATTTAATCTTGAAAGAAAAAATTATCATTGTGTTTGGTGTGTGTGTTCATGCATTTACATGTGAGATCATGTGTTTGATATTGCCCAAGTCAAACTTCCAATAAACACTTGCCACGTCATCCAAATCATCCAATGTTTTCATTCCACATCATCTCTTTAATACAATCAACATTATTTTACACCATGCCAACATTAGATGACATAGCAAAAAAGCTCGTTCACATACTTCATGAAGCTCAAACAAGCCAATCACTTTTAAACCAAAAAATCATTCAAGGAATCCATGACATGATTGAAAAACTTCAAACAAGCCAATCACCTCAAATGTAACAACTCATAGCACAAGCCCAATACCTCATGGCCACTTGTCAAATCCAACAAGCACAACATCAAGTTCAATCACAACATCAAATAATTTCACATCAATCCTATGTGTCAATTATATCATCATACCAACCTCATCCATCCACATATCATGTTGCCCCTTCATCAACCTATTACACCTCTTCTAATGTCAACTTTTATCCATATCAACCCAACTCTCAACAACCATTATCCTATGTAACCCCCTCCATCATTATCACAACAAAAAATCATACCACAACAAGTCTAAACACCATTACAACCTCAACACATTCAACCACAATCCTATGTGTCACCTTCATCATAATGCCAGCCAAATCCACCTACCTCTAATATCAACGCCACATGAACATATCCACCCATATCAAAACAAGAACATAGAAGCCTAAGTCCACCTTGGAAGCAAAATAAAGAGCCTTTCAATTCACATGTTCCATTTGACAAGTGGGACACCAATATAGTTCATGCACCCTATAAATTTATCATACCACCATCCAATCAAATTCCTATCCCTAAGAAACCATGTCCTAGTCCTAATCCATTGGCCACTACACCTTCTAACCAATCAAACTCTTCATTACCCCCACCATCATCTAATCCTCCATAAAATCAATGCCCTAAATTCAGACATTTCAAAAGTAAACCTATGGAACTACCCAAATCCATCCATCCACCTACAAAGGATGTGACCCTAGGGCTACTAGAAAGGAATAAAACATCTCCATGCCATCCAACTCATTTTTTTGAACCTACCAAAGATTCTTCAAACACTATTCCTATTACTCCGACCCCACCATGTAGTCTCCTCCTTGATCCTATTCAAGAGTCTTCCCCATTAAGTCCAAGTAACCATGCATCATGTCTCCATTATGTTGGCCATCTAGAACATGTTGAGCTCATTCAGGAGTCATCCCTTTCCACTTGCATTCAAGTAACCCAAGAGGTATATCAAGAGCCTAATCCTAAATATGAGGAAACATTAACCTCTCATAACATACTTGGTCCTATTTTTTATCAAGCTCCCCTCTATGATCATACCTATGATCAAGAAGGCCATGATGATCCTCTTAGCCAACTTTATGCATTCCATGGTCAAGATCCTATCACTTCACTTATCCATGAGAAAGAAACCTTGATTTCTCCTATCCACCCTACCTAGCTCCATCCATGATCCATCAATATCCACTTCCCTTGATGATACATATGCCTCCCAAGCACACATAGAAGATCAAACAAATACCTTGGATCTAAGTGAACACAATTCTAATCAAGATCCTAAGGATCCTCCATCACCCACTATCGACCCCATTGCAATTCCTCCATCATATCCTATTGGTATTTCCACCCTCATTCATGAATGTTCCTCCTTAGAACAACAACAACTATTATCTTCTCTTGTGTCATTTTCTCCATCCAATAAGGAACTTGTGTTTAGTTTTCTACCTACACCTAGTCCCATTGTCCATTGCATACTCCAAAAAATGTACCACCAAGGTAAAGGTCTAGACCTTCATAAACAAGGTATTTTGGATCAAATCCATGTCAAAGTTCCTCCACACTCTTATGGCCTTGGATATACACCCCAAGGACACCAATCTCAAGATTTTGGTACTTCCTCCATGCCTCTTATGTCCACTTTCCATAATAAATTCTATCATATGCCTAAAACATATGTTTCCATCCTTCCTTCATCATCCTACAAATGTCAAAAGCATGTGACCATACACCTTCCACCATCCACTTTACCACTATTACTTCCAACTCCTAATATCCCTCCATCCATTTTACCACCATTACTACCAACACCTAATATCCCCATTATCCAATCCCCTTATCCATCCATCCATAACTCTTCTAAAAATCCTAATCATGACCAATCAATGCACACATTGTCTAAATAGGAAGCTTTAACTCATTCCACCATACCCATGGGATTCAAAAGAAAAAAATTCAATGTCTCTACCTATAAAGTAAAAAATACTAAGGGTCATCATGCCTTAGGACATCAATACAAAAAGTCAAAGAAAAATACATTCAAAATTTTATATAAGTCCATACCTCCAAAAGTAAAGGAAAAAACTAAAATGGTTTGGGTCCCTAAGAAAAAGGAAAGAAAGTCAAATGAGGCATCGACAACACAAAAATTCCAACCATCCCCTTCCATCCAAAATGCACATTCTATTCAAAAATTACAAAGAGCCCACAAGCCAAACAAAAATCATAAAAATACTAAGTCTATGTGGGTACCAAAAGCACTACATCCACCACCTCCTAAGAAAATATCTACATTGATTCCTACACCCCATCCTCAGGAAAAGCTTCAACATTTATCATAGTGTGTGCAACCATTGGTCATGGTTCCCTTCCATTTCACACCAATTCCACATACCTCCATCTCCTCATCCTTCACTCATTATCCTACATATCTCCCCCACCATCTTCCTATGGTCCATGCTTTTGGCTAAGCCTCCCCATTCATCTTTTTCACAAGTCCCATATAATCCCTATCATCTTCCCTACATAATCAACATCATAATCCGCCATTTTCCTCCATAATCCACATCATAATCCATCATCTACCTACTCAATCTCCCTTTAATGTCATTCATTACCAACATCTATGAGCATAATGACATTGGACATGGTCCATGTGATGAAATCCATCTCTAGTGGGACTACCACCTTTCATGGAACTAGACACTTGAGTCCCTCCTATCCATATTCCCTTTCTCCTATCCAAAAAAAAAGAAGTAAAAAATTAAAAATTAAAAAGAAGAAAAATGAAAAAAAAGGTAAAGAGAAATCCCTTTGTCCAACAGTGAAAACCTAGTAAATAGGCACCTTGGATAAGTATCATGATGAAAACCTGGAAAATAGGCATCATGTGTAGGTTGATCTTGTATGCCACTTACACTTGAGGGAATAATGTCTCATCTATCCAACCTATCATTTTCATGTCATATCATTATATCTTACCATCCTACCATTTTTAGCCATAATACATACCTATCATATTGACTCCATTTATCCATCATTCTCCTTTTGATCTTGTTGAAGATATAGGGGAAAAGTCTTGAAACATGTTTTGGGTATCTCTTGACATACCTCATCCTTTCAAACCAATCATATCATTATCCTATTGTCAATGCTTTGTCAAGAAAAATCCTAAGTGTTATACCTAGAATGGGGCATGTTATTCCTATGTGACATAGTCTTTGGAGATCACATCCTTGCTCTCTTATGATGTATACATCCATTCCATCCATCCATCTATCATGAGCCTTTTATTCGTTATCCTATCACCCACCCTTCCATCCATCAATCCCATCTATCTCCTTGCACCTAGACTTGGTTTTCCCTTGTCATTGGTTTCTAGGACAATGTCTACCCAAATTTTAATCCATTGACATCTCAAAACATTTCAAAATCCAAAAAAATAAAAACATTTCAAAAGTCCAAAAAAATCAAAACATTTCAAAAATCCAAAAAAATCACAACATTCAAAAATACAAAAAATTTAAACATTTCAAAATCCAAAAATCAAAACATTTCAAAAATCCAAAAAATCATAACATTTCAAAAAATCCATAAAAAAATCAAAACATTTCAAAGAATCCAAAAAAATAAAAACATGTCAAAAATCCAAATAAATCAAAACATGTCAAAAATACAAAAAAATAATAAATGTCAAAAATACAAAAAAAAAATCAAAACATTCGAAAAACACAAAAACATCTAAATAACTCACAAAAATCCGAAAACAGAGTCAGTATTTCTCACATTAGTCAAATAAGTTAGACAGTCATTCATTTGAAATATATAGACATTTTAAATTGTAAACCAATAGACAACTATGGTTCAGTTGTCATCCAGGTCAAAGGTGGTCAAATTTCCAAAACAATGTCAGATCGATCTTCAAATTATCAATCAATCAATCCTCTAATCAAATTGCTCCAACCTAAATCATTCCAATCACATCAATTATTCTATTCAATTAATCACATCCTTTCGTCCAATCAAATCATCAAATCACTCATCATATCATTCCAAACAACTTCTTCAAATCAAATCAGTCAAATCAATCCAAGCAATAATCCAAATGCAAGGAAATACTTAATGCATACTAGTCAAGTAGATCAATCTTTCCAAATTATCCAGTCACATCCTTTGGTATTGATCCTAATCTTGTTGTAAACCAAATCAGTCAAATTCAATTAGTCATCCTTGTGTTGATCTAGGGATATGTCTTTCCCAACAATGACAACACTATCATCATCAATCAAAGTCAATCAGTCAATCATTCTTGTGTTTATCTAGGGATATGTCGTTCCCCGTAATGACAACACTGTTATCATCAATCATCATAATCAATCAATCAATCATACAATTACTCATTGGTTTACAACTTGACAGGGGAAATACCTTTTTTATTTTTGGATCACTTGTGCATGCTTGCTTGCTTTCTTGTGTGTGTTATCATTTTTATGTTGTATTTGCATCCAATCTGTATCATTCCAGCTAATATTCATATCTTGTATGTAGACAAGGTTGTATTACGCCAGGGAACAAGACACATAATCACCTTGGTCCTTATAAATTGGTGCATCATGTCTAGTGTTACATCAAACATCATGGTTGCTCACTTTCTTGCAGCATAACGTATCATTGATCTCCTTCATCCTCTTCCTATCTTGCATCATTCATCTTGTCCCTCTTTATCATTTCATTTCAAGAGCATACCTGTGTTTATTCAACTTGCCTATCCTCTCGAGGGGGCATCATCATCCCATCATCATCCTATTCTTATATCATCATTATCCCAGTCTTATTTTGGCATCATCCTATCTTTCTATCATCATCCATTTTCCTCTATCCATACCTTAGCTTCTTTGAAATGATGTTACTCGACACAAAGCTCATCATCTCAAACATCACCTCAAAAAGGGGAAAAATGTAGGCACTGAAAATTGTCCTCTACCTATGAACCCACCTTTTCATATCAATTCCTCCTTCTACTTGCATAATTAAATAATTTTAATTATTTAATTATCTTTTAAGGTCATATTCCCCTATTAATTAAATAATTCTTAATTATTTAATTAATTCACTTTTTCCTTTATTCTTCCCTTTATTAATTAAATAAATTTTGTTTATTTAATTACACCACTAATTAGCCCATGCCTTTCTATAATTAAATAATTATTTCAATTATTTAATTATTCATTATCCTCTTCTTCTATAATTAAATAAATTTTATTTATTTAATTATTTACTAATTTGTCATTTCATCCACTTTTGAATTAAATTATTATTTAATTTAAAAGTCAACATGTCACATGTCTTTTATAATTTAATAATGCTTTTATTATTTAATTATTCACCTTCCCTCCCAAATTAAATAATTTAATAATTATTTAATTTTCTCCAACAACCTCTTTTTATGTACCAACCTCATTATCTGTGCCATTCTTATCTTCTCTTCTCTCATTCATTTTCCACCTTTGATTGAATTATCTTATAATTCAATCTTGGCCATTAATCCTTACCATTTCCCTAATTTTTCCCTAACCCTATTTCATACTACAACTACCAATATTGGCCAATTATTGAGACATATTAATGGCATCCAATCTCAACCATCCATCCAAATTAGGCATTGTCTATAAATCAATCCTCTCATAAGTCATTTGGGGGGTTGATTCTTCAAGTATCCTTACGCTATCAAAATTAATCTTGAATCATCCATTTCTATCTATCATCATTCATATATCATCTCCATCTCAATGTTATGCTATTGAATTGAGCAAACAACATATCAAATCAATCGAATAAGATTTGGATTAGGTAATGCATGTTATTGTTTAATCATTTTTATTTTATCTAAATTTTTCATATACAATCTTGTTATTGTATTCATAATTAATCTCACAATGGATAGTAGATGGGACTCCCTTCATGACATGAATCTACAATCTACCTAGGAGACTATTGTATACAAGTAGTACTAACATGATATTAATAGGGGTAGGAAAAACCATGGGCCCTAAGTTAATGGGTAGTGTAATATTTTTATTCACACCAAGTTTACCTAGAATATCAATGCTATAAACATTAGGACCCGATCCAATATGAATAGAGTAAATCTAAACCCGTTTTGATTAATCCTAACCATTATCATTAGAGCCTCATTTTTATTTAGGAACTCAAGAAAGGGTAATTCATGTTGTGGTATGGTAATATCCAACATTTTTGTTTACATACAATAAAACAAATTTGCTACGTCAGTCAATTTGATAGAAGATGACATATCAATCTTTTACAAATCCTCTTGGATTATCTTGTGGTATGTATGTGATGTTTGAATCATGTCCCAAAGGGAAATATTTGTTGAAGTATTATAACATTTCTCAATAAGATCATATTCTTTACCACTACGCTGAGGAAGGCTAGGTGGGGGTGGAAGATATGGTTGAGGTAGTGAAATGGATGTTATATGTGTGGATGTTTTTCTACAATTACTCAAAATAAAAAATCATTAGCTTTTCTAGTCAAACTAAACAAAGCAAATAAAACATCCCTATGAAATATTTAATCATGCTAGATATGCAAACACGATAAATAAAACCAAAGAAACTAAATGTATGCATACGAAAGCAAGATAAAACTCTATCCCATAATGGGAGTGGTGCTACTTTGATGTGGAAAGGATTCCCTTTCCCACCCCTTTGATAATGATCCAAAATGATAAAGATGCAAATATGATGAGTGATGAAGTGCAAAATGAATGTGCCTATAGTGAAAATGAATAAGATTGTAGATGATTGTGGATGATGGTGGATCCATCTTCAAAATAGAATGCCTCTATAAATAGGGCTGAAGCATTGAAGAATGAAGAGATTGGAGGAACATGGGACTAAAGGAGATCCAATAAGATTGTGACGCTTGTTACAAATCTACTGGATGAAGGTGGAGAATGTGCAACTAAAGAGGATGGAAGAGAAATAAATGCATATGGTTGAGATGTAAGAGGGGTGTAAGAGAGATTAATGCATTTGTAAAAGGAATTAAATGAATGTGGTTGAGATGTAAGAGGGGTTAATGTTTGGGTAAGAAAGTCAAATAAATGGAGTTAATGAAGGAATATTCCCTAGAATATACCTTTGTGATGGAAAATGGGGTAATTAGTTAATTAAAAGAAACTATTTTCATGTGCAAGTTGGTTAGTTAATCAGGGGTTGGGTTTGACCAAGGTTGAGTCAAAAGCTAGAGAATGGGTAATTAGAATTAGGGGTTAATTAATCTAGAATTAATTAACTTGGAGGAATTTCAGAGGATTTGACATTTGATTTAAATAATTCAATTTATTAAATCAGATGAGAGGACTTT
>VDFB02353493.1:264790572-264891775 GCA_007258455.2 Sequoia sempervirens
TTCACCTTCTAGATCTACTTCTCCTTCTTCTTCATTATCAAAGGTTTCATCTTCTTCATCTCTATCAGACTTATCAATCTCTTCATCAGAGGTCATTCCAAATGGATCACACCAATAGAAACTTCCATCTTCATCATTCGATCTACTCCACCTTCTTAATTTGTGTGAAGATTATCCTTATCCATTTGCTTACTACTATTTTCTTGCTTAGAGTTATGCATATTATTATAAACACATTCAGAAGCAAGATAAGCATATTTAACTCTATATTTTCTAGAGCCTTTTCTCAATATCTTAATGAACTCAACTTCCTCTTCATGAGTCATCTCATATCTTGAAGTAGATGTTTCTTCTTCATAACCTCTTGTTGCAACTTCACTTGAGAACCAACTTGCATATTTCTCATCTTCACTTGTCTCAAGACTTTTATATTTACTATGACATCTCTCAGTAAATGACTGCACCTCAACATCACTTTCTTCATACATCCTCTTCAACTTGTTCCACACTTCACGTGCAATTTGGCAATGCATGAATTTGAAAAAAATGAAACTTGACAACCCACAAAGAATTACATCCATTTCTTTAGCATTGTTCTCATATGCCATCTTTTCATCCTTAGTAGTTGGAGGTGTAGCAAAAGATGTATATCCATATTCCACTAACATCCACACATCAAACCCTATGGATCCCAAAAGTAACTTCATTTTGAAGCTCCACCATATATAATTTGATCCATTAAAGAGAGGTACTCCTTCTGTAGATGAGCTTTCCCTATTAGCCATAGTATGTTCACTCTACCAAGATCTACCTGAGCCGATTAAGCTTCTCCTAGGGAACCTAGTGCTCTGATACCAGTTAACCAATTCAACATTTGTACATGTATCATCTTTACTTTCTCCTTCTATTTTTTCTTTCTCTAATGCACCTCTTTGAGCATTTGCACAACTTTCTCCTTCTTGCTCAGATACTTGAGCATTTACATACTTTCTCCCCCTTTGACATCAATGACAAATGGATCACTCCTAAAAGTATTCTTCTCCATTGAAAAGTAGTGCAAAGAGTCTAGTTATATTCTAATATCCGCCTTGGACATTCCTTCTCCTTTTGTCATCCTTTCTCCTCTTCACTATCTCAGGTCACCATACTAATGCAGCCTTAACTTCTTCTTAGCATGGAAAAAGGACTTCACTCCCCCCTTGACTGATACCAATTGAAAATATTTTTTTCTTGTACTAATTGCTACATTCGACCTTTTTACTACAATAGCAATACCATATGCTTCAACTGCTCTATATAAATAAAAAATATTTGATACCAATTGAAGTGCCATTACATACTCACTGCCAATTAGGTCTGATATTGATTTGAAAACAATATACACAAAATAGTTTCATCTTATCCATAACTCTTCCTCTTGTAGGAAAGAAGCATTTCTCTTGATAGAGCATCTTCACCACCTTTTGTTCAATAAATGATACTAATGGTTGATATCAATTTCTGCAACAAACTCTCCACCATCTGCTATTTTTTTTAACACCTTTGACATGCATTTCAAGGAGCAAGAATGTGACCATAAATCTACAACCATCAAGTCGTTAGAAAATCTGTAAGACATATTTTACCTGACTTGATCTCTCCTTCATTTCCAAGGATGAATGAAACAAAAATTTAGCTCCCCCTGGATCCAAGCCCCATCACTAAAAAATAGTGATGTGAGGTAGAAGTAGCCTCATGGAGCATTTCCTACCAATCTTTCTCTTGCCAAACCTTTTTTATTGTTTTCTCTATCTGACCAACCTTCCTCTTAGGAATATGTGAACCATTGTTCACCTTGGTGGACTCCTTTGATCACTATGTGCTTTTGGTATCACATGATTCATTTTAGAGGACATATTCATCTTTGTATTCTTCCTCTTTATATGTACTATAGGTCTTACAAGATCTAGTCTATAGTCTTTAGCTATGTGACCAAAGTTGCCATCTTCTCTTTTAATATAGCACTTATTGCCAAATACCTTGAAATACTTGACTGATGTAGACCAACCAAACCATAATTCATATGGCATTCTACCACTATTAGATCTTATAAGTGATTTGTTCTGAATGTATACAACATTTTGTACTACTTCTTTTCAAAATGTATCTACCAAGTTTGTCTCATTCAACATAGCTCTAGCCATCTCCTTCACAATTTTGTTTGTTCTCTCTACCACACCATTTTGTTGTGGTGTTCTTGGGGCTGAATACTAGCACTTGATTCCATGATCTTCACAATATTCCATGAATTCTCCACCTCCATCTCACCTGAGACATTTTATTCTTCTGCCAATCATATTTTCTAACAATTTCTTATAACTTTTAAATTCTTTAAATGCCTCATCCTTCTCCCTCAAAAATGTGATATATGCCATTCTGGTCTAGTCATCAATCAATAGCATGAAATATCTTTCTCCTTGAAATTCTCTTGTCCTCATTGGACCACATAGATCAACATGGATTATTTTCAAGGATCTCGTAGTATAGTAATCCTCTATGGGAAATTTAGACTTTTCTTTCCTTGCTAACAACCTTGATAGATGATGTTATCAAGTTTTGCAATCTTAGGCATATTTCTGACCAGGCCTTTTTAACTTATTTTCACCATGTTGTCAAAATTTACATGTCCTAGTATTCTATGCCACAACTAACTTTCATCTACTTGACTGATTAGACAAGGACAAAGGGGGAGATCTCTAGTCGGCAAGAGTGAATGGAGTCATGGGATTCCCATTTTTCCTAACATATGTCATGGGGTTCTCAAGTTTTGAAACCTCATTGAGCATTTAAGTTTTTCCATCAATGACAAAGGGAGAGATTGTTGGAATATGTTGTCATTGATGTCAAAAGGATATCAGAGGATAAATGTGATGCTAAACAAATGAGATGAGATGTATGTCATAGGGGGAGTTTCAGTGATATAGTGTGTTAATAAAATTGGTGCTAAGTTTCAGTGGTGCTTGATCGAACAGTTAGAGTTTTTCCATTAATGCCAAAGAGGGAGATTGTTGGACTATTAATGTCATTGATGCCAAATGTGCCAATCATGTAAGGGAGGTTTTTGGCATAATGACTGGGTTTTTTGAGAGCTTTCTAGAAAGTTATTTTGTTGGTCATGATGTCAATCGAGATGTCTACATTCTTTGGTTCATGCTCTTGATCTAGGGCCAAAGTTGTAAGGAGTCACAAAGTTCAAATTTTTCCTAACCTATGTCATAGGGTTCTCAAGTTTTGAAACCTTCTAACTTAGCGATCTCCTTGTGGTCGGTAAGAGTGAATGGATTCATGGGATTCCCATTTTTTCTAACCTATGTCACGGGATTCTCAAGTTTCGAAACCTCCTGACTTGGCGACTTACCTAATGAAGTATTAAGGAAGAAGGCTCTCTTTGTTGTCCTTTCAATCAAAAATTCATATCCCTTTATTGAATATTTTTTGCATATCGGTAAGAGATGAATAAAGTTACAACAATCAAACATCCCAAAGATAATAGGTGTGCATAATCAAGAAGAGAATGCATAGCATTTCACTGATGAAAAACTTATCAGAAAAAGAAAGCCCTTCGGAGGGAAATTTTCAAATCACACCGAGCTCGTGCGTCACATTGATGTAAACCATATCAGGGAGACCAAGTATATAGGAAAGGAATTTTATTCTCTCAGTGATAGTACATGTTAGCCCGATAGAGGAAACATATTGGGGAGACCAAGTATATTAGAAAAGCATTTTATTCTCTTAGCGATAGTACATGTCAGCCCAATGGTAATATGGAATGACCACTATTTGTTAGAAAGACACTGGGCGATGATTAAAAGGATTTCTAATGGTCTAGACCACTTTGATATCAGGTAAAATTCATAACGTTCTCCCCAAAACATTAGGAATTAAGAAGTATGAGAAATGGGATAGGAGTATGATGTCGACTATGGGACCAGAGTGTTACAATGAAATTTCAAGAAGGCTCAAACAAGCCACCTAGGTTTGATGGCACAAATTATGCTAAATGGAGCTCATTAATAGAAGGATACTTAGTTTCTCTTGGAACTAAAATCTAGGAATGTGTTGAGACCCAATATACTATTCCTATCGCTATTCCTATTGATCCTGCAATAAAGAAGATTCATGAGGACAATAAGAAAGCTTGGTTTATTATTATGAATACTTTTTCTAACTTTGTGCATATCAAAGTTATGCATTGTAAAACTTCTTATGATGTCTGGGAAAAACTTTAAAAAATCTATGAAGGTGACACCAAAGTGAAGTTGGAAAAGTTACAAGTGTTGAGAGAAAAATTTGAAGACTTGACGATGACCGAAGAAGAGAAGATTGCATACTATCCTCAGAGATTTGATGATGTGTTAAATTCCATTAAAGGATATGGTGTAGATCTAAAAGAAGAAGATGTTTTGTTGAAAGTTCTCAAGTCCATGATAACTAAATATGATGCCAAGATTTTTGTTATTAAAGAAGGAAGAGAAATTGATAAACTTACTCTTGATGAGGTGCATGTCATAATTATTGCATATGAGATGAGAATGCCAAGTGTTGAATCATCCAAGAGAGAATTTGGATTTAAGGTTTTCGAGAAAGAAAAAGATGAAGCTAATAAAAAATAAAAAATTTCTATCATTGCATCTAATTATGAAGAAACTAATGAGGAAGAAGCAAATTTCATAAGAAGGCTAAGAAGAGGATCCAAAAAGTATAAAGGTATTCTCCCTCTTAAGTGTTTTAATTATGGTAGAATAGGTCATTTTACTTCAAAGTGTCCATATGGTAAAGAAGATAGTTCCAAGCAAGAATTTGATAGTAGAAAGAAAGAATTCTACCCTAAAAGAAATAAATTTGGAAAGAAGAAGAAGAGCTTGTACATCAATGAATAAAGTGAAGTATATGATGCTAGTGATTGTTTAGAAGAGGAACAAGGCCATGCCCTTGTAATGAGAGATGATAGAAGATAATTTCTATTCATGGCTAAAGAAACAAAGGATCAGGAAGTTGCACAAATTGAGGACTCGTATGAAGGAGAAGAGGAGGCAGTTGTTGATCTTGAAGGAGAACTAATTAGTGCTCTTGATGATCTTAAGAGAGAAAAGAAGAAGCTAAAAAGTAATGCTCAAAAGGAGACTGGTAGATTAATACAAGAAATTGAAGAGCTTAAAATAATTGAGGATGTCATGAAATCTAAATTGCAATATGAGATAGATAGATGCTCAAAACTTGAGGAAGAAATTGTTTCCTTAAGGAAAGAATTGGAGAAGGCCAATGTGCATATCGTATTCTAGGGTTTGACAAAATTTTATTCTTATAAAATTCTCTACACAAAAATTAAATGTTATGCAACTCGATTTAGAGGTATGGTGATATTTGATGAGTTGGACAGTATGTGTGTGGCTTGATGCTCTAACACTTATGGAAGTAGGTTACAAGTGGAAAAACCCTAACAATGATTCCAACGTATATGAATTGAATGGGGGGAATTAAAGAGATTGAGTATAATGAATAAGAGTGTATAAATGAAGAGGAAGGTGAACTATAATAGAAAGAAAAATCTAAAAATTCATGCAGCTAGTTACAATGGAGTAAGGGAGAACTAAGAGAGAGAAACAACTTATGTATTGTATTGATGCATCTCAAGTTTTGTAGAACCATTTTATGCATAATATATTGCAAAAATTTGTACAAGGTTGTAGCCTCTAGTTTGCACTGATTTTTAGTTCAGAATAGGGTGTAGTAGCATCCTTGAAGTTGTAGCTTCTAAAAAGGGAGTTGTTGCTTCCTTGGGTTGTAGCCCTAAACATTGTAACTGAACTTTGAAGCTTGTGAGGCTGGATTAGGATAGTAGATCCCAACAAAATTTCTCACCATGGTTTTTCCCATCTTGGGTTTTCCACGTACATATTGTGTTATGTGTTGATCTCTCTTGTGCTTGTGACTATTATATCTATTAGTATATCAATCTGCACATTTGAAGTTATGGTTGAATCTGCAAAAGGGTTTAAGAACTAAATTTTTTAATATTTACTGATTCACCCCCCTCTTAGTAGATCATTGTGTTCTAACAAAAGGGGTCCACTTAAGGGACACATTGTTTGAAAGTACAAAGGAAATGTCTCTTTCTCGAATTGATTCATCATCAAGGAATCTTTTCAAAATATGTTCACTTCATCAAGGAATTCGGAAGGAAGAATATGCCCCCACGTGAGGGGAAGATCAAAGTTGTTCCCACTTTGGAGGAAGGTTCTCAATTTCTTTATTTATGAACCCATGATCAAAGAAACACGTTATGTTAGGGTTTCATGTTGAGAATGTGATTCTTAGAAAGAAGTTTATGAATATTCTCAAGAAAATATTTGTTGGCAATGAATGTGTTTTCTGAAAATTGAAGTCTTGAAGAAGTGGCATTCTCACACATGAGAGGGACAATTCAAGAAAATAAGAGAGAAATATAAAGGAAAGAAAACATGAACAAAGGGTACATGGGTAGCCTAATATTTTGGGGTTTGAACTACTCATAAATATATATATATATATATGTGTGTGTGTGTGTGTGTGTGTGTGTGTGTGTGTGTGTGTGTGTGTGTGTGTATGTATGTATGTATGTATGTATAGTAATAGTATTTAAAATGAACTGTTATCAAACCCCTAATATAGCAGACCATGTGAAGAATGCACAAGAAAACAAAGTAAAAATAAAAAATTGGGTCAACATGGAAGGGAAGCCTAAATTCCCCCAATGCTTTGCATCATCCCCAATTTATCAAAAATCAAGTCACAAACATGGAAGAATGATGATACAAATAGAAGAAGGTTTACGACATAAAAACCATGTCTATATCCAAGCACCAATAAGGGTGATAAGAGTCATCTAGGCACACATAGCATGATCATGGGGGAACAAGTCACAACACATGCACACACATATCTAATCTAAAGATAAAGAAGATGCCTCCTCCTAACATTGATCAACCAGGAGGTCATTTGCTTCCCAATCTAGATCCTAGTAGGGGGAAGGAAGATGAGCATATAGTGGTGGGATGTTAAGAGGAGGGGAATTCAAACCTCCTACGATAAGGGATAAGGAAGAGGGCCCCACAAGGTCTGCTCTGCCAAGCTCTTGTGGAGCTAAGGTCAACGATTTCGTAAAGATCACTAACAAGGCCAAAACTTCATCTAGAGAGTGAAACATGCACTTTACAAGAGTTCCATGTTTTATCTCAATGGATGGGGAAGGTTGTGCCTGAGGTTCACTGCTAGGCTCATCGAGTGATTCAGGATTAGTGAAAAAATTAGGAGAAGCCAAGACTGGTTCCATCACTAGGACAAAACAAGTCAATGTGGGGCCACCTTTCAGAAAAGGTGGACTCCTCTTATGTCCTCCATTTCTAGAAGGACTACTCTCTACTTTTTGAAGGAGGAAAAATCCCCACAGACAAGGCAAGAGGTGCAAAGGAAGAGGAGGAAAGAACCATAGTAGATACGACCGACGTGTTAGCCATATCCACGTTCTTTGGGAAAGGAGGGACATCTAGAATAGACATCAATAAAGGCAGATCCACTGAAGGAGAGATGAACACCTACACCTTTTTAGGGTCAAGCCCATTTGTACTCACAACAGAAGCCAAAAGTGATATAGAGCTGGTTTGAATGGAATTAAAGGGGAGGAGATAGAAGGACGCGGTAGGCATCCCTAATATAGGGGTGATCGTCTCCTCTTCCTTCCTCTATAAGGCACACAAGGTGGTTTATGTGGCTCTTTGAACCAGAGGCTAGAGGCTAGGAAGGAATGGAAGGATCCTGCCCAGCCATAGGAGTGTCCACTACATCTATTTTCGATGGAGGAATAGACTCCTGAATGGGAGCAAGAGGGGTATGTTGAGAAGTAGTGGGGGGAGTCAACTCAAGCGCCTCAATAGTGGGCCTCTTCCCATTCACTACTT
The DNA here is from genome assembly GCA_007258455.2 of Sequoia sempervirens. Lineage (NCBI taxonomy): Eukaryota > Viridiplantae > Streptophyta > Pinopsida > Cupressales > Cupressaceae > Sequoia > Sequoia sempervirens. The sequence goes on from VDFB02353493.1 coordinate 264,798,552, forward strand.
TAGGAGAAGGAGATATAAGAGGCCACAGAGGTCAAGGAAAAGAGGACTCTCCATGGGGACCTTTCTACCTATTATAGAAAATAGGCCTAGGCTTCTCAGGAAAAATAGGACGCTCAAATGTAGGATGCTTCAGCTTTCGCCAAGCGGGCACCATAGCATTCTCTCACAAATGTGAAACATAATCTGATGGAACCTCAATAGGGCAAGAGGAAGCATCAAGATGAAAAGTAGAAGAGGAAGAAGGAGGATCTCAAGATCGCTTCTCTTCTTCCCTCCTACATGCTTTAGCAGCATCATTGTTAGCTTTTAGGCAGGTCCTATGTGAAACAACATAAGGCGATGGAGGGTATCTCACTTTCATCCTTAGGAACCCTTTCTTATAATTCTAATATGTTCAGTGTAGGAGGTCCATCCTAGGTGGGAGAGGACCAATGAGTGTAGGACAAGATTAGTCCAAAGAGTAGCTACCATGAGCAACCAGTGGTTTGTAACTGGTGTCATGAATCACATGCACCGAACCCTCATGGATAAATTGTAAATATTTATGTAGGATCGAGGGTATTAGATTCATACCTACTAACCAAGGGATACCAAACTTCATTCTAAAGAGTTCAAACCCAAGGATAATATCAATCAATAGCTTCACAGATTTAGGTCGAGCCAAGACTGATAGGACAATACTAGCCAAAGGGGGCATGGAAAGTTCGTCATGCATGTAGATGGTGCTCATAGGTACATCGTACCCATCTTTATGTAAGAAGTTAATTAGCATGATCTCCTCAGTTATGATGTTTACTTGAGATGTTGGATCAATGAGATCGCCAACTACAATGTTTTTGTTGATTCGCACAGGGATGTAGAGAGGAGATGGTTCCCTATTAAAACCCATCAATAGGTCTTGTAAAGTGAAGGTTATACCAGTACCATTATCCATATGTTGTGTAAAGGGGATAGGTTAATGTAGGAAAGAGGCCATTATGCATGCTAGATGATACTTTCATAGAGTCCCTAAAAATTAAAGGATAAGATAGTGATCCAATTAAGGTTTCATTATGCAACACCTTCAAAACCTTCCAACTATGCCAACTAGGGGTTGCAGGTTGGGTTGTACTATGACACCTACACAACACTCACAGCTACAACACTCCTAGAATATGAGGAAAATAACTTTTTGTATCATAAAACGGAACCAAAATGGTTCACGTCGGGTTCACCAAAAATGTAAGAGAGGGGGACCAACCAAATTCAAGCCCTAGGTCATAGAGGGCCAAGAGAAAAAGGCTACTCTAACTTATGTCAGCTTAAAGGGGATTTTGGAAATGGAGGATGAGAATGATGGGGACTATAAGGTCCTTCAACCACTCTATAGACCTGAAACTTGGAATGGGGCTAGGTGAGCTAGTTTTTGGGTTAAGCAATGTGCCTCAGGTAACTCTATGCCTAAGGACAAAAGCATGGTTTTGGGATGATAGTGTAGTGTTGGCATCTCTCAAGTGTGCTAGCATTTGTACGACTAGAGGACTAAAAGTACAAGGTTGAATACTAGAAAATGGACTAACAACCTAGCTAATGGATTTGAGGAGAACAAAATAACACTATGTAATAAGAAATGTATAGACAAATATGATAAAGTAGATTAATGCTAGGGTGACAAGAATGACCTCACAAAAGATCCTATTCACTAGCTAGCTCCAAGTAGCACGTCCACCTACATAGAATAAAGAGAAAAATTGTTGGGTGGCTGTATAGGGGCCTGCCTTAGTTAGACCCCCATTTTGGTGTTTCCACCTCCATGGACAACTAAGTTGGCAACAATGGAGAAATATATGATAAAGAAGGAAATGAAGTAAAGAACACAAAATCACTAAAAAATAGTGTTATGCTAGCCAACCAAATCATAGAGGAGAGGAGTAGAAAGCTAACCACCTCCACCAAGAGCTCACTAGCTAATGGAGGATAAAATGAGAGGACTCAAGCCCCTAATGTAATGGTGTTTGTTCCAAACTTGCTCTACGAAGTTGATGGAGTGTTGATGTTGCTACTATGGAGTGCAAAGTGCTGCTTGAGAGTGATGGATGCTAAGAGAATGCTTGAGAAAGTGTGTAGAGAGTTGAATGGAATGCTTGGAAGATGCAAAAAAGAGATTGAAAAGCATGTAGAAGGAGTGAATTTAAAGGAGAGAATGAAGAAAATGACCATATTCAGGATTGTCAGTCATAGGGGGTGTTACAAATTGACTTCTAATGGGAAGTGTGATGCCTCTACAGGCTCTAGATGTGGGAATTTGCTAGGGATGTAAGCACACTATGTGGATGTCTGCGTGTCACACGGGTTTCCCCGATAGTTATTCCTTTACCAACACACAAAATGACTGCCAAGTGGAACAAATGCAGTGGATTATGTGGAATTTAGCCTTCGAATTTGGTTTTCTAAAGCAAGGAAGGGTAAAAGGGGAATTTGCATAAGGGGTGCAAATTCACTCCTATATAGGTAGACCAAGAAATTGACATCTCTGGAGTATTTTTCCACCACACTCTTTGGAATTATTATTCTCTTATTAATTCTCATCTAAACCATTCCAAACAATATTGCAAGAGAAAATTCTTAAGCATCTGATCTACCAAGATTCATCATAATATTTCTTATCTGGTGTTCTATTGGTTTTGTATTTGTCCATTCAACTTTTCCAATTACCAATATCTCCTTCATGATGTAGAAAAGTAAGAAAACTATTAAAGTACCATACCCGAATTTATTATTTTTGTTCTTTTTGATTTCTTTCAAATTCTTCACCAAGTGTTATCAAAGTAACTCGCAAAGATCATAATACAGACCATTCTCAATCATGTCATTTAATGCAATGTGAGCAGTAGTAGTAGAGACTATATAGCCATTTTAAAGTAGAAAAATTCCATTTCCAACAAGAATTGTGGCATCCTAGATAGCCAAATTTCCAAATGTGTTGAAAATGAGTTATTTTCCTTGGAGAGTTGCACCAGTCTTTTGAATTAATTCTTGATCATTGATAGACTTTCGCTTTGGTACTGGTCTAGAGGATCACAAACCAGTCACATCCCTTATTTCTTTCTTGGTTATTGATTGTGTAAGTTCAATCCAAATAGACTTGTCATGAATCCTTCTCAATATAATTTGAATGTAATTCTTGTTGAATTCAAATAGTGGAAACGTCTGCCATACAAGTCTCCAATTTCTTTTCAACTAGGGTTTTGTATTATGGTTTAATGATATTGTAACTTTCATCCAAATTTTTTTCCACAATATACTCAATACAATAGAGAAAATTTCTTCTATTTTTCCATATATGTATGCATAGATATCATCAGTAGGTGAAACTCTAAGGGGAGTGCTAGAAAATGCACTTGCCAAATCTTCTGACATATTTTTCAAAGAATTCCTCTTCAATTTAACTTGTAGTCTATCTGATAAATTTAATACCTTTGAACCATCCATTGCTTTTAAAATAAAAATCCTTGAGAAGAATTGTTAAAGAAAAATACCTCTTGAATTTACTTCGGCAAAGATTAGGTTTCGATGTTTTTCTTTTGAAAGATGCCTTGAATCCACTTCCTATTCTTCAATTTGATTTTCCTTTGCTTCAAATGAATTTTTCTTCTCAAACATATTTTTAACTCCATGATTTGACCCATATCAATAAATTGTGTCATCAATAAATGCTTCAGAAAATATTGTCAAACTTCAAAACCTTGTATCATAGTTAATTTTACATATTCTCCACAAAATTTTGCATCACAATATTTTCTTCTAAAACTTTTCTTCTATAGCTTTAGGCATTCCTTTTTTAATACATATCTTTTTGTCAAGTCATGGAATATCATATTATAGGGGTTCATTATAATTTTTTGTTATTGTTCCCCGTAAGCCTTGGCATTGGATTAGTTTTTACAGGAATTATTTGTACTAGAGGCTGATATAGATGTATTTGTAACTTTCCTGAATCATCTTTGTTCTTAAAATCATCTTTCTTTCTCAATATCTTTTCCATTTCTTTCTTAACATCATTAGGATCAGCTTTCTTTACCAATTCATTCCTCTTTTCTAGATTAAACTTTCTCTATTTTTTCTTCTACAAACTTTTTAAATATGTCTAGGTTTGTTGCAAAGGTAGCATGCAACACTTTTCTCTTCAAACTAACTTCTATTCATCCTTGATCTACACTGGTTAGCTTATGTCCAAATACATTGCATGTGAAATAATAGCCACTGAAAGATTGAAACATTCTCCTTGTATTATATCTATTCGGCATTGGACTTCTGGACTTAGTACTTCTATGTCCAAATTTCTTGCATGCAAAACATTGTCCAGAGAAGAATCAAACATTCTAATTCATTCTAGTTCTACATTATATTGCTTTATGTCCATATTTATTGCATGAAAAACAATTACCATTGAAAAATTGGTACCTTAGAGAATTTGGTTGTCTAATGGAAGGTCTTCTAGCATTGCTTCTTTGATTTTTGAATTGTTTCCTATTTCCAAAAAAGTCTTCTTTTGATTGTCAACCTTGATAGATGTCTAATTTTCCTTTGAAATTTGTCCTTCTTCAAGTCCCAAACCACCTTTTTTCTTAGAGGGTTTCTATATTGCAAATAATTCACTAAGCATTGTAGTACTCATTTTGAATTTCTCCTCATGTGTTCTTTCCTTTTTTAGATCAAATATGAGATTTACCACTTCTTGTTCAAGTATAGAGAATTCTTCAATCTTTCTTTGCATCAATGCATTCAAACATTCTTCAATCCTCTTCTTTTCTTCCATTTGTACTTTTAGTTTGATGATCTCTTCATTTTATTCCTTCATATGTGTAATGACTTCCCTATGTCTTTCTCTAAACTTCTTGATTTGTTCTCTCAATTTACTGATACATTCATTCTCTTCTCCTAGGATTTCCTTCAAGATTTTGTTCTTAGTTTCAACTCTATCGAGATCTTCAAGAGTAGCCTTAAGTTCTTCTTTGTCAAAAATGCAGCCATCTTCTATATATTCAATTGTATAAAATTCTTTCAGTGGAACAAGACACTTCTTGTCAGCCATGTGTTCAAACTTCAAAGATCTTCCTTAAGATGTTAGACTTTTCTAAAGGAACCAAACTCTGATACCAATTGTTGAACATTCAAAATACTGAGAGGAGGGAGTGAATCAACATTCTATAACTTTTGAACATAGTATATTTAATCGCCAAACCATATTATTTGGTATAAGAAATGAAAGCATGAATTATCCACAAAGCCATAAAATACATTAACACCAGGATTTTTATGTGGAAAACCCAAAATGGGAAAAAACATGATGAGGATTAGCTCACAATATTTTATATCCGGATATAGTATATTACAGGGGCTCATTGCCAGGACACACTATCCTTATAAGGCTCACAGCTAGAGTTAAGTATAATACAAAAATGTGGCTCACTTCCAAGGAGTGAACTAATGGAAAGTTTACCTCTCTTTTGTTGTATTTCAGTTACTTTGAAACTTTTAATATGAAGTACTACTTTGCTTATTAGTCACACAATTTTTCTTTGAATCTGAACTCTTTCCACTAAATTTGCATGTTCGCATCATACAACACTAATCACATTTGATATATTATTTTTAATTGCTCATCCACATATCTCTCACACCTCAATTATAATATATCTCACGTATATATACATAATTACATCTGTGCACATCAATTAGGTTGACCTAATTAGATGTAAACAAAATAGTCCAAGATAGTGTTTGTCAGCACCCCATAAAATTTAAAATCATCTTTACACTCAAACAACCCATGCAATACTTGATTTAAGTCTGCATGGATCTAAAATAGATCCAACTAACATCTGTAAAGTTTATTTAATCTTCTCAACACATATCATGTATTAGGTAAGCCTAGAATAGGGCCTAATCACAAAAACTTCCAAACATACACACACTTCCCAACACATACACCTTCCAAATTTGATATTTCTTCATTTTCTTATTTCATTGACATTAATGAGACTACCTCTAGAATTGCAACATCAAAACATTATTCATAAGAAAATACAAAATCTCCCACATAGGTATACTAAATGGAGAGATGACAGTAATATACAGAGTTGAACTTTGTCATTGATATCTTCCACTACTCTTCACAAAACTTCTTGAGATCTTGAATATAGTTGTATGAGCCATCTGTAATAATATGGTTAAAAGAGCATAGTTATACCTTTTCTTGTAGTGAAGTGCAAACCAAAAAACCAATGCACTCAACCACAACACCATCAACAAAAAAAACTTAGCCGAATTTTTTGATAGATCAACTTTCTGGTATTGATAGTACTATACAAATAACACCAAAAATGCTTCCCCACTATCTTGACATCAATGAAAATGCAAGGTCAGCCAAATCAACCTATGTATGTACACTTCATGGTCATGTTTCTAGGTTACATCAATAATGAAAATCTTCCAAAATTCCAACACTTCACATGATCTTTAACTCCATATTTTTTTTTCCTTATATCCATTTTTAGAAACTATTTTATATCCATGTTCATAAATTTCTTCCAACTCAGACGGAGAAGTATTGTCCAAATTCTTATGAGAAGAATTGATTCTTTTGCAAGAATAAAAATCCTTTTCAACTTTTTCAAGTTAGGAATTTCCAACACATGATGGATAAAGGCTAAAGAGCCCCAATCACTATCAAGGGTTAATTTCTTTGGATTTTTTGGCATAGACAAAGATTGAACAAATGAAACACAAGACTCCTTAAGTTTATATTGTGAGGTTTTGTACTCTCCAATAATGGGGAGTGTAAAATCTAATGTCCTTCAATAGTCACCACAACATGTATTTGAAGATGAAGCAATATCATGATCATTATGTGTATTCAACTCTTTGGACTTTTGTGGTGAGATTGTAGACTCCCCATTGAAATGAGGTGTAAAATCTAATGACCGCCAATATTTTCCTAATTTTTTTTATAAGTAAACTATGATCATCATTATCTTAAACATGTATGATCTTGACCTTTGAAGTTGAATTAAAAGTATTAGAGAGTTTGAAGTGAGCTATGTTGAGCTTAAATTTTTTAATCATGACTTTGTTCATCCACTTTAACTATATATATCTTTGTAGACACTAAAAATTGTCCTCTACCCATGAACCCACCTTTTCATATCAATTCCTCCTTCTACTTGCATAATTAAATAATTTTAATTATTTAATTATCTTTTAACGTCATATTCCTCTATTAATTAAATAATTCTTAATTATTTAATTAATTCATTTTTTCCTTTATTCTTCCCTTGATTAATTAACAAAAAATTGTTTATTTAATTACACAACTAATTAGCCCCTTCCTTTCTATAATTAAATAAATTTTATTTATTTAATTATTTACTAATTTGTCATTTTCATCCACTTTTGAATTAAATTATTATTTAATTTAAAAGTCAACATGTCACATGTCTTTTATAATTTAATAATGCTTTTATTATTTAATTTCTCACCTTCCCTCCCAAATTAAATAATTTCATAATTATTTAATTTTCTCCAACAACCTCTTTTTATGTGCCAACCTCATTATCCATGCCATTCTTATCATCTCTTGTCTCATTCATTTTCCACCCTTGATTGAATTATCTTATAATTCAATCTTGGCCATTAATCCTTATCATTGCCCTAATTTTTCCCTAACCCTATTTCATACTACAACTGTCAATCTTGGCCATTGATTAAGACATCTTATTGGTATCCAATCTCAACCATCAATCCAAATTAGGCATTGTCTATAAATCAATCCTCTCATAAGTCATTTGGGGGGTTGATTCTTCAAGTATCCTTATGCTGTCAAAATTATTCTTGAATTATCCATTTCTATCTATCATCATTCATATATCATCTCCATCTCAATGTTATCCTGCTGAATTGAGCAACCAATATATCAAATCAATTGAATAATTCATCCATCATTGCATCTATTTGAGGTATTGAAAATTTGGATTAGGTAATGCATGTTATTGTTTTATCATTTTTATTTTATCCAAATTTTTCATATACATTTTGGTGAACCCGATGTGAACCCCCTAACTGATTTATAGCTCAATAGTTTGAATTTTTTTGAGGAATTTTGGAGTTGGATCCTTTTTGGTTGCAAGTTTTGTTAGTTTTTTGTTGCAGGTTTTGCATCATTTTGGGACAAAACCATAGTTTTTAAAGATTCAACCATAACCTTCAAAAAACTCTGTATTTTCTCACAAAAAAATTTCTACAAATTGGGAACAATATTAAGAGATTCCAGTCCAAAAATTGGACTTTTTGAACTTGTTTTTAATTTTTTATATTCTTTTTGGTATTTTTCATGAAAAATCAATTTTGAGAGAAAATTAGAGAATTTTTCATATTTCTTTATATTTCTAGAAGGCTCTCTGAATTTCAACAAAGGTTTTTTCTCGATTTTTTAAATTTGGATGAAAAATAATTAGACAAAAAATAGATCTTTGAAAATTAGAGTTTTACAAAGATTTATTTATATCTCACAAACGATGTAGATCTTTTCACAAAACAATTTATGGGGATTTTGGATAATGTCAGGCGCCTTCAATCCAAAAGAAAGATTTTTTAGACCTATTTTAAATTTTTTATAATTTGTTTATTATTTTTCATAAAAAAATAATTTTGGATGCAAAATAGCAAATTTTTTGGATTTCTTTACTTTTTTGGAAATATCTATAAATTTTAGTAAGGGTATGTTCTCTGTACTTTTATATTTTATGTAGAAAACATTTGCAAAATTCAGATTTTTCTTGACTAGCTAACCCTCTAATATTAGTGATCAATTATCTTGTTAGGGTTTTGGCTTTGTTGTTGGTTTTGTGAATATGCAGAAAAATAAATAGTTAAAAGGACAAATTGGATCAAGTGGACAAAAAATTTGGAGCTAAAGCAAGTCTAGGTACACACATTCCATCTTTCATCTCTAATCATTGCTTGTCAACACACTTCAATTTGGGGCTTAAAAAGAACAACTTGTTTGATCACACATTTGGATTTTGGGGTCTAAAATAAATCTTGTTTGTTGTCACATCATTGAAATTGGGTTAAAATGAACCATTTTCTTCAATCACACATCTTGACTTGGGTTAAAAAGAACAAGTGCTTGAATTGTTTTACACACATTTCAATTTTCTAAAGGGAAATCAATCACTATGAGTGTGGATCAAGTGTGTGTGTCCTCCAAAACACCTCACTTGGTTTTCTTTTGTCATACCCTTCTTAGGAGGCCTTCTTGGAGCACACACCCTCCAAGGAATGACCTCAATCGAGTGTGAATCCAAATACACACTCCATTGAGAGTTGAAATCTTGTCACTCTTGGCTAAGCCCCAAAGAACTTTATACCTTTGGGAAGTGAAGGTGAAGGGTGGGTTACCCCTTTCTCCCAGCTGTTGGTAGGATTTTTCTTTCAAATCATCCTTAGTCAACCTTGTGCATCCTAGCTTAAGACCTAATTGGCCATACCCACTTGACTAGCACTAAGCTTGTTGTTGTGTATTCAAGTGTTTGCTTAATCATAACATTTAATCTTGAAAGAAAAAATTATCATTGTGTTTGGTGTGTGTGTTCATGCATTTACATGTGAGATCATGTGTTTGATATTGCCCAAGTCAAACTTCCAATAAACACTTGCCACGTCATCCAAATCATCCAATGTTTTCATTCCACATCATCTCTTTAATACAATCAACATTATTTTACACCATGCCAACATTAGAAGACATAGCAAAAAAGCTCGTTCACATACTTCATGAAGCTCAAACAAGCCAATCACTTTTAAACCAAAAAATCATTCAAGGAATCCATGACATGATTGAAAAACTTCAAACAAGCCAATCACCTCAAATGTAACAACTCATAGCACAAGCCCAATACCTCATGGCCACTTGTCAAATCCAACAAGCACAACATCAAGTTCAATCACAACATCAAATAATTTCACATCAATCCTATGTGTCAATTATATCATCATACCAACCTCATCCATCCACATATCATGTTGCCCCTTCATCAACCTATTACACCTCTTCTAATGTCAACTTTTATCCATATCAACCCAACTCTCAACAACCATTATCCTATGTAACCCCCTCCATCATTATCACAACAACAAATCATACCACAACAAGTCTAAACACCATTACAACCTCAACACATTCAACCACAATCCTATGTGTCACCTTCATCATAATGCCAACCAAATCCACCTACCTATAATATCAATGCCACATGAACATATCCACCCATATCAAAACAAGAACATAGAAGCCTAAGTCCACCTTGGAAGCAAAATAAAGAGCCTTTCAATTCACATGTTCCATTTGACAAGGGGGACACCAATCTAGTTCATGCACCCTATAAATTTATCATACCACCATCCAATCAAATTCCTATCCCTAAGAAACCATGTCCTAGTCCTAATCCATTGGCCACTACACCTTCTAACCAATCAAACTCTTCATTACCCCCACCATCATCTAATCCTCCATAAAATCAATGCCCTAAATTCAGACATTTCAAAAGTAAACCTATGGCACTACCCAAATCCATCCATCCACCTACAAAGGATGTGACCCAAGGGCTACTAGAAAGGAATAAAACATCTCCATGCCATCCAACTCATTTTTTTGAACCTACCAAAGATTCTTCAAACACTATTCCTATTACTCCAACCCCACCATGTAGTCTCCTCCTTGATCCTATTCAAGAGTCTTCCCCATTAAGTCCAAGTAACCATGCATCATGTCTCCATTATGTTGGCCATCTAGAACATGTTGAGCTCATTCAGGAGTCATCCCTTTCCACTTGCATTCAAGTAACCCAAGAGGTATATCAAGAGCCTAATCCTAAATATGAGGAAACATTAACCTCTCATAACATACTTGGTCCTATTTTTTATCAAGCTCCCCTCTATGATCATACCTATGATCAAGAAGGCCATGATGATCCTCTTAGCCAACTTTATGCATTCCATGGTCAAGATCCTATCACTTCACTTATCCATGAGAAAGAAACCTTGATTTCTCCTATCCACCCTACCTAGCTCCATCCATGATCCATCAATATCCACTTCCCTTGATGATACATATGCCTCCCAAGCACACATAGAAGATCAAACAAATACCTTGGATCTAAGTGAACACAATTCTAATCAAGATCCTAAGGATCCTCCATCACCCACTATCGACCCCATTGCAATTCCTCCATCATATCCTATTGGTATTTCCACCCTCATTCATGAATGTTCCTCCTTAGAACAACAACAACTATTATCTTCTCTTGTGTCATTTTCTCCATCCAATAAGGAACTTGTGTTTAGTTTTCTACCTACACCTAGTCCCATTGTCCATTGCATACTCCAAAAAATGTACCACCAAGGTAAAGGTCTAGACCTTCATAAACAAGGTATTTTGGATCAAATCCATGTCAAAGTTCCTCCACACTCTTATGGCCTTGGATATACACCCCAAGGACACCAATCTCAAGATTTTGGTACTTCCTCCATGCCTCTTATGTCCACTTTCCATAATAAATTCTATCATATGCCTAAAACATATGTTTCCATCCTTCCTTCATCATCCTACAAATGTCAAAAGCATGTGACCATACACCTTCCACCATCCACTTTACCACTATTACTTCCAACTCCTAATATCCCTCCATCCATTTTACCACCATTACTACCAACACCTAATATCCCCATTATCCAATCCCCTTATCCATCCATCCATAACTCTTCTAAAAATCCTAATCATGACCAATCAATGCACACATTGTCTAAATAGGAAGCTTTAACTCATTCCACCATACCCATGGGATTCAAAAGAAAAAAATTCAATGTCTCTACCTATAAAGTAAAAAATACTAAGGGTCATCATGCCTTAGGACATCAATACAAAAAGTCAAAGAAAAATACATTCAAAATTTTATATAAGTCCATACCTCCAAAAGTAAAGGAAAAAACTAAAATGGTTTGGGTCCCTAAGAAAAAGGAAAGAAAGTCAAATGAGGCATCGACAACACAAAAATTCCAACCATCCCCTTCCATCCAAAATGCACATTCTATTCAAAAATTACAAAGAGCCCACAAGCCAAACAAAAATCATAAAAATACTAAGTCTATGTGGGTACCAAAAGCACTACATCCACCACCTCCTAAGAAAATATCTACATTGATTCCTACACCCCATCCTCATGAAAAGCTTCAACATTTATCATAGTGTGTGCAACCATTGGTCATGGTTCCCTTCCATTTCACACCAATTCCACATACCTCCATCTCCTCATCCTTCACTCATTATCCTACATATCTCCCCCACCATCTTCCTATGGTCCATGCTTTTGGCTAAGCCTCCCCATTCATCTTTTTCACAAGTCCCATATAATCCCTATCATCTTCCCTACATAATCAACATCATAATCCACCATTTTCCTCCATAATCCACATCATAATCCATCATCTACCTACTCAATCTCCCTTTCATGTCATTCATTACCAACATCTATGAGCATAATGACATTGGACATGGTCCATGTGATGAAATCCATCTCTAGTGGGACTACCACCTTTCATGGAACTAGACACTTGAGTCCCTCCTATCCATATTCCCTTTCTCCTATCCAAAAAAAAAGAAGTAAAAAATTAAAAATTAAAAAGAAGAAAAATGAAAAAAAAGGTAAAGAGAAATCCCTTTGTCCAACAGTGAAAACCTAGTAAATAGGCACCTTGGATAAGTATCATGATGAAAACCTGGAAAATAGGCATCATGTGTAGGTTGATCTTGTATGCCACTTACACTTGAGGGAATAATGTCTCATCTATCCAACCTATCATTTTCATGTCATATCATTATATCTTACCATCCTACCATTTTTAGCCATAATACATACCTATCATATTGACTCCATTTATCCATCATTCTCCTTTTGATCTTGTTGAAGATATAGGGGAAAAGTCTTGAAACATGTTTTGGGTATCTCTTGACATACCTCATCCTTTCAAACCAATCATATCATTATCCTATTGTCAATGCTTTGTCAAGAAAAATCCTAAGTGTTATACCTAGAATGGGGCATGTTATTCCTATGTGACATAGTCTTTGGAGATCACATCCTTGCTCTCTTATGATGTATACATCCATTCCATCCATCCATCTATCATGAGCCTTTTATTCGTTATCCTATCACCCACCCTTCCATCCATCAATCCCATCTATCTCCTTGCACCTAGACTTGGTTTTCCCTTGTCATTGGTTTCTAGGACAATGTCTACCCAAATTTTAATCCATTGACATCTCAAAACATTTCAAAATCCAAAAAAATAAAAACATTTCAAAAGTCCAAAAAAATCAAAACATTTCAAAAATCCAAAAAAATCACAACATTCAAAAATCCAAAAAATTTAAACATTTCAAAATCCAAAAAATCAAAACATTTCAAAATCCAAAAAATCATAACATTTCAAAATCCATAAAAATCAAAACATTTCAAAAATCCAAAAAAATAAAAACATGTCAAAAATCCAAATAAATCAAAACATGTCAAAAATACAAAAAAATAATAAATGTCAAAAATACAAAAAAAAAATCAAAACATTCGAAAAACACAAAAACATCTAAATAACTCACAAAAATCCGAAAACAGAGTCAGTATTTCTCACATTAGTCAAATAAGTTAGACAGTCATTCATTCGAAATATCGACATTTAAATTGTAAACCAATAGACAACATAGTTCAATTAGTCATCCAGTCAAAATTAGTCAAATTTCCAAAACAATGTCAAATCAATCTTCAAATTATCAATCAATCAATCCTCTAATCAAATTGCTCCAACCTAAATCATTCCAATCACATCAATTATTCTATTCAATTAATCACATCCTTTCGTCCAATCAAATCATCAAATCACTCATCATATCATTCCAAACAACTTCTTCAAATCAAATCAGTCAAATCAATCCAAGCAATAATCCAAATGCAAGGAAATACTTAATGCATACTAGTCAAGTAGATCAATCTTTCCAAATTATCCAGTCACATCCTTTGGTATTGATCCTAATCTTGTTGTAAACCAAATCAGTCAAATTCAATTAGTCATCCTTGTGTTGATCTAGGGATATGTCTTTCCCAACAATGACAACACTATCATCATCAATCAAAGTCAATCAGTCAATCATTCTTGTGTTTATCTAGGGATATGTCGTTCCCCGTAATGACAACACTGTTATCATCAATCATCATAATCAATCAATCAATCATACAATTACTCATTGGTTTACAACTTGACAGGGGAAATACCTTTTTTATTTTTGGATCACTTGTGCATGCTTGCTTGCTTTCTTGTGTGTGTTATCATTTTTATGTTGTATTTGCATCCAATCTGTATCATTCCAGCTAATATTCATATCTTGTATGTAGACAAGGTTGTATTACGCCAGGGAACAAGACACATAATCACCTTGGTCCTTATAAATTGGTGCATCATGTCTAGTGTTACATCAAACATCATGGTTGCTCACTTTCTTGCAGCATAACGTATCATTGATCTCCTTCATCCTCTTCCTATCTTGCATCATTCATCTTGTCCCTCTTTATCATTTCATTTCAAGAGCATACCTGTGTTTATTCAACTTGCCTATCCTCTCGAGGGGGCATCATCATCCCATCATCATCCTATTCTTATATCATCATTATCCCAGTCTTATTTTGGCATCATCCTATCTTTCTATCATCATCCATTTTCCTCTATCCATACCTTAGCTTCTTTGAAATGATGTTACTCGACACAAAGCTCATCATCTCAAACATCACCTCAAAAAGGGGCAAAATGTAGGCACTGAAAATTGTCCTCTACCTATGAACCCACCTTTTCATATCAATTCCTCCTTCTACTTGCATAATTAAATAATTTTAATTATTTAATTATCTTTTAAGGTCATATTCCCCTATTAATTAAATAATTCTTAATTATTTAATTAATTCATTTTTTCCTTTATTCTTCCCTTTATTAATTAAATAAATTTTGTTTATTTAATTACACCACTAATTAGCCCATGCCTTTCTATAATTAAATAATTATTTCAATTATTTAATTATTCATTATCCTCTTCTTCTATAATTAAATAAATTTTATTTATTTAATTATTTACTAATTTGTCATTTCATCCACTTTTGAATTAAATTATTATTTAATTTAAAAGTCAACATGTCACATGTCTTTTATAATTTAATAATGCTTTTATTATTTAATTATTCACCTTCCCTCCCAAATTAAATAATTTAATAATTATTTAATTTTCTCCAACAACCTCTTTTTATGTACCAACCTCATTATCTGTGCCATTCTTATCTTCTCTTCTCTCATTCATTTTCCACCTTTGATTGAATTATCTTATAATTCAATCTTGGCCATTAATCCTTACCATTTCCCTAATTTTTCCCTAACCCTATTTCATACTACAACTACCAATATTGGCCAATTATTGAGACATATTAATGGCATCCAATCTCAACCATCCATCCAAATTAGGCATTGTCTATAAATCAATCCTCTCATAAGTCATTTGGGGGGTTGATTCTTCAAGTATCCTTACGCTATCAAAATTAATCTTGAATCATCCATTTCTATCTATCATCATTCATATATCATCTCCATCTCAATGTTATGCTATTGAATTGAGCAAACAACATATCAAATCAATCGAATAAGATTTGGATTAGGTAATGCATGTTATTGTTTAATCATTTTTATTTTATCTAAATTTTTCATATACAATCTTGTTATTGTATTCATAATTAATCTCACAATGGATAGTAGATGGGACTCCCTTCATGACATGAATCTACAATCTACCTAGGAGACTATTGTATACAAGTAGTACTAACATGATATTAATAGGGGTAGGAAAAACCATGGGCCCTAAGTTAATGGGTAGTGTAATATTTTTATTCACACCAAGTTTACCTAGAATATCAATGCTATAAACATTAGGACCCGATCCAATATGAATAGAGTAAATCTAAACCCGTTTTGATTAATCCTAACCATTATCATTAGAGCCTCATTTTTATTTAGGAACTCAAGAAAGGGTAATTCATGTTGTGGTATGGTAATATCCAACATTTTTGTTTACATACAATAAAACAAATTTGCTACGTCAGTCAATTTGATAGAAGGTGAGATATCAATCTTTTACAAATCCTCTTGGATTATCTTGTGGTATGTATGTGATGTTTGAATCATGTCCCAAAGGGAAATATTTGTTGAAGTATTATAACATTTCTCAATAAGATCATATTCTTTACCACTACGC
Organism: Sequoia sempervirens; assembly: GCA_007258455.2. Taxonomy (NCBI): domain Eukaryota; kingdom Viridiplantae; phylum Streptophyta; class Pinopsida; order Cupressales; family Cupressaceae; genus Sequoia; species Sequoia sempervirens. Next base: position 264,814,930 of record VDFB02353493.1, read on the forward strand.
TGAGGAAGGCTAGGTGGGGGTGGAAGATATGGTTGAGGTAGTGAAATGGATGTTATATGTGTGGATGTTTTTCTACAATTACTCAAAATAAAAAATCATTAGCTTTTCTAGTCAAACTAAACAAAGCAAATAAAACATCCCTATGAAATACTTAATCATGCTAGATATGCAAACACGATAAATAAAACCAAAGAAACTAAATGTATGCATACGAAAGCAAGATAAAACTCTATCCCATAATGGGAGTGGTGCTACTTTGATGTGGAAAGGATTCCTTTCCCACCCCTTTGATAATGATCCAAAATGATAAAGATGCAAATATGATGAGTGATGAAGTGCAAAATGAATGTGCCTATAGTGCAAATGAATAAGATTGTAGATGATTGTGGATGATGGTGGATCCATCTTCAAAATAGAATGCCTCTATAAATAGGGCTGAAGCATTGAAGAATGAAGAGATTGGAGGAACATGGGACTAAAGGAGATCCAATAAGATTGTGACACTTGTCACAAATCTATTGGATGAAGGTGGAGCATATTTTGGAGAATGTGCAACTAAAGAGGATGGAAGAGAAATAAATGCATATGGTTGAGATGTAAGAGGGGTGTAAGAGAGATTAATGCATTTGTAAAAGGAATTAAATGAATGTGGTTGAGATGTAAGAGGGGTTAATGTTTGGGTAAGAAAGTCAAATAAATGGAGTTAATGAAGGAATATTCCCTAGAATATACCTTTGTGATGGAAAATGGGGTAATTAGTTAATTAAAAGAAACTATTTTCATGTGCAAGTTGGTTAGTTAATCAGGGGTTGGGTTTGACCAAGGTTGAGTCAAAAGCTAGAGAATGGGTAATTAGAATTAGGGGTTAATTAATCTAGAATTAATTAACTTGGAGGAATTTCAGAGGATTTGACATTTGATTTAAATAATTCAATTTATTAAATCAGATGAGAGGACTTTAGGGATTTGATTAAATAAATTGATTTATTTAAATCAACATGATGAACATTAGTGAATTAATCCAATAAATTGCTTTATTTGATTAATAAAGGAATTTGATAATGAAATCAAAATGTATCATAGAAAAAAGGAAACTCGCTTGATTTGAGAGTAATTGATGACAAATTAAACTTAATGAGGCCTTGATTTGGTGTTGTGAGCTGTCTTACACATCCACACTAGGTTTTGGACCATTGAAAACTAAATAAAATGTGTGGGTATGTGCAGGATCATCATGGAAAAAATAGGCCCTTAAGTGGTAAAAAATTCAGAAAAATCAGAGTTAGGCAATTTGACATAAAAAATGAATAAGTTATCTATATTATTTCAAAAATATGTAAGAATAGAATCTATAACAAATTGAATGTAGTTTCTAAACTACTAGGTTTTCTTTTAAGAAAAAGTCTATTTGGTGAAAATTTGAAATTTCAATGCAGTAATACTTAAATTTTAGGGAAAAAATAAGAAGTAGATGTTTGTCTAACCACCTTTAAAACCACAATAAAATGATAATATTTTTTTATAAGATTTTAGATATAAGTAGAGGACTCATGTCCCAATGTGATGCATGTTTTTTTGTAATTTTTTTCCAAGTAAATAATTAATTATGAATTTTTTATTACAAATTTTAAAAAATATAAAAACTCGTATGTCTGACCACCTTAACTTGGTCAAAACTTCATGAAATTAAAATTTTCTTTTTTCAATCCCATAGTATGTGAAGCATAAAATGTGACGCATGTTTTGGATTCAAAAAATGTGATACCGTTTGAAAGCTATAAATGTTTATCAATCAGCCTATCAATCAGGACTTTAGTCGTAATTTGAATAGAAAATGAATAATAATTACTTATTAAATTCAAAGTAAAGCATAATTTATATTGGTGGAAATCTAAGAATCTCCTTTAAAAACCCTTTTTGTTTCATCAATTTTGGGTTAAAAAAAGTTGTCAGCCACATACCCATCATATTGCCACTTTTTGGCCCATCATGATCCTGCACATACCCATGTTCATTGATGTCTTGTGAAGGTGTTGTAAAGTGTTGTAAAAGACTTTCATTCTTCTGTAGACTTAATGAACCCATATTCCCTTAATTCAACACTGTATAATGTATTTAATTGTATTTTCACATCAATCTAGAAGTCCTGTAAATAAAACTTAACTTTAATCTAGTGTTGTAATGTGTCTTACACATTCACATTGGATGTTGTGCCTTTCTAGGCTATGTGGACCTCATTTTAGTGTTGTAAAGTGTATTTAATCACACTTTCACATTGAATTTTGTGACCCAAGCACTAATTGACCTTTTCATCATGATTAATAGGCCCCTATGACCCCAATTGTTCATCTAGAGGCATAACTTGATCAAGTACCCAATGAAATCAACATAAGAACCAAAATTACTCATTCTCCAACAACCCAGTTGGAAAATGGACTGCTCTGGAACTAATTCACAATTTGTGGAAAATTAGTCCCTTCTAGGTGAGACTGATTCACCCAAGGTGGTGAATTAGTCCCATTTAGGTCATTTTTAAGTTTTGAGTGAGAAAAAGTTGGATTTTAAGTTCTATTTTTCTCCATGTCGGCCTTGGGGATCCAATTAATGAGAAAAGAAGGTGAATTTCCTATAAATATGAGTCTCTAAACCCTAATTAACATTTCATTCATTCAATATTCACTCATCACTCATTATTATTCTCAAGCAAGCTAGGGTTTTTGCATTTCAAGTCATTAAGATACCATTTTTCAAACATTCAAGGGAAGATTCTTCATGTTTTGTTGCAGAAATCGAAGATCAATCATCATGGCAAGATAATAACTCCATTATTACATGATTCAGTACATTCTTTTCTCATTTTTGTTTAATTATCCAAAAAGGGGTTTAACCAAGGCAAACCCCCATGCCCTAACATCCAACACTTCCCCTTATTTTCTTGTGTGTTTGTAGGTTTAGGTAAAGTGAGGATTTGAAAATCATTAAGGATCAAGTTACAAAAATTTTCAAGTCATCTCTTCATTGACCAAGCCAAAATATCCATTAAAATTCGCTATAGTGTCATAAATCAAACTTTCAGAGGTTGATACCAATTAGGAACCAAAGAGCAGATTGAGGGCTTTAGTTTCCACTTTTGGATTTTTAAAAATTCAAAAGTTGACTGATTCACCATTAGTGGAAAATGAATCCCATTTCTTGGCCCAAAAAGTGTTCTTTGCAATTTTGGATACCCATTTGTTTCAAATGGGGTTTAGGATAGTTTCTCAGAACTAGGACTAATTCACCCAAAATGGAAAATGAGTCTGTATAGGCCAAATTTCTAGCATAATCAACATTTCAAAAGTCATTTATAGTCTACAAAAAGATCTTAGTTGCACACATTTAGTTTCATCCATTTCTGTTACAGTTTACTATTCATTTCTAGGTCTTTTCACATATCACAATGTGTATTCCAACAACTTGCATTTTTTTTAGTTTTCACTTAATAATCAACATCTTTCTTTAGTTTTCTAAATTTAGATCATCTCATCTAGGCACATTTTACTCATATTTCCATTATACTTGCATTAGTTTGAGTGAACCACCTAGATTTTGTGTAGGATCTATCTCTCTCCTTTAGGTGAAAAACCCTATTTGAGCAAGAGAGCCATAGCATCCTAAACCACAAAAATATTTGGTTCATTTTGGTGAACCTGCATTTTGAATACCTTGTTGTCTAATTTGGAGTCCTCCATCATCCTAGAATTATCTTGCATTGCATTTTTCATTAGTTAAGTTGCATTCTAGTGTTTCAAATTTTTCATTAGTAAAAGTACATATAGGTTGCAATTTTGCATCTCAAATCATTCACAATTTATGAAATTCTATATTTTCGTTTTAGGTTTGCATCATATAGCATAGGAAACATAAAAACCAACAATTTTTTTTAAAAAAAACTGAAATAAATCCCCCCTGGGACTCATTCACCACCTTGGGAAAATTAGTCCCTTTTTACCCTTGAAACTACCTTTTACAGAGCTAAAAACCTTGTTTTTATGCTTTTGTTTGCTACCATCAATTATCTGTATCACTTGGCTGAGTTTATTTATCATGCATTTCATTAGATTTATCTTACATTATCTCATTTTATGCATTGTTAAAATTCACATTTGAATTTCCAGTCTTTCATCTTTCAAATTATTGCATAGTGTCATCAGTTATTCCTTTATTTGAAATCTGAAAAGTTTTGTTTCATCCTATGTATTTACATTGAATTTTATGTTTTCATAGCTTCTATTACATTTAAATCATTAGAAATAAGTGCTTCTTACATTCATGGCCATTGTGGATAGCATTAGATTTTTGGAATTTTCATTTTCAGCATTAGTTCCTAGTACATTTAGATCAGCTTCATTAGAAAGTGAAAAACAAAACTACAAACATCAAAAGAATCAAACAAAAAAAATTCTAACCTTAGTTAAAACATATCATTCAAACCCTTTATTAGTGATGAATTTGCAATGTTAGATGAATCCCTTGAAGACTTCATTTCTCCTATATCATCCACTAAAGGTTTGGAACAAGAGGATGCAAGCATCGATAATCATGATAATCCTAATTGTTCTCCTAATATCTCTCCCATTGGTGATGAAGGTATCTTGATGAAATAAGACACAATCATTGAAGATCATGAAATTCTTTCTTGTATTCTTCCTCCTCCCCCTTGCAATGACATTATGACACATGTAGCTGAAATCATTTCCACAACCTTACCTATTCCCTATTCATCTCCCAACACCTCCCCTACTTGTGAAAATCCTCTAGGGAATAAAGATAAAATCATGAATGATCATGAAAAATACATTTGTGTGGATGATATGATTGAGAGTTATGACAATCCTACCTCTCCTACTCAAGAAGACATTATAGGACATGCTGATGTAGATTTGGATAACCATGATGATCAACCCTTTTCTTCTCCTAATATCTTCTCTGCACATGAAGAAGATAGTTTAGTGTTAGAATATATCATGATGGAAGATCTATTTGAACAAAAAAATCCAATCATTGGTAACCATGAAACTCCTAGTTATCTTTCTCTTGATACCTCTCCTATGAGTGATGAAGCTATCTTGCCAAATCCAACTATGACATGTGATGAACCTATTATTTTTCACTTTTCTAAAATATCTCCTCCTAGGGTCGATACTATGGCACATAAGAATGATACCTTAGAGAACAAAGACAACCAAATAGAGCCTTCTTCTCATATCACCACTATTGATACTCAAAAAAATCCAAGCATTAATCATCCCCCTATGTGTGCTGAAGTTATTTTGGACACACCTAAGAATCTTATCATTCTCTACCCACCATTACATAAGAAACAAGCTCACAATACACCCAACCTCATTCTTTACCCACCTACACACAATGTTTTGTACCAACCAAGTTACAATGACATTACTCACCTATATGACAAAGCGTATACAATCACAGCCAACCTTGAATATAAAAGACTTATGAAGCAACCTACACAAGGATGTGATGCTATATAACAAGGTATCCATACCCCTATAGAGCCTAAAACACAAGAACCAAATCATGGTCTTCATGATTTTCCTCTCATAGAAATCAACCCATCCAACAAACCTTCACTCAACATCAATACTATCACACAAGAATATTCCAAGAAAACTCTAAGATTGGTACATCCTCAATCAAGATAGATATTTCATTAAACATGTATCAAGTAGAAATTTTTTTTCCTTATCCAAATAAATAACATTAGTTGATACTCCTTGCAATGTAATAGTTGTAGGATAATAGCATACTAACTATTGCATGTTTTGCATCCATCGCAATGGGCAACATGTACCATCATCCATTCCTGGATCACCCTTGTCTTGCACTAAGTGGGGGAAAAGGGTTAGAAAGCCTTGTCCCCATATGCCACTTGTCGTTGTCTCTTTTGGATAATCATTAACCTTTCATGAACATATAATATCAACCTTGGGATGTAGACGAAATGTTTTAAGATTGACTCACATGTGGCATACTCATTTTCTTCATGACACAACTTATCGAAAACATATCACTTGGCATAGGGATTTTCGAATAAGCACTCATACCCTCTTCTACTTTAAAGCAATTGCTACAGTACTGGTGTAGCAACCACTTTAAAGTGGGGGCATACATAGACAACATCTTTGTGCAAATTTCATAGTGTGATTTTTCTTTTTCTTGTGATGTGTCCTCTTCTTGGTGGTGTCATTGGGTTTGATTCCTTCCAAGAGTGTACAATAAATTGAAGTGGCCTGATGTGAATGAGGCATCCCATGGATAATTCTCTAACACCCTGACTTGTCCACTCTTGGAGACATTAGGCACAATGATCCCTAAGAAGAAGACCATACATGAACAAAGAAAAATCCCCTTTAGCAAAATTCTTTACATATTCAAAAACATTTACAAAAAGCATTACATGTGGTGCCTTATCAATGTTATCAAGAACATGACTTTGGTATTGTCAGTATAATGGGAAGCTAACACACTGGCATGAATTTCTCATTATATGGTGGGAAGCCGACACATTGGCATGACTTTTTCACTAAACCACTTCTTTGAGACATCTCACCCTGCAGACGACCTAATGTTTTGTAGCCCCAGAGTGAGCGCATCTTTTGCACCCCATTTTTCTTTCCTTTAGTTCTTACCATTGCATGATTGTGTATATTGATGGTTTGACTTAAGATCTTGGATCCTGGGAGCTTGATTGCCTTCTTGATCTTTTTCATCCTTTGTCATCTACATCTGTACACTCAGATCTCTCTTGAATGTCTACTTTAGTGTGAGTTTGAAGCAAGTTCATCCTCTCAATATAGTGGGAACTAAATGTACCATAGAAAAAAGGAAACATGCTTGATTTGAGAATAATTGATGAAAAATTAGACTTAATGAGGCCTTTATTTGGTGTTGTGAGGTGTTTTATACATCCATACTAGGTCTTGGAACCTTGCAAATTGAATAAAATGCATTCATTGATATCTTGTGAAGGTGTTGTAAAGTGTTGTAAGAGACTTTCACACTTCTCTAGAGTTAATGAACCCATCTTCCTTTAATTCAACACTGTAAAATGTATTTAATTATATTTTCACATCAATCTAGAAGGCTTGTAAATTAAACTTAACTTTAATCTAGTGTTGTAATGTGTCTTACACATTCACATTGGATGTTGTGCCTTTCTAGGTTGTTTGGACCTTGTTTTAGTGTCGTAAAGTGTATTTAATCACACTTTCACATTGAATTTTGTGTCCCAATCCATAATTGACCTTTTCATCATCATTAATAGGCCTCTATGACCCCATATTGTGCATCTTGAGGCATAATTTGATCAAATACCTAATGAAATCAACATAAGAACTAAAATTACTCATTCCCCAACAACTCAGCTAGAAAATGGACCCCTCTAGGACTAATTCACCATCTGTGGCAAATGAGTCCCTACCATATGGGCCTGATTCACCCAAGGTGGTGAATTAGTCCCATGTGGGTCATTTTTGAGTTTTGAGCAAGAAAAGGTTGGATTTTAAGTTTTATTTTTCTCCATGTTTGCCTTGGGGATCCAATTAATGGGAAAATAAGGTGAATTTCCTATAAATATGAGTCTCTACACATTAATTAACATCTCATTCATTTATTATTCACTCATCACTCATTATTCTTCTCAAGAAAGCTAGGGTTTTTGCATTTCAAGTATTTAAGATAGCATTTTTCAAACATTCAAGGGCGTATTCTTCATGTTTTGTTGTAGAAATCCAAGATCAATCATCATGGAAATATAATAACTCCATTATTTCATGCTTCATTACATTCTTTTCTCATTTTTGTTTGATTACCCAAAAATTGGTTTGACCAAGGCAAACCCCCATGCTCTAACATCCAAGATTTCCCCTTCTTTCCTTGTGTGTTTGCAAATTTAGGTATAGTGAGGATTTGAAAATCAATAAGGATCAATTTTTATTTATTTTTAATTCATCTCTTCATTGACCAAGCCAAAATATCCATTAAAAGTCACCTATAGTATTAGAAATCATACTTTTGAAGGCAAACACCAGTTAGGAACCGAAGAGAAAATTGAGGCCTTCAATTTCCACTTTTGGATTTTCAAAAATTCAAAAGTGGAATGATTCTCAATCAGTGGTGAATGAGTCCCATTTTCTAGCTCAAAATGTGTTCTTTGTAGTTTTGGATACCCATTTGTCTGAAACGGGTTCTAGGACAGTTTCTTAGAACTAGGACTAATTCCCCCAGAATGGCGAATGAGTCCCTGTAGGCAAAATTTCTAACATCAGTAGCATTTCAAAATTCATTTACACTCTACAACAAGATCTCAGTTGCACACATTTATTTCCATCCATTTCTGTTACAGTTTACTATTCATTTCTAGGTCTTTTCGCATATCACAATGTGTTTTCCAACAACTGGGATTTTCTTAGTTTTCACTTAATAATCAACATCTCTCCTTAGTTTTCTGCATTTAGATCATATCATCTATCCACATTTTATTCATATTTCCATTATACTTGCATTAGTTTGAGTGAACCACCTAGATTTTGTGTAGGATCTATCTCTCTCCTTTAGGTGAAAAACCCTATTTGAGCAATAGAGTCATAGCATCCTAAACCAAAAAAATATTTGGTTCACAAAATTAGATTCACAATGTCAAAATTATTTGAGTTTCTACAATATGTTTTGGTTTCTTATTACTTCTACTATTATATGCATGAGAAACTCCATGATAACTCAGTTGCCTCAACACATCTGGCTACACATGATTATTAGTTAGTTCTTTCGTAAATTTTAAGATATGGCCATGAGGTTTCTGAGGCTCTATAGTGAGAGGTGGTTTAGGCAGTCCAATAATTAAAGGAGATGTGGGAGGTTCAATAATCAAAGTGTGGGTATACAATTTTATCTTTTCAGTAATATTTTATCAATGAAGGACCTAATGTCATTTTTCAATATTCATTTATGCAAGTCACTTGACTATCGTTTGAAGAATGAAATGTATCAAAGATTAAATCCTCTTTCAACATGATATATGGGTAAGTGCACCAATCTATGACACAATTTAGGTGTCAAATTGTAAAAATTCACAAAAAAGACCGAAATTGGCCATTTAGCACATGCCAAATTTGGCATGCGCCAAATGCCAAAGGTGAATAAAAGAAAAAAACACATTTTGAAACCTCATTTCACTTCAACCTGTGGCTTGGATTGGAGGATTTGAGGTCTACAAATTGAACTTTGCAAATATCATCCATTATTTGCATCCTTAGCTTGCTATTTTTCACGAGGATGTCGCCAACACATCATAGACATTAAAGATTGTGAAGAGGTATGTATTTTTATTCTATTTATTTTTAATTTGATTTACAATGTAGATTGAAATAGGTTTTTATAATAAAATTTTGTTCTAATTCTCAGGGAGTGAAACTCCACCTCCAAACATTGAGAATTCACAGTCACCCCCTCGGGAAGAGCCTCCTATTCAAGAACAACTTGAAACCCCTCCATCAATTCATAGGAATCCTCAAGGAACACAAGACAATATTCTAAATCAAATTGAAAACAATAAAAGAGACATTGAACAATTAATTGTAAGATTAACCGATCATGCCAAAACCCACCCTTATAGGAGAGGGATTGTTGAATCATTGAAGTCAATTGTATCTCATGTAGGAGAAATGAGAGAAAAAAAAAATTTGTCAAATAAGAGGCATGAGATGAGACAATATTATGCTAGAGGTTTGTCATATGCAGATGTTAAAAAACAAAAAATTAGAAAAGCCGATTTGTGTGTCCCATTTACTAACCCAAAAACCAATGCACCTTTGTCTCATACATGTAGGAGGTTCCCCATCCATTGGTACCACCATGAGTTAATTTAAAATAAATTTTTGGAGTGGTGGTGGATGGTATTTGACCAACCTCCATGCAATAACCATGAGGTACCACAATAATTTTTGAGGAAACTCTATTGTGAGTTTATCCTCAATAAGATGCCAAATTATTTTGACATCTTATTCTTTCAGGGTAGAGGTGGGAGCTCCACACATGATAGACCTACTACACAATGTAATCCACAGTTGGCATCGAGACCCTTGGCCAAACCCATGGTGGATCATGTCGCTATTCTTTCCATTGTTAAGGATAGTGTAGAGGTGGACACACTGGAGTCGATTGACTCACTCACCCAGACCATTTTATAGTATGTGAGGCCTCTAGTAGAGCCTAGTGTGGAGGAGACATGTAGGCCCTGACCTCCACCCCACCATTGTGGTGCTTGTGGTGCAGTTTGCATGTACAATTATCATATTGCTCAAGATGTAGCTACAGAACCTACATTAGTTGCAGAGGTGATGGATTTCATAGATGATTTGTTGAATGATACATTTGACATTGACACTCAGGTAAAATTCAGCAAGTTCATTCAATTTTGTTTATTAAATTATATTTTGAAATTTAAGAATAAGTAAATTAGTAGAATTTCAATATGATGAATTTTCAAGGTTGGAGTGTTCATGAGATGTGCCCCATTCCTACAGACCCTTATTCATTCTCGACGTTGAGTCCATAGTTATGCAACTAGTATTAAAGATATTATTATTACATTTAAATAGTTGAATGTTATATTTGAATGTTTGTCTCATAACATGCTTTGGATTTCAAATAGTTTCCTAGTGGACCTTTGACCTCCACACCTTGCAATTCATTTCCTCAAACAACTTACACTCAGGTAGCCTTTATTCAATAATGGTGTTGTAAAACAATGTTAGCTAGTTTTCATAATTTTTCATATATAAATCTAAAAAATTGATGAGAAACACAAACATTGCATTTGTATTCCTTGATCATGTCGCATTATCTTCTCCTAATTCACTTTTTGTTCCTTTATTCCTTCATAATCCCATCCCATTAACATTTAATAGTTCACCCTACCATTTACTCTTTCATTTACCATTTGCAAACGTTGACATCAGACAACCCTGGTGATGTTGGTGGCACGATGGAGCATGAAGTTTCTACAACAATAGCTAGCTCTGACCCATTGAGAGAGGTATGCAACAGATTAGTCGATTTGACATTATATTTTCTCTTTTATGGTCTATTATAGAAAATTTTCATGATACTTTTGTGTAGCTTAGTTTCTATCTTGATGGTTGCTACAGGTGGTTGTCACTCCAGATCGTGGATGTAGTAATGATGTAAATGTGAATGATGACTATTTTTATGAGGTAAGTGATTATATTTTTTTATGTCATTCCACAATTCATTTTTTGTGTATTAACATATTTACATTTTATTGTATCAGTTGAAGGTACATAGTGAAGAGAGGATTAGCTAGCGTGTTCGAAAGACTAGAGAACCAACAGTCACTCCATCCAGCTGAATTTCAAAGGCAACACGAGATCTATTTCCTTCCCCTAGAGGGAAATGATTGTATTAGGGTCATTTTTTGTATGCCTATGTGGCATTTTAGAACATATGTTTTGTACTATTGATATATACGTGACATTTTATGTCCATAATATGGCTCCTTTGTACTAAGCCTGTATTTCTTTTTTGGATATATTGTATATACTTTTATCAATATATATCATTGTATACCTTAAGGCTTTTTGATTAAAAAATCTTATTTTGCTACTATCATTCTTGAATGATGTTATCATGCGTATTGTGTAAATTGTACACTTGAATTTTGTAGGCATGTATTTTGTTTACATCTAATGACTAATTAATTACTGTCGATTTCTCAATAAGCTCCATTCTTGGTGGTTTGTATCCTTTGGAATGCTTCAATTACTTGTGTCTCACTTATTCACATGTATGCTTCACTTATTCACATGTATACTTCATGTATAGTGTGTGTATTCATGTGTATGCTTCATGCTTCCAATGCATAGTAGCAAAAATATTTTGGGGAAAATTTTGACAAACCAAAAGTATAAGAATTTTTTAAGAAGTTGGGAAAAAAACATATTTAAAAAAAAAAGTAAAAAATTGTAGATTTTAACTAATAAAGATTTAGAGAGAAAATTAAATAAAGATTTTAGCTAATGAATTGTAAAAAATATTTTTTGTAGTTTATATTCATATCGTTGATTACATTTCATTGCACATCTTTTAAAGTCAAAGCATTACTTCACACTGCATAACTAATAGCTAGATGTTGATAGATGACAAAATTTCATTTAAAATATAGTTTTTACAAAGTCAACCTAAGTAGTTATGCAATTACTTCACATTGCATAACTAATAAGTAGGAGCATCTACCAATTTCATTTTCTTATCATGGCATTCTATGAGGCCAAATTTCTTTGATGTATTTTATCAAATAGTTCACTATGTTTTCTATGTTAACACATTTTTCATACATTTCTACCAAATTATTTTGTCAAATAGTTCATTTCCTTGTTGCTATGGCTAAAGGCATAAAACAAGAGCTTTCGAACAAGCTATGGATGCTTGGAAAAAATATATCAAAAGCATAATAGAAAGCAATACTATAGACAAGGCAATGAACTGCTTGAAAAATGCCTGAAAGAAATTTGGTCACATGGTGATGGAATGCCATGACATGCAAATTGCTATGGATTTTCATGCCATTCCATCACCATGAGACCACGTTTCTTTGAGGCATTTTTTCAAACAATTCATTTCCTTGTCTATGCTGCCACATTTTTTGTACATGTTACCAAAGCACTTTATCAAACATTTCACTACCTTGCTACTATGGCTAAAAGTCTAAAATAGGTGCTTGTGAACAAGCTATGGATGCTTGGAAAAAAACTATCAAAGTATCATAAGAAGCAATAGCATAGACAAGTGATGTAGAGACAGGAGACCCAAAACCACTCAAAGTGTCAACTTTCCTTCAAGAGGCATCTAACAAGATTAAAAGGATCTATTGGACCAATCCAAACAACTCCCAAAGTTTGAAATCAATTAGAGGTAGGATTTCCCACTTTCACCCTTGCAAACCTAGTAACAGTGCAAACTCGTTTTTAGGCACTTAACTCCACAACTTCCCAGAACACTTGATAAAAAAAGGATGATTTAGACACCCATTATAGAGTTACAAAACATATCTTAGCCCCCCATATGAATCCTTTGGAACAAATTTGAAAAAACTGACTTTCTCACCATTTTAAGCCTCCAAATAGGTCAATTTTACAAAGGACACCCTCTTAAACTTGTGCAAACACTCTGAGAGTTTAGGGCAGCAATTTTTAGGTTATCAAACCCCAAAATCCCCCATTATATTTCATTTTTATGACCATCTCCACACCAAACCCAAAAACCCTTGTTTTGTGCACTTTTGATGAGGGTTTATTAAAAAGGACACTTCCAGGCCCTTCCTAGACTTACCACCTAGTCAAACACCCTTGAATTCACCCCCACAAGCTTAAAATTTCGTAAGATAACTTTTCCTAACACCCCATCATCAAAATCAGGTCTATACCCATTAAATTCATGCATTTTCCAATGGAAACAACCCTAGGGACTCACCCAAATCAAGAAATACACCATCCCTACACAAAAAAACATGCATACATGTTTATTTCACCTATCTAAGCCTATCCACTGAGTTACAGTACTATACAATGGGTGTAAGGATTAGAAACCCATTTTGTTCCCTTTCAAAACCCCTAAAATAGGGTAAATGAGTAGTCCTAGAAAAATAAAGATTTCTCCCCCAATTTGCATGATTAAGACCTCAAATCTAAAGCATTAGAGAGCCAACACATGTACCTACAAAATAAAATAATTTTAGAGAAAATAAAGGTTGTATAGGTCCATACCAAGCCTTCAAAGTTTAGAAAAAAAAAAAAAAAAAGTTGTTTAGAATGTCGTATTTCCTGAAAACAAAATGTGTACAAACTTCAAACTGCCTTCAACAACCCTGCACGAGCCATTTTTGAGGATTTTATAATGGTTACATTCAAATCCAACTTCTCCCAATGTCTATAACTACCAAGTAACAACTTTTCAAAGGAGGTAGTCGTTGGTTTTCAAATTTGTTGCATTTATTCAACTTACAAATTTGACATTTTCCTCCTTCTGACTCTTTCTTATTTCCTAATCCCCTAGACCCTCTTAAATGACTTCCTATTCTACTTACCTTGACAACATTTGACCATCTTGACAACTTTTAACATGATTACAAGTTATGGCCAAATTATCAAATGAAAACTCTAAATCATTTTGGAAACATGAGAATGGTCTAAGTAGTTATTGAAAGAAAAAAGAAAAAAAAAACTCAAACTCTCCTATCTTAACCATAATTCCATCCATGACCATTTAGTACCATATCAGGAGGCTTGGTGCTCCTACACCAACAAGGAAATGAACTGTTCAAAAAATGCCTCAAAGAAATGTGATCTCAATGTGCTTGTCATGGCATTCCATCACCAAGAGAACACATTTCTTTGAGGATTTTCTTTTCAAACAGTTCACTTCCTTGTCTATGCCACCACATTTTTCATACATGTCTACCAAAGAATTTTATCAATCAATTCACTATCTTGCTGATATGGCTAAAATTCTAAAATAGGCTCTTTCGAACGAGCTATATGGATGCTTGGAAAAAATCCATCAAAGCATAATAGTAAGAAATAGAATAGACAAGGTAGCAAACTATTTGAAAAAATGCCTCAAAGAAATGTCATCTCATGGTGATGGAATGCCATCACAAGAAAATTCCCTAGATTTTCATGGCATTCCATCACCATGAGACCACATTTCTTTGAGGCATTTTTTCAAATAGTATACTACCTTGTCTATGCTACCACATTTTTCATACATGTCTACCAAAGCATTTTATCAAACAGATCACTATCTTGCTACTATGGCTAAGAGCTTACAACAAGTGCTTTCGGACAAGCGATGGATGCTTTGAAAAATCTATCAAAGCATAATAGTAAGTGAAAGCATAGACAAGGTAGTGAACTTGTAGTATGCAATGGATGCTCCCATGTTTTACAAATGAGGGGTGAGCTCAATTTATAGGCTCCTCGAATACAATTCAATGGCCAAGATTGATTTCAAATCAATGACCACGATTATAAAATAAAACCCTAATTAGGGTTTGTCACAACTAACTACCTCTCGACCAATGAGAAAATTACATTTGGGGACACTTGTCCTTTCGCTAAATATAAACCAACAATAAAAAGTTATTGCATTATGAAGTGCCAAGTTCATTGAAACTAGACATGCTAGCTTGGAACAGTTTGATTGGTTGGAAGATGATGAGGCACCATCTCAGTGTGTTGGATGTACCCTTTGATCTTGGCCTAAGGTGGACTTCAAGATATGTTTTCCATCTCCCATTTTCAGTTTGGGCAGACTTTAAGTTTCCTTTGCCATGTATGGTTTGAGCTACCCTTAAACCCTTAAACTGTCTACCCTCTACCCTTAACACTCTACCCTCAACCCTAAAACCCTCAACCCTCTCTATCTCTCTCTCTCTACACTCTACCCTCTACCCTCAACCCTCAACCCTAAACCCTTAAACCCTAAAACCCTAAAACCCTCAACCCAATTCTCTCTCTTTCAACTCTACACCCTCTACCATTAAACCATAAACCCTCAAACCCTCAAACCCCCTCTCTCTCTCTCAACCCTACACCCTCTACTTTTAACCCTCAACCCTCTACCCTCAACCCTCTACCCTCTACCCTCAACCCTCAACCCTAAAACCCTTAACCCTCTCACTCTCTCTATCTCTCTCTCTAAACCCTCAACCCCCCCTCTCTCTCTCAACCCTACACCCTCTGCCCTTAAACTGTAAACCATAAACCCTAAAAAGATTAAACCCTCAACCCACCTCTCTCTCTCAACCCTACATCCTCTACCTTCTACCCTCTACCCTCAACTCTCAACCCTCTACCCTAAACCCTCAACACTTAAACCCTAAACCCTAAAAACATAAACCCTATACCCTAAACCCTTAAGCCTTCTACCATCTACCCTTAACCCTCTACCCTCTACCCTCAACCCTCAACCCTCTACCCTCTACCCTCAACCCTCAATCCTCAACCCTCAACCCTTAAACCCTAAACCCTCCACCCTCAACCCTCTACGCTTAAACCCTTAAACCCTAAACCCTAAACCCGTAAACCCTCTACCCTCAACCCTCTACCCTTAAACCCATAAACCCAAAACCCTAACGATCTGACTCTCTACCCCTACCCTTAAAACCATAAACCATAAAACCATAAAACCTAAAACCCTTAAACCCTAAACCTAAACCCCTAAAACTTCTTACCCTCTACCCTCAACCCTCAACCCTCTACCTCAAACCCCCTCTTCTTCGGGAACCCTACACCCTACCATTAAACTCAGAACTATAAATCCCTAAACCCCAAACCCTATACCCTTAACCCCTTAACCCTAAACCCTAAAACCTCAACCCCTACCCTCATCCCCAACCTAAACTCACAACCCCTCACCCCTAAACCCTTAAACCATAAACCCTAAACCCCTAAACCCTCTCTACCCTCTACCCTCTATCCTTAAACCATAAACCCTAAACCCTAAACCCTCTTCCCTCTACCCTCAACCATCCACCCTCAACACTTAAACCCTCAACCCTTAACTCTCAACCCTAGATCCTCTACCCTTAAACTATAAAATATAATCGCTTAGGGGGAGAGGGAGTAGGATGGAAAGAGGTATGGGAGAGAGAGAGAGGGAGGGGGTGGGAGGAGATGACCGAGAGGGAGAGAGAGATAGAGGGTGTGTGGGAGAGAGATGAGGGAGTGAGTGAGAGAGACAAAGAGAGACCCGACAGAGGTAGTGGGGGTGGTGGAGGGAGAGAACTGAGAGAGAGAGAGAGAGGGAGGAAGAGGTGGAGGAGAGACCTGAGAGAGAGGAGAGGGAGAAAGAGTGGAGAGAGAGGAAACCTGAGAGAGAGAGGGAGAGGTGGTGGAGGGAGAAAACTGAGAGAGGGAGAGGAGAGGGAGAAAAGATAGAGGGAGTGGGAGAGAGGGAGGGAGGGAAGAGATGAGGAGCACAGAGAGGGAGAGGGGTAGAGGGGAGACCTGATAAAGAGAGAGGAGTGGAGAGCCTGTGCAGGGACGGAAGATACTTTGAGAGAGAGAGAGAGGGAGAGGGGGTGGGAGGGAGAGACATGAGAGAGAGGGAGAGGGAGGGAGTGGGAGGGAGAAACATAAGAGAGAGGGAGAGGGAGAGAGTTGAGAGAGAGAGGGAGGGAGAGGGGTGGGAAGGAGAAACCTAATAGAGAGGGAGAGGGAGAGAGGGTGGGAGGGAGACACCTGAGAGAGAAGGAGAGGGAAACAAAGTGGGAGAGAGGGGTTGGTAGGGAGAGACCCAAGAGAGTAGGAGAGGGAGGGAGTGGGAGATAGAGGTATGAGAGAGATACAAGGAGTGAGAGATAGAGACTTGAGAGAGGGAGAGGGGGTGGGAGGGAGATGGAGTACTCAAGATAGAGGGATGTGAGAGAGATGAAATGAGAGAGAGAGGGGGTGGGGGTAGATACGTGAGAGAGATGGAGAGAGAGAGAGTGGGATGGGGTGGGATGGAGATACCTGAGAGAGGGAGAGAGATAGAGGGAGGGAAATGAGAGATGGTCACAAAGAGAGACCTGACAAAGGAAAGAGAGACAGAGGGTGGGAGGGAGAGAACTGAGAGAGAGAGGAGGAGATGGAGGAGGCAGAACTGAGAGAGAGAGAGGAGACAGTGGAGGAGAGAGGGAGTGAGAGAGGAGGAAGGAAGAGAGACAGAGGAGGACCCCAAGAGGGAGACGGCAGGAGGGGAGACCCCTGAAAAAAGAGAGAGAGTGGAGAGTGGGGTGGACGAAGTGACACGGAGAGAGAGAGAGACAGAGAGGTGGAGGGAGAGACCTGAGAGAGAGGAGAGGAGAGAGAGAGAGAGAGAGAGAGAGAGAGAGAGAGAGAGAGAGAGAGAGAGAGAGAGAGAGAGAGAGAGAGAGAGAGAGAGAGAGAGAGAGAGAGAGAGAGAGAGAGAGAGAGAGAGAGAGAGAGAGAGAGAGAGAGAGAGAGAGAGAGTGGTGGGGAAAGGTGGAGGAGAGACCCAAGAGAGTGGGAGAGAGAGAGAGTGGGAGAGAGATAGAGGGAGTGAGAGATAGGGAGTGGGAGAGAGAGAGGTAGAGATATAGAGTGAGTGAGAGAGAGGGAATGGGAGAGAGATAGAGGGAGTGAGTGAGAGACCTAAGAGAGGGAGAGGAGGTAGGAGAGAGAGACTTGAGAGAGAGAGATAGAGAGAGAAAGATAATGACCTAAGAGAGGGAGATGGAGTGAGAGAGACAAAAAGACCAAAGGGAGAGATAGAGGGAGAGTGAGAAAGGGGGTTGGAGTGAGATATATTTATTTAGGTACTTAGGTGGGAGGAAAAGAGACCTAAGCGAGGGGATTGGACTGAGAGAGAGTAGTCTAGGTCATGTGGGAGGGAGTGAGACCTGAGACAAAGAGAATCTAGAGGGATAAAGAGTTATCTAGTTAGGGTAACAAGTTAGAGAGTGTATGAAAGGTAAAACCTCAACTATCCATCTACAATCATAAATTGTGCATTCTAAGCATTATCAAAGTTGTCGACCAAAGAGAGGGAAAATTCAGGTTTTGTTCAAAGTAGGTCATTTGGTGAGTGCCAAATTTGGTGCTCTCCAAATGACACATCACATTTGGCGCACCCCAAATTTGGCACTCGCCAAATGTGATGTGCCATTTGGTGAGCACCAAATTTGGCGCTCACCAAATGACCTGCTTTGGACATGTCAATTGACAAGATTTTCCAAGTTTCCTCATATTTTCATCTATGCTCCCCATCTCATTTGCACGTCTTTCAATGCAAGTTTATAAAATAAACCATGATAGCAT
Source organism: Sequoia sempervirens (assembly GCA_007258455.2). Classification (NCBI taxonomy): domain Eukaryota; kingdom Viridiplantae; phylum Streptophyta; class Pinopsida; order Cupressales; family Cupressaceae; genus Sequoia; species Sequoia sempervirens. Next base: position 264,833,832 of record VDFB02353493.1, read on the forward strand.
TGACCTCTCCCTTAGCTATCTAAATATATAATTCTTTTTTTCATTTTGATTTAGTTAAGGTTTTGATCCATGGCTTCTATTGTAAATGCCTCTATTTTTGTTCAAAAACCAACATTTGCTAGTTTTAGGATAGATTTTTACTCGTTCATCAAAACTTGAAACAAATTACATTTTTTGAAACTAGACTCCATTCTACACATGATGAAAAAAAAATCAATTTTTGATTAGTTTTCAAAAAAATTAGGGGAGAGCACGCTCAAATTTCAACTTTTTAGGATGTGTCCACTTTGAATATTTATAAAATATTATATATTCATTAAAAAAATTATCTGAAAGAATGAGGATAAACTACATGGTGTTAGCTAACTTCTCAAAGTTGGAATTTTTGAAATTCTAAAAAAAAGTTAATCAAAAAGGGGGGAGCCCTTAGGCACTATGATGCTTTTTTTGATAAAAAAGGACCTGTTTTGGGCCCCCCCTTTTTGAGACCTTTAATATTCATTAAGTTTTTTTTTTTAAATAGTATCTTAGAAACTAGACTCATAGGACTTCAACTTTTGTTCTTGCTGCATCTTGAAATTTTGAGCGTAGCTATCTTTGTTTTCTCATGCAAATCAATTTTTGCTGATTTCAGAAAGAAAAAAAAGTGGCATCTTAAGAGACAAAATTGTGTCATAGATCCATGTACTTACCCATATTCCCAAGTTTGAGAGGTAATGGGAGGGGGAAACCATGATTCTCATGATTCTCAATGATTAGATCCTCTTGCACCAAGATATTCTCACAAGTAGGAGATATATTGGGAGAAGAACTAACACAATTGTAATGATTGTCAATGATTTTATAGTTATACAAGTTGTGTGTTACCATATAAAAACCACATATTTAGAAAGGAAAGGCATTGCTATTTTCCCTATGGATCAAATTGGTGATGCACTACAAAATCAAAATGGTTTGAAAAAAAAAATTAGAATAGGAGCAGATCTAAATAAAGACCACACACATAGATGTGCACAAAAATTGCATGCATAAATGATAGAATAATCTTTAAACTTTTTCAATATTTTGAATTTTGTAATATTTTTCACTAAAATATTCATGCATAAATGATAGAATAATTTTCTAAATAAAATTTACTTTGATGTAAGCCCTAAATAAGGAAAATCAAACCTCAAAATTTATGCAATTTAATTCAAATTATTTTCAGCCTTTTCTCTTTAATTTATGATGAATATGAGTAGATTTTTTAAAATAAATGAAAACTATCAACAATTTTTTCAAGTATCCTAGGTTTTGAATAATTTTTAAAAATTTATATGCTATAAAAGTAACAAAAAATTAAGTGTAGGATATGTTAGGTTCACCAAAAAAATTAGTTGGAAAAGTGATCCTAGATCGAATTAGATTAATTAGGATTATTGCATTTTCACTTGACTAAACTTAAACACAATTTTACTAGGGTTTTAATAATTATCTTACTACCACAATGAAAAAAAAACCCTCTAGGGACTTATGTTTGTGATGTATTGTATTGTGGTAAATTTTATGTGTGATTTAACAAGCCTATTTGACATATATCCCTAGATTTGAAACTGTAATTTATTAGATAGATGAAAACAAAATTTTATAAATTTGACCTAGATTTGAGAAGTGACAATAGAGAGGAGTGTGTACTATAAATTTTATCTAGAATTGGATAGTATAGGGAAGAAATACATCCTAGACTTACCTCCTTTTTTGGATCTATATATTCTACATTGTAGTTTAATGTTTGCACTATGCTTCCCTAGACTATCACTAGTTGAAAAGTTTAAATATGACCTGCACACACAAAAATGGAAGAAAAGGTTGTGCTATATAGGGGATTTCCTAAGTCAAATCCTTTGTTTGTATTTCTACCTCAGTGTACATCAATTGATGATGATCAAGAGGGCATATTCCCTAGGCTAGCAAAAGGCCAAAAAAGAAATAATTGAATATAATTATAAATGATAAACAACAATGTTATCTTGATGTGAAAAATCTTGAAGAATAAATGCCACACACAAGTTGATTGATGGATTCCTTGATTGCTTGATAGGCCTACAAAAGGTTAGCTCATATACACCATATATTGTTGAAGCTAACCTATAGAGGATAACTCAATACTTCTCTATAATTTCCTTCTAATTGATTTATGATTCATGAAATTGTATTCTTAATATTAAAAAATGAGAGGAAAACAAGATTATATATGCATTTTAATTAATCCTTTTTGGTAGGGACCAACCTAGGGTCATTTTCAAATCAAAAATTTGTCAATAAAAATTTCAAACATTCAAATTTTATTTTTGGTCTAGGGTGCCTTTTTAAAAGTGACATGTACTTTTTGGTCCCAATTTATAGAGATGATGGGGATTTAAATTATTTTATTAATCTAGCCCCAAAATTGGTAATTATTATAATTAAAGTTATAAGAAAAATAGCGTGTCATGGTATTGTGAAATTGTAAAGGGTAACAATTTTTGATGCTACACCTAGGTATCAGAACTCTAAATAATATTCCTATTAAGTTAATATTCCTTAGAGAAATATTCACTATATCAAATACGACTATAAAATTCATGACCACTCTCAAATATCAACACTTATATTTTTTAATCTATTTAATTTTCATATGATACCTTAAATTCCTTAAACTTATTGAAAAATATAGATTTAACATCCATAAAATGTGCCAAATTTTAAATTAATGAGATTGTATCAAATATTTAGTCATGCGAGTGACTTCCAAAACATTCATCAAATTAACCATATATTTTTGTATTCTAAAAAATTTCTCTAGGCATCCATTACAACATTATTGAGCATGTGCATAAGGTAGCTCTGCAACTTTCCCGCCAATAGCAGTTTCAAATTCCTCACCCTTCACTCCTTCATCTACCATGGGCACAAATGCTAGGGGGTACCAGCGAGGTTCCCTATTCTCTGTCTCTTTTATCGTAGTTGTAAAATGAGGAATTTTTTAGCTTCTACTCCTTGAGCATCTAATGGAAAAATTTTGTCCTCATATTTACCATTTTCCTAGTCCTAGCTCATGGATAAGTCTCATCATTTTTCTTCTCTTGGTCTAGACTCTTTATGTCCAATGAATAGCCTTATTCCTATATGGAAAAGTTTATCATCGATCAAGCCACAAGTTTTTGGTTTTCTATATCTTCTCCTTCCTCAAGGGCTTCTTATGTGGTGGACAGTCTTGAGATTGTTATTCTGAATAATATAATTTGAAATAGATGATTGTTAATCTAAAACTCTCCCTTGTATATAATTTCCTTATTTTCAAACCTAATATTTATAAGGTTATGAAATGGATTTTAATGTATTTGGAAGTTGAAAGGTAGCATGCAATTAGTACAATGGCCAATGACCTTTTCTTGTTAAACTTCAAGTTTCATGAATATATGCTCAATTTCCTATAGGAGGGCATAGGAAATTTGATAATTTTTTTAAGAATTTACTTTCTCTATGTAAATGAAAACTAGGTTTTGACCCCTCAGTGGATCTAGGGGTGGCTACCTTGACATAGATCCATCCTGGAAATTCTTTGAACCCTTAAATTATAGAGCCCTAAGGTTTTCTAGGGTATAGAAAACTCCTTTCACAACCTGTTATCCATTTATATAGTTAAATTTCAGAGGCCAAGGCTAGTATTTTCTTTTATTTGTGTGAATATGGAAGTAAATAAATTTTTACCTTCATCATCTCCCTTAGATCTTGTTTTGGGCTCTAGAACCAACCTATCAGTTATGAAAAAACTAGTATCTTATGTTATCTTTGTAAAAAGTTGGGGCACTTCAAAGAATATTGTAAGGTTGACCCACCTGAAAGGTTTGTTAAGAACCCAAATAAATAATATCAAAATATAGTAAATGATCTCCTTGCTTTAGAGGAGCTGGATATCCCACTTTCTGACTAAATGGTTACTATAGTTCCAAATGCTAAAATTATTGGTAATAAGTCACTTGACCCCTATTTTAAGTGGGGAAACCCTCCTTTTGTTGAGAATTACACGACTCCCACCCCTACTATTAGAATCAAGTCATTAGGCCCTTGTCTTGAGGGGGGGAACCTCTTTTGGCTAATAATGACAATATTATTATCCCTCATAGTAATACAGATTGCTTTTAGGAAGGGGAAACAAAAATAGAATTAAATAGAAAACCAAGCATGTCATATGATAGCCCTCTTAAACCATTTTTTTTTTTGGTTACTTAGATTGGTCTAGTTACATTCCCAAAATTTTCCATGAATCATTGGATTTGTTGGGATTTAGTCATAAAAACCTCCCCTCTCCTTGTAAACCCTCTATCAAGTGTTTGGAGGAGAACTAGACACAAGTTAATGGTAAATTATAAAAGAAAAAGAAATAAAACATAGGAAGAGAAATGAAACTTCAAAAATCTTCTCAATTGGATTCTAGGATTAAAGATGTTGCTCGATATATCACCCTAGCGAAAAAAAAACTCTTAACGACCTCTCAAAAAAAACAAACAAAAGAAATGAATGGGAAGGGGACCTTCCCCTTCTATGAGTGATAGCTCATCACTAAAACTTTAATTAACTTCTATGAGGATATTATCATGGAATATCAGAGCTCTGAATAGCCCATTTAAGCAACATCTTGGAAAACATTATGTCGTTACTTACAAAATTGGCATTCTACTTCTCCAGAAAACTAAGATGCAACAACCCACCTTTGATCGAAGTGTGAAATATATTTGGTTTTTTGTTGAATGCTCCTCCTGCAATGTTGATGGGGCCTTAGGAAGAATTTATACTCTTTGGAACCCTCTTAGGATGAGATCTTCCAAAGGTACTTTCTCTAAAAATTGTCTTGTTACTCATATGGAAGACTTAAATTCTTCTAAGAAATGGAATATTTTCAATATTTATGCACCAAATTCTAGACCTAATAGATCTGCTCTTTGGAATCAAATTTCTTCTATAATTCCAATTTATAAGGGGGATTATTAGATGATGTGGATATTTTAATACTCCTTTGTACCCCTCATAAATTCTTGGCTATTTTGTTGACTTCTTAGATAGTATGATGGACCTCATGGATTTTAGTTCAACAAATGTCTTGCTAGAGACTGACCTATGAGGGTCTTTATTCATATGGTCCAATAGAATACATGGTAATGGTCACATATAGGTTAAACTTGATAGGTTTTTGATATCTAACAATTGGAATATTTTTCCCAAGTTAATCCTCTCTTCCCTCCCTAGAACTAGTTTAGATCATAATGATATACTCCTTGATTTTGAAGATATTATTGTTAAAGGTCCTTTCCCCTTTAGATATGAAATGATGTGGGCTATGCATCCTAAATTCATAGATATTATTCAAAGGTGCTAGAGCTAGCCATGGCCAGGGACACCTATGTTCCTTCTGACCCAAAAGTTAAAATGGGTTAAGGAGAAGGTTAAGAGATGGAACAAAATTTATTTCAAAATTATTTTCAACAAACAAAAATTATTTTGTCCAACCTACAAGTAATTCCAAAAAATATAGGAAATAAGGAAGAAGAGACCTTAGTTAAAGAAAAGGACTTAAAAATGGAATGTCCTAGGCTATCAAAAATAGAGGAAATTTTTAATAAACAAAAATCAAGAATTCAATGGCTAAGAGAGGTTGATGGGCATACAAAATTATTTCACTAATCTACTTTGAGACACAAAAAAAGAAATAATACTACATATCTAAAGGAGGAAGATGATACTATTATACATGAGGATACAAACATTGCAAAGGTTGTTGTATCTTTATTTAAGGACTTATCAGCAGGACAAAATATAGATGTTTCAAATTTAGAAGATCTTACTAATATTATTCCTAATGTAATAAATGATTTGGAAGTTAAGAATATGGTAGATCTTGTGTCATAGAAAGAGCTCAAATACAATGTGTTTTCCTTTGGTTCTTACAAGTCATGTGAAGTTAGTTTTTAGTTTTAGGTCCCTAGTTTAGGGTACCCTAGGCACACTTGAAAACCCTAAATTGGTTCAAATTCAAATTATAGGTGCATCAATATCTACTCTGCTCATTTCTAGTCTTTAATTTTGATTTTCAGTTCCCAGTTTCTTTTAATTTTTATTAAAACACTTCATTTTCATAGTTAACTAGATTCATCATTACAGTTTTAGCAAGAATTCAACTAAAAACTCTTAATCCCCATAAGAATTTAGATCCAAGGGAAGATTGGATGTTAGAAATTAATTCATAACTATTGTGTAGATATGAATTTTCCCAATGTTAATGTGTTGGTGAGGTGGATTCCACATTTATCCCCATCAAATTATTGGAAAATACATTGAAACTAATAATTAAACCCTTAGGTTATCCTTTTACAACATAACATTTTGTGTACAAATCAGTGAGAGAATGAAATTTACTTTCAACCTGAAAGTTATGTGAATCATCCTTAGATCTAATTCTTGAGTGCCTTATAAATGGATTGAAAGTAATGCGAATTTATTGTCCTACTTTACCTACGAGATTTGATCTGAAAATGTAACTTTTCTATAGCAACAAAATTTTAACACCAAATTTTGAGAAAAAATCTAGGGAAGGTAGAATATTGTGCACCTAGTATATAAATTTGAGCCTAATTTGTCTAGTAAAAGGTGTCAAGGGTGCCCTTTGTTGGCTTGAATTTTCTCAAATATGAAGTTATAGACATGTAGCTCCTTGTCTACATTTTATGTCCTCTCTTTGCAATCTCCATATTTAGATCTAAATCTGGACAAATCTAGGAAATAGAGAGGAAGGGGTGGCTATATATGAGTTCCCCTCAATAAAAACCCTATGTTGGTATTTCAACCTCAATAAATAGCCAATGGAATGATGAATAAAGTGTGTGTTCTCTTAATCGTAAGTGTTTCCAAGGTTGTAATGAGATAAAATGCATAAAATCCTACTCAAATATGTTAGAGAAGGATTCCTAAATGATAATGATGATATCAACCCAAGTGAAAGTCAAATACCCTTAGGAAAATTTGAAACACAACAATACCTCTCTTTGGGTAGCAAGTAGTTTGAAGCTTGAAGATAAAAAAACTTTGAAAATAGATTATTAGGTTGTGGAAAATGGCTAAAGCACTTTTGAAACCTAGATTCCATCATTTTCTTTTGTTTGCATCAAACTCCAATCATTGTAGAAAACTTGATTAAATTTAGAAGTTATCCTTGAAAACCTATAAATTAAAAAAAAATTTGGCACAATATAATTTCCTAAATATTATTCTCTGTAATTTTGAAATAATAGTTCATATATATATACTAGAACTTAGGATAAATTAAGGTTTAGGCCAGCATAATTAAATTTTAATTTTCGTGATTAAATTACCACCAATGCCTAAATTTAAAATTACATCTCCGAAATTGAAGACAAGAAAATTGGGAAATCAAGTTTCTTATCAAGGAATTTAGCTAGACTAGGGCACCCTATGCCCTAGTCTAGCTTTTTCACACTTCAACAAAATTTGATCGGGTTGTGTAGGGTCTATTAAAATGAGGAATTTTGCATAGTTATGGAGCTTTTTACCATTAATTTGATGATGTTAATTAGTGAGACTTTTTTTTGTGGTAGTGTGGACACATTCTCGTGGGTTGATAAGAAAAATTAGGGCTTCAGGAATGTCTTAATGCACTAATGAGAAGTCCACTCAAGTTGGTTCTAAATAGAAGATGAATTTGTGCTTTCACCTAAAAGGGAGAGAATTTTGATGTTACACATATATATTTTTTAAGGGTTGATATTGTATCTATGGTATCTTCTCCTCTTCTAGACTTGGGTTACTTAATTTGATGGAAATGAAATATTTCCATAATTATTAATGAGGATAACATTAGATTCCTAAAAACAAGGTTTTAGGATCAAGACTTGTAGTGAGGGTAGAAATATTCTAAGGTAATATAATACTTGAGAAAGGGATTTAGATATTTTTTCTGAGAATATATAGAAAACATATCAATCATCTTATCCAATAGGGATAAAAGCCTCTTTGAAATGGCTCAGATATTATGTATGAAAAAATGATCCTCCCTTGCAAATGAAATTGTGGGGATTTATATAGGAAAAGAAGAGTGAGAAGATGAATCCAAAGAGGGAAAAAAGCTTAGATTTAATGAAAGAGAGGAAGAAGAAATAAAATTTTCCATTTTATAATAAAAAAATAATTTTGGGAGGGAAAATGAAGAAAAATAAGAAAATGTAAAGGACTTACAACCATGCTAAAATATGATAAGGTCTCCCATGTAAAGGTATGGCTCACCTCTCTTACTAGTGTCCATTATCTTGGTGACCCTATAGTCAACTATGTTATTATAAGGTATCTTGAGTGCCTTTAGATTAATGTAGGAATCAATAATTTTAGATGATGAAAAGGTCTAGAAAGCTACAAGGATAAAAAACAAAAGGGAAGAACATTTGAAAAATGGAATGAAAGCACTAGGAGGGATTCCATCAAGGTAGAAAATGCTATAAAGAAAAAATATCAGACCTCATGTGTCATGTGATAGGCGACTAAATCATTTCTATATATTTATATTAACCTATATAAATTGGGTTACTTATGATACCACCAAATAGAGAAAATATATAGAAACTAGTTGAATATAAATTTTCTCTAAACTAATTGTGAATAGGCTAGAAGGTCTTCTACATAAAATGATCTCTCTCAATCAAAAGGTTTTCTTTTAGGAAGAAAAATTATTGATGCTACTTTGAGTAACTCACGAGTACATACATTCTATGGAATATAACAATAATCCCACTATGGAACTCAAATTAGACATCTCCAAAGCCTGTGACAAAGTGTCTTGGTAATTCTTGATTGTTGTCATGTAGAAATATGAGTTTAAAGGAAAGTTTCTAAATACGATTACATATTGTGTCACTTCCTTTAGTTTCTCTATTCTAGTCAATGGATTTCCTCAGGGTTCTTTCTGTAGTGGAAGAGGCCTCTGATAGGGAGACCCTCTTTTCCCCTATTTGTTCATGACGTTGGCTAAAGTTCTTGGGAGGAATATCCAAAAACTACTCGATGAGAGGATTTTTAAAGGCATTAAAGTTGCTTCCTATCTTCCACCTACTTCCCACCAACAATTTGTAGATAACATATTTTTTTGGCACAACCTCAATGGTGGAAGCTTACCATTACTAAAAAAACTCAATGCTTGTGTTCAAGCCTCAAATCAATATTATTCATTTCAAAAAAGAGTAAGTATTATTTCTTTAATATAAACCAGCTAATTAAAGAGAGATTCATTAGGAGTTTTTGATGTCAATCTACTCCCCTCCTAGCTTCTTACCTTGGCCTACCTTTAACTACCAAGAAGCCTTTAAATTATTACTAGAATGGTGTAATAGAAATAATTCAAAAGAAAATTGCTAGTTGTATGGTTATGTTAATTAGCCATGTTGGGAAGATTCAGCTTTTTAAAGCATCCTTTTAGTATATTCCAATTTGTATCCTTTCTTGATTCAAGGTCCCTTCTTGTATAGCCTACAAAATTGAAAAACTTTAGAGAAAATTTCTATGGACAAAAATGGTGGAGAAGTCTATAATTTCCTTGATCGGTTTGGAGAAATTTTACATGCCAAAAAATTTATGGGGTTTGGAGAAATTTTACATGCCAAAAAATTTAGGGGGTCTAAGTATTAGGAGATTGAAAATTTTCAATAAAGCATTGCTTGTCAAAATAGGTTGGCTCCTTTTGACTAAAGAGAAAGACTAGCTAAATTTTTTGAAAGCAAAATACCTTGCTAATGTAAATCAAAATAATTTCATGGATTTCAAATTGGCATGTGCCTTATTTATCTAGAATTACTTAGTGAAAATAAAATTTATTATTAAGCATGAAACTAGAAATAGAGTGAGAAATGGCTTAAATATAGGGTTTTGGGAGGATATTTGGTCTAAGGGACCTACTCTTTCCTCCTTAAATCAATTTAAATAAAATGAGACTAAGATAATATAGGACTATGGTGAATCCCTCAATAACTATAGGTGAATCCCTCAATAACTATATTCATTGGACTAGTGCTACCCCAAAATGGAAGAATTTTAAAGATTAGTTTTCTATGGGTAGATCCTTGAGGGGTGGTAGTTAGCTAAATGAGAAAGAAATTTTGAAGGATCTAAGAAACCCAATCGAGGATTGTACTTTCTTCTCCAAAATAGAATCGATGCTTGAATTTTGATAAAAATTCCTTTTGAAATATTTTCTACTAAATATTCTTATTGTATGATGGAGAAATTAGTCTTCACCTATGGTATCTTTGATTGGAAATAGGTTTGTATTCCTAAACTCCTGCCAAAAGTTAATTTCTTCTAGTGGGCTTCTATACATGGTAACATTACTATTGAATACTTTTTAGGCATGGGTTTCAATATATTAACAAATTTCATTTATTTCTTGAAGATGTTGAAAGCATAGACCACCTCCTCTTAAGTTGTTCCTTCATGAAGGGTGAATCTAGGATCATGGGGGTCCAAAAAGTGGCTGATGACTTTTTTTATTTGAATTTAATGAAATGAAAAGGGATTATTGAGAAAAAATTCAGCATTCCAAAAATATAAGATATTCCTTATTTGGAATTAAATAGATAATTGCTATTATTATTTTACATACATTTTAACTAAAGTCCTAATTGATAGTATCATTGAAAAACATCTATAATTCTTGAATGATTTTATATTTTTTGGATCTGAAAGATGTGTCACATTCTATGCTTCCCATACTAGAGGATAAAAATTTAAAAAATGAATTTCGTAAATGTTTGACCGAGTTATGGTGGTCAGACAAACATGTTTTAATATTTTTAAAATATTTCAATAAAAAATTCATAACTAATTTTTTTTTGCAAAAGAATTATAAAAAAAATGCAACACATCCAGGCAAGTATCCTCTACTTACATTGAAAGTTTTAAAAAAATAATATTTTTTTTTCTTGTACTTAGGTTGGTCAGCCATACACCTACTTTTTATTTTTTCCTAAAACATTAGTACTACTGCATTGAAATTTCAAAATTTGACCAAATAGATTTTCTTCTCTCCAAAAAAGGAATAGTATACTAGAAACTACATTCAATTTTCTATAAATTTTGTTCTTACATATTTTTCAAATTATGTTAATAACTTATTGAAATTTTTATGTCAAGTTGCTTAACTCTATTTTTCTGAGTTTTTATTGCCACTTAAGGGCCTAGTTTGGACCCCCATGATCATGCACTAACGTTGAAGGAAGTTTGGAACAATGCTCTTAAGTCTTTACAATTTTTCTTAGTTTTTCCTTCTTCCTTGAAGGATTTTTTTAGTAGTTTGAACAATTACCCTTTCACTCACCCAATATTTTTTTATCTATGGAAAAAAATTCCCCTAGTGGTCTCCTATAATTTGTGGAAAGAATTTAGAGATGAGAAAGAAAAAACATAGAGGATTTTCTTTCAATAAAAAAACTTTGAGCAAACATTAATTTGGTTAGTTATGGTTTCTCACAAATCTTTCCCTCTTATGGAGAAATTAGAATTAAAAAATTATGGGGCATCATACATGATCTCTCTCGACTCAATTGGACCAAAATATTGAGTAGGAAAGCTACCAAGCAGATTCCCCTCTGGAAGGCTGGTTTAAATTAAACTTTGATGGATGTTCCAAAGGAAACCATGGTATGATTGTTGCAAGGGGAGTGACCATGGGATATAAAGGTATCCTAATTGAAGGATATGCTAAAAAAATAGGGGTTTTCTCTATTAACATTTTAGAGGCCAAAATGACTTGGTGGGGAATTAGGAGAGTAAAATAAAAAAGATGCATCAAGGTGTCAAAAGATTGAGGAGATTTTCATTGATATCTCTATTGACAACATGATCATGAGCATATATAATTTTAATTGATGTAAAAATTATTGTTTGATGTATACATTGAGGTATAATTGATTGGTGAAGCATGAGTGAACATGAAGATGGTAATCCATCATAGAGATGCAAAGGTTTTTCTCCAATGCAAAACATATATGTCAAAAATTTGACTATGTCTAGAACATAGTTTTTAGTGTACAGAGCATCAATTGTTTTGGTCCACATTGGTTTCAATTAAAGTATTTTGGTATGTGGTTCTAAGGTAATTTTGGTGTATGTTTGAGGACATTAAATCTAAAGTTTCAAGTCTTTATGTTCTCTCGTGAAAAAATTATGGTTGAAAGAATATCAAGTTTCAAAGTGAGTATAATCAAAATAGAGTGCATGTTTAGATTGGTCCACATTCCACTGTGGAAGCATATTTGGTTATACAGATTTGTGGGAGTGTTTACTGGTGTGAAAAGGATGTGTAGTCCAAGTGGCATGTGTTTTAGAGGTCCACATGTCAGTTTGTGGATAATCAATTGATGTATTTTGGTGTTGTCTGACCAGCAGTGCTAACCTCACAATATTGTGATCGTGAAAAGTTAAAAAAATTGTTGATTAGTTATGTGGGAGCTATTATAGTTCCATTCTAACATATTTGTATTTTTTACAAGTTTTGGTGTTGTTCGAAAAGTGTGTATGGTTTGATCTTGTTTTGATAAGCTATTGTTTTGTATGCTACATCTAATTAGGCTGACCTAATTGATGTTGTATGAGTTTGTAGATGTAATGGGTACAAATGCAAGATCATTATGGTGTTGTAGAGTGATAGCTATGTTATGAAAGTGAATTTTGAATACAAGTGTGTGAGTTCAATGTGAATACAGAGAAGAGTAGAGTTTCAAAATAATGTAGCATGAAGTGTTTTGATTCAATATTTTGAGCTTCAGTGAAACTCTATCTTCAACGTACTATAGATGCATTTGTAGTAGTTTAGATCTTGGCAGTGTGCCACCCATCTTTCTATCATTATTTCATTACGTGGGAAATGATTCTACCTAATAGTGAGCATTTCTACAGTATGTTATGACCAGTTATAATGTATTGTGAGCTAATCCTCGTTGTTGTTTTTCCCTTTTTGGGTTTTCGATGTAAAAATATGGCACGTTCATGTGCTATGTGATTTTATGATTTATTTCATGATTTCATTCCTTTCTTCACTTCGAATATGATGTCTCGAATAAATATTTAAATGCTTAAGTGGTTTTAGAGGATATTGATTCACCCCCTCCCTCATTATTCTGAGTCTTCAACAATTGGTATTAGAGCATGGTTTCTTGGAAAAATCTTAATTGCTTGAGGAAGATCTTGGAGGTTGAACACATGGCTATTAGAATATATATTATTCCTTTGAAATAAATTTTGATAGTTGGACTCACTAAAGAAGATTACATGGTTGACATGAATGGAGAAAACATAATGGACCTTGAAGATCTAGAAAGGAATGTATGTGAGAATAGACATCTGAAGGAAAATGCCAACGAGGCAGATGAATGTATAAAAAATTTGAGGGAGAGAATCAAGAAGTTTATAGAAAGACATAAGGAGGTTAATTAGAAGCTAAAGCAAGCAAATGAAACAATTACCAGTCTGAAACTACAAGTTGAAGAAGGAAAAAGAGTTGAAGAATACTAAATGTTAAGGTGAAAATCAAATCTAAAGAATGTTCAAAGCTTGAACAAGAAGTTGTGACCCTATGATCAAATCTAGAAAAATAAAAGCATTAAGAAGACAAATTCAAGAAGAGATCCATCATTCTTGATAAAATGATTAAAAATTAGGAATTTTTGGATAAAGGTTGATTAGGGTTTGAAAAAGGAGAATATTCTAAAGCATATTAGACACCAAATATTGAAAAGAAGAACAATGAAAAAAAGAATATTGAAGACAAGAAGAACAATGGCAAGAAGGTCTAGAATAAAAGAAAAAACATGAAGAGACCTCCCATCTGACAACCAAATGCACAAAGGTACTTATATTTTAATGGCTATTTCTATTATTGCAATAGATTCAGACATAGATATAAAGAGTATAGAAGTAGAATGAATCAGAATGTTCCATCTTTTCCTAATCAGTGCCTTACATGAAATGGATTTGGTCATAAGGCTAGTGAATGTAGAAATTAGATGATGAATGCTCATTACAGTAGTATGATGGTTCAATATTTCAATGGACATGGTTATACATGAAATGGATTTGGGCATAGGAGTATTGAATTTAGATTCAAAAAAGCAAGAACTTAGCTTGTTCAAAAGAATGTCATATGTTACACTTGAAATAGATCAAGAAAAAATTCCAAGTTTTGTAGAAGCAAGAATGTGAAGAAGGTTAATCCAGTAAAGAATAATGATCTAGTGGAAAAATTTTATCTGGTAGAAGTGAAGAAAGAGATTAAAAACATCTAGAAAAGGAAGGAATAGATAGAGGTTGAGACTTAGTCTATGCTAGCATCTGGTGTAATTGTTTCCTTCGAAAACTAAGTTAAGATATTTAGCCCAAGGAGAGTTTTAACAAATGATCTTTTATCCCCTACCAAAGATATAGTTATGACGCATTCATCACATGGATATGAGGTGTAGGTCGATATAATTGACCTATTTGTAAAAGCTCTAGTGGAAAATATCAAGATGTGGAAGTTTGTAGAGAAATTGAAGGTGAATGTGCATTATAGTTAAGGTTTACCAACTTTATCAAATCAAGATTTCCATGTGAATTAGGTCATTCCAAAATGGTTTATAAGTGAATTATCCTTTGATCTAATTTATTTGTAAATGAGCATTTGAGGAGAGAATAGTAGTGAAAGAGTGAAGTGAAGTGTTTCAAAATTCTTCTGCATTAAACCTTAACTGACAATGATTGAAAGGTATTTATAGTTTCTATTTTCCCTAGTTTTGGAAGTACATTCATTATGTTTCAAGATGCATACCCCACAATTTGTCGATGTTGTGGACTGACCCCTTCCAAAGTTCAATTGACACCTTGATAAATCAATAGAGACATATCTAGATGGAGCATTCTCGAGCATTCCATATGGTGTGCTTCATACTGAAGATGCAAGGATTTACATACATGATAAGTTGGAGGAGTAAAATCACTCAAAGATGGGTGATGTGTGGTTTAATGAACTCATTTGAGACCAATTTGAATTGAAATCTAAGTTTGAGAGCCTAACGGAGAAAAACCTAGATGTCTGGAATAATTTCCTAAAAAATTTCTATGTTGATGAGTGGGTGAGATACACATTGAGAAAAATTTATGAAAAATTCATCTAGAAAGATATACCACACATAATCATTAAGGATTATATTAGGGTTGTTATGAGATTATGCTCAATCAAACCAATTTCGATGCTCAAGTCAATGAAAAATGAAGTAGCAATGAAGTTGAAAGGTGCAACTTTTGATAAGAGAGCTCTAACAATAAAGGATATTAAAGACCCTATAGTTAAGTATGCATCTATGATGATCAGTTATAAAATATTTATCACTAACAAAGAAAATTTAATTTATGTAACTTCAATTAACACTGTATATGAGATGGTTAAGAAGGGAGTTAATTATGATATGTGTGAGTTGCTTAGATCAAAATTGCTAGAAAAAATGCAGAAGACAAAGGACTCTTGATTCTCCTTCAAGTTTGTTACTTTTCTCTTATATATACTATTTTACATTATTAATGAGGTTCCTATATTGAAAAAAATAGTGTTGTTAAGGGAAAAACTAGTGGCATTTCATATCAAAGACCACCTAATGAGGTTGGGTGATGCAAATGTATAGGAGACTACATCATGGGGTTTCTTTAAAACCTTTCAAAGGGACATAAAATCTAGAGAAAGGATTCCTCAGAGCATGGTAGAGAAGTATAAAAATGATATCACTTTCATGGTGACAAAGGATTCATGCATAATATAGGCTATTGAGCCTAGAAATATTTGGATTCCAGAGATGGGATATAAAATAATGGATGAAGAAATTATCAATACAAAAAATTTCATGCTAAGCGAGCCTAGAGACACCTTTGATGAAATATTTGGGACATATGAGGAGAAGTCCAATGCTGTGCACATGGATCAGAGGGGAAAAAATAAAGAAAACTATTGAAAATATTACTACATAGGTTGTGGAGATGATGGGTCTATGAAAGGACCAAGTGGAAAATTCCAAGAACATGTTTGGCTCTTTGGGAGGTACATATAGCATAAGAATATCTAGTAGAACATCTACCCCCTCTTCAGTTGCTCCCAAGTCCTTTGGGACTATGCCCTTTGTCAGTGGAACAAAGATAAAGGATTAAATTAGTGCTCCAATAAAATAATATTCTCTAGAAAAGAAACAAAGTGCACCATAGAAGAGAAGAGTAAAGGAAAAGGAAACAAGAGAAAGATACATGTGTGTTCATGAAGAGGAATAGAAGGAAGATGAACCTCTTACATGAAAAAAAAAATCTAGAGTATCAAAAGCATAAAATAATGCAAAGAAAACAAGAGTTGACATTGTAGACTCAGATAGTGAATCATAGACGGAGAATCAGAAAGAAGGATTCATAATACATGTTAGGGAGAAGAAAGCCATGTCTGGTAAAGGATAAAAAATTATAGAAGATGAGAAGAATAAAAAAGATGTCTTCCTTGGTAAGGAAGCATAACCCTCTAAAATTAGAAGCATTGTTTAATGATATAGTTGAGCATGAAATGTTGGAATAAACTATTTCCTTATATACTACTATGGATGACACTGGTAATTCTACAATAGAAGAGGCAATATTTAGATACATAGTTACATTTGATGTCAACATGAAGGATATTGAAGGGTAATCGCCTGAAGATTTGAAAAGTGCATTTCTTGCAAAAAGAGAAGAGGCAATAAATGAAGAAGCAAAGTTGAGATCATTTTCCTTGGAGAAAGTCAGTGCTACCTTTTCAAATTAGGATAGAGCTAAATTAGCTCAATTGTATAGTAAATAGTTTAGGAGCAAATAAAGGGTTACTTTACTAATGAGCAAAGACAATGATGACTTTGAAAGGCTCAGGAATGAAACAGTTGAGAAGGTTTCCAATTTGACAAAGGGGTTAGGTATGAATTTAGACAGTGAAGAACAATTGTATAATGATATATATGTCCTAGATGTTAATATTCCAAAATATGCACAACATGTAGATGCTCTGAAACATGAGCATGAAGCAGAAAAGGAGAATGACATGAAGATACCCCTCCAGTTGTAGAAGAAAATATTGTTGGAGAAGAAGATGATGGTGAAATGCAGAAGTAGGATACACAAACTAAGAATATCAAACCTCCTTTAGAAATAGGGAAGAATGAAAAATTGGAAGAAGAGGTTGTACAAGGCAACCTAGAGATATCTAAGACACAAAATATAAGAAATTTTCCTCCTCTAGATAACAGCGATAAATCAGTTGAAGATGAAAAGAAGACTTAGAATGTGTCTAGGTTTGTTGATAAGGATAAGAAGGATGAAAAAGCAGAAGATAGCATTGGTGACAATGAGAAAGGTGAGGAGAAGAGAGTTGAAGAAAATGTGAAGATAGATGGTGAATCTTTTGAAACCTCTAGAGATTCCTTGAAGATCTTATTGAACATGCAACTCTAGTTCCAAACTATGGCCTCTACATACTTGTTACAAATTCTGATGCAACATGGTCAAGTAGATATCGAAAACATGTCCCCCATGTGCAAGTTACAACTAGGTGATGCATTCCATTCTTCCACTATAAATAAGATCTTACAAACACATTAGAAGAGTGAAGGTGTTGTAGGAGAGTTTTCTTGGTTCAAGTATAGATAATTTTTTATCCAGTGTGCAAAACCTAAAATTATATCTTGATTATTTCAAAGAGTATTCCAGTCGCCTTTAGAAGAAATTATAGAAGGAAGTGAGAATGAAATTGAATGAAAAAAGGTTGATGGATATCTCTGATAAATATGTCACTACATACATTAAAAACTACAAAACAACTATAAGACCTTGTACAAAATTTTGTTAAATAGGCTAAGGATCTATTTTAGTTTTTCCTGAAGTGGCCCAATTCCACAAAAAACATAAAGGTTGACATGGATTCCATTAAGGTAGATTGAGAAGGAATCTGGTGCATATAAACCAACAAATGATACAGATGGATCCATAAGATTAGCAATTGAAAATCTACATGAATAATTATTCCAACTATAGGACCAAAAAGCAAAGATTATAGTGCAATTTGGATAGCCTAGAGACTTGGTCAATGCAAAGTTCATAGCCATATATAGTACTCTAAATAATGTGGAGAAAGAAAAGAATTTGATGGTACCTAATACTCCAAATAAAGGAGAAGAACTCCTTAGGGAGTTTGAGAATCAATACCACATGCTTCGGCTTTCAAAGAAAGATTGGGAGGATTGAAAAAAGGATTGTCATGTACACCTTACAAAATTGTAGGTGTCATATAGTTCTTCCAATTAATTTGTGTATATCTTTTTCTCTATTAATGTATTTCAAATTTAATTGTATATATGCATAAGGTAGTAGTACAAGGTTTTCGTTGGATAGCACTATTAGGGGGAGTTGGTTTAATTTTTGAAGAATTTTTTTACTCTCATGCATATATATATATATATATATATATATATATATATATATATATATATATATATATATATATATATATATATATATATAAGTTAGGGGGAGTATGCAAGTAAATCAGGTAAAATCATGTATATATGAAAGGGGGAGAAGGAACAAGAAAAGCAAGTATATGTGAATGATTTAAAAAGTGGAGAAAAGAACAAAAAATATGTGTGCACCCTTTTCTCTTGATGTCAAAGGGGAAGAAGACATGGAGAAGAGTTCATGCATGTTGCCATCAATGACAAATAGGGAGATTGTTGGAAGTTTGAGGAGATTGTCATTGATATGTCTATTGGAAACATGAGCATGAGCATATACATTGTTGTCATTGATGTCAACATTATGGTTTGATGTGTACATTGAGGTACAATCAATTGGAGAATCATCAGGTAGCATGGAGATGGTAACTCAACATAGAGATGCAAAGGTTTTTCTTTGATGCAAAAAATATATGTTGAATTTTTGACTAAGTCTAGAATGCAATTTTTAGTGTACAAAGCATTAGTTTTTTGGTCCACATTGGTTTTCCTTGAAGTATTTTGTTCTATAGTTCTAAGTTAATTTTATTTTTTTTGGGGACCTTAAATACAAAGTTTCATGTCTTTCTGTCCTTCAGTGCAAAAGTTATGGTTCACAAAATAGAGGGTTTGCTAGTAATAGTATAATCAAAATAGAGTGCATGTTTGAATTGGTTCACATTCCACTATGGAAGAATATTTGGTTATAAGAAATTGTGGGAGTGTTTACAAGTGTTAGAGAGATGTGTAGTCCAAGTGGTGTGTATTTTAGAGTTTTGTGTGTTAGTTTGTGGATAATCAGTTGGTGAATTTTGGTGTTGTCTCACTAGTGATGCCAACCTAACAAGTTTGGAGTCATGTGGAGTTAAAAGAAGTATTGATTAGTTATGTGGGAGCTATTATAGGTCCATTTCGACCTATTTGGATATGTTACAAGTTTTGGTGTTGTCCAAACAATGGGTATGGTTTGATCTTGTGCTGACAAGTTATTATTTTTCAAGAGGAATTAATCCCTCATTATATGAATGATGTTGTCATCATTTTATGATTAGATTTGGAAGTACTATCTTTTCAAACTCCAAATCTTATTAAATTTTTGGAAAGCATAGGAATTATGGAAATGAAGAATTTCTAGAGTGGTAACACAAGTCAAGAACCTCTCCACTCCATTTCATTGAGTTCTAATTTTGATGATTTTCCCCATAAGTAAAGTAACTTTGATAGGTGGCTTGCTTCACAGGCTAGGGAAATAATTAACCAAATTCTTGACACAAGCCATATTTAATCCTCTTTAATTAGATTCTCATTTGAACCATCAATTTTAGTTTTTCTATTTGCTTCTATTGTACTCTTAGGATCTTTCACCTAAATGGAGAGAGATAGAACCCTAAAATTGACGTGGTTCACTCAAAGTAAGGAATGCAATATGGACCTAAGATTAAATGCAATGATATTAATGCAACTAAGCTATGAAATTGATTGATTATGAATGCAAAACTAATGAAATATGCAATGTTTGAAAACATAGTGAGGTTTGCAAAAAGCTTCGAAAGATGAGTAAAAACACAAATGAAACTAAATAAAAAGCTATAATTCAGAATGTGTGCACCTGTGAGACCGATGAAGACTAGAAATCACTCTTAAAATTTGGTAAATTTGACTTTTATGTTGACTAGGACTCATTCGCCACCCTGGGGGAATCAGTCTCAAGACAAGGTTTTCTGCCCAAAAACTAGTTTCTCCTCACTAGTTATCTGGGTTTGCATCTAATTATGAAAGTCACCTCATGAGGAACTCATTCACCATCCATGGCAAATCAGTCCACTTTCAATTTTCTGAAAACTTAGATCTTAGACCTACACCTTCTCACATGTACAACACTTCTTGATGGAAACCCAAATTGGGATCTCGGAAAATTCCTGCAAAGCAACTTAAAATTGGTTGTCTAATGGGGGGTTTTCCTTGGTCAAACCCCTAATTTGGTAATCAAACCCTAAATGGACAAAAATATACATAAAACCCTAGCTTTAAGTGTGTTAAAGACTAGGAAAATCTTAAGTATGTCAAAACCATATTCTATTATGCTAGAATAAGATGTGAAAATGTGATTTGAATGATGCAAGACTTCAACCCTAGAAAACCTACAACATATCAAATAGATATGAATGACATGAAAAATTAATGCAAACCTTAAGTCTGAAGGTAAAGAGAAGATAAAAGATGGAATCACTTTGAAAACAAGTCTTTAGGTGTGATTTGATGGCTAGTTGCATCTCCTCAACCTAGATTTCTCCATGATTCACCGTAGGAATCTATCAGCAACTCTTTGCAATGTTGAATCTTGATCAAGAAGTAAACTTGAAGACCTTCAACAACCCTAGTTTTTTGTCCTAAAGCTTCAAATTTACTATAGAAAATGCAAACAAAACTTGTTATAGAAGAATCCTAAAACTTAACTTTTGAAATTGATTTTGTAAAATGACTAAGAGATGTGAAAAATGACCTAAAATGTGTATTTATAGGCATCAAAACCTAATTTTCCTATTATTCAGACCTAAGAGGCCGACATCCACCAAAAAATTAAGTTGAATTAATTGAATTCCCACTCAAAATTGAAATTTCCTCAAAAGGGATTCATTCACCCAAGGTGGCGAATGGGTCCCACTAGTGGTTTTTGAAGGTGGGTTTTTAGGATATGAATAAATTGAGTGTTTTTGTTAGGATTTAAGTGATTTTTAAGTGAAATGGGCCTCTAGATAAAAAATAATGGGTCTTAGGGGCCTATAAATACTGTTTTGAAGGATGAATAACGTAGGGGTACTCAAAAGTAGGTCTAAATTAAGTGTGAAATTTTCTCTTTTCTCAAGCGTGTCCAATTTTCTATGCCACATTTAGCCCCCACTTTAGTGCCCATATGATTCTACATGCATATGTAAAATAAAGGACTCTAATCAATGTACTTTATTTCATAAAAGGATACTCAGTCAAAAGGTGGGAGAATGAAGCCCCAAGTGTAGTTATTTGTAAAACCACAACATTAGGAACCGCATCCTACAACACAAGGTCAGTAATTGTCCAAAAATCCTTTTATCTAACTCCTAGGAATCCCATTTGAGGGTAGATGTATGGCCCCCTTGATCCCACTTGCTTTACAAAGGGCGGATCAAGGTAGAAATCTAGCCACATTGAATAGAGAACATCATACCGTAGGGAATTTCCAAGTACCATGCCACATAACGATAGATGATGGATGATGTTAGGTATGGAATCATGATTCCAATGCATCAAACGCCATCTAAAATAGAGTTCCCTAGCTCCCATTATATTGTTTTGAAAAAGAGATGCTTTATTAACTCTTAAGAGAAAATAACCCTAATTTGATGAATAAGAGTAAAAGTAACGATAATAGGTGAAAAGACATAAAGGAGAGTAATTTATCACTTACTATTGCATTTTACCTTTGTGTAGCTTGAGAGTGATGAGAAAGATGAGAAGATGTCGAGTATACGAGACTATACGCCTTCGTGACTGGATGAGTTTCAAGAGTAGGTGGTGCACGACGAGTTGTATCATGAGGTGAGTCGATTCTACAGCTTTTGCTTAGTGATTTTCTAATGTTTTAATGATTTTTAATGAATTTATAGGTTAATTTAGGATCTTGGAAAAAAATTTGCAAAGTGTCCCATTTTTTCTTAAAGTGTCTCGTTTCTTTGCGAAGTGTCCCAAAAGGGTTCTAAAGTGTCTAGAGCCTTTAGGAAAGCACACTAGATAAACTTTAGCACACTTGCATGATGAATAATGTGAAAGTTGGAGATATTAGATGAATTTTTAGAGCACATTGTTATGATTTTGATAGGTTCCAGCCTAGTCGTGACAGTGGCTAGGATGGAGACAGATTAGCTTTCTCAAAGATTTAGCCCGAGCACTATCAACAACAGAGATGAAGTAACTACAGGCAGTAGGTATCTATTGGACATATTTGATGCAACCTATGAGATACCATGATGCCATGCCGATGGCCCTATGCAAGCACTGGAACACCGACACGTGTAAGTTTCACCTTCTGATTGGGCAGATGACCATCACCCTAAAGGATATACACCATATTCTCCGAGTTCCTATTCGGGGAGAGTGGGTATATTTCTAAGGGTATCAGTCATTTCATGAGAAGAAGGTGGACATATAGTATTTCTTGGGTGGACCTATTCATTAAGAGTGCGTGAGAGCGTGAATTGAGCTTCCTATACTTATATATTCGTGAGCCACCATTGTGAGAAAATTTTTGATGCATATAGTGGCTCTTGTTCTCAATCCTGATGGACAAGTGACACACCTAGATGGCATATTGGTACACTTGATTCACGAGAGGGCAAAGCACAAAATAGTCTATTCTTGGGGTTGTTACATCCTAGCACATCTTTATTATGATCTTGGTTGATTCGTGTTTTGCGAGATCGACAATATGGTGCACTGCACACTTTTGCAAGTGTGGTGCCTCGAGCATATTACATGCACCGAGCCTATCAGGTACCCATGTGCTATAACTACAAGATATCCACAAGCCTTCGACTATCCTCTATGATGCTTGTGGTAGTACAAATATCTACATTTTTGGAGGGTGAGATTTGATTGGTTGGATGAGGATGAGATCCTATGGAGAACTTATCTACTAACACTACAGTGGCTAGCTCCCAGAGGATGGCTAAGGAGGATGCAAATGGATATATTTTTGGCTAGGTGTCATGACTATGTTGTACACCCATTCTATTATGGTCGAGTCATGTGATAGTTTGGGAAGGTGCAGACATCATCGAGGGCATGCCCCTTCATTAGGTGATTAGTGTGGAGTTCCCAGAGGTCAGGTGATACTATTCAACTTACTATAGATCATGTTCATGAGAGTGATTATGATGATTCAAATCATGATCAACCACCAGTCACTAACACTGATGATGCTAGTAGCATAGATAAGCATGAGGAGTGGTGGTCAATGAAATGAGCAGCTCCTATATTTCCCATGGATGTCCCTATAGGTGATGCAGGACTAGCACCAGATAAGGGAGATGAGCTAGAGGATAGGGCAGAGGATGTATGATGCAGGCCAACAGATATATTTACTAATGTTATCAATGATGAGTATGATTTAGAGGTTGATCCAAACTATGAGGACCAAGATGGAGGATTATGAGTATGAGGACGAGCCATCCTTGAGTGAGGGTGATGAGGTAACGACTGAGGATCGACATGAGCGAGGAGATTCTGCACACACTCATATGACCAGATCACATATAGTAGCTACAAAAAACATTAGGACCCACATTCATAGAGATGCTAGCATGTCCTCCATGCCCCCTAGAGAGGATTAGGTTGATATCCCTCAGTGGATTGGAGATATAGGTGATGATATTTAATTTTATGAATGTACTTTAGTGTTTTATGCTTTATATATATATATATATATCATGATGATGTTTATTGATCGTGTACTTTTTCTATATTGTAGGAGCTATGAGAGACTGGTGAGAGTTCTATCATCTAGTTGTCATAGAGATAGTCCCTGCATCCATTGACGAGGAGGAGATGGATCATGACTACATTCCCTTACCAATCATGGAGGAGGATCTAGAGTCATTTAGACCTTTCACGAGGCTATGGTTAGTGTACGAGAGTGCGAGGAGATGACTCCATCAAGCTGAGGGCTTAGGAAAGTCATCCCAGACTCTAACAGAGGTGGAGAGATTGCATGTAGAGCTGGCACAATTGCAAGCGGAGATGGATCAGATGGCAGAGGATCGACTTGTGGCTCTTGGTTGAGTACAGGGTCTAGAGTATGCACTTAGAGTCAACGAATCAAGATCATAATCACACACGACCATCTCAGAATGTCTGGAGACCAGACCACTAGCACCAGAGCCTAAGGAGTCTATCTCGCACAAACCTTGGTGATTATGTATATGATGATGACATGTATATAAAACTTTTGAGATATATATAAGCATTGATGTTATTTCAATTTTTCTTAATGCGTTTGAATACTAAATGGCAATGTGATTAATTAAATAACTTAGTTAAAACTATTTAATTAATGACTACATGATTTAACATAATTGATGTGATCTAATGTAAATCATATTTCAATTTCACTTTAGATACAACATTTTTGAATTAAAGAAAGTATGTTAAGTTAGATACACTTATAATGCTTATAAGGATTGAACTTAACATAACAAGAGGATGAATAGTATGAAATCTAAAGTAATTATAAAAGAACTTAAATAATTACCTTAGTGTTCAAGACAAAAACATGATCAATTGTCAAGAACAAAGCAATGTGAAAGCTATTTAGAATGAAACCAAATAACTTTAGAAAACACTGCTTTTTAATTCATACTATTTAGGAAGACTAGAGATAATATCGATGCAAAATCATGACATTAATAGGCTCCTTAAGGGGTGTTTCGTCAAGATCAGTTATGACATAAGCACCAGACCCATAACATGTAGCAATTATGTAAGGTCCTAACTAATTAGGGCTGAATTTATCTTTGTCCTCATGGTCAACGTTAGTATTGCATATATTCTCATAGAGAATGAAATCACCCTTATGAAATGTTCAAGGAATGACATGAGTGTTATGTTTTCATTGTAATTGTTTAATATAATCTTGGAGATGCTCAAGAGTGTTAATGCACTTTTCATTCAGCATCTCAAGCTGATGCAATCATTGGTCTTTATAAGTGGAATCGTCAATAAGGTCTTAAAGAGCAATTCACAGCATAGGAATTTCTAACTCCAAGGGCATGATCATGTCAGTACCATAAACAAGGTTATAGGGTGTAGTTCCTATAGATAACCTAACACTTGTTTGATAAGTGCAAAGCACATAATGTAATTATGTATGCCAATCCTTATGATGTTTTTTAATATTTTTCTTTAGGATTTGTTTGAGAATCTTGCTAGTTCTTTTAGCTTGTCCATTGGATAGCAAATAATATGGTGTAGAAAATAAATGTTGGATGTTGAATGTTTCAAGAAATTTCTTTACTTCATTATTCTTAAATGGGGTTCCATTTTCTGAAATGATTGTAGAAGGAAGGCCAAAGTGAGAAATTATGTGCTCCAATATGAAATCACAAATTACTTCAACATTCGTAGATCAAAGAGGAATAACTTCCACCCATTTTGTGAAGTAGTCTATTGTAGTTATTATAAATGTATGTCCAACAAAAGAGGGAGGTTAATTCAATAAGATCCAATCCCCATTTCCATCCAATATTTTTGATAACATTTTTCTTATATTCTTTCTAATATGCATTGTATCAAACAAATGCACAATTTGTAGTTGCTCATAGTAGGGCAACCTACTAAATTGTCTGGGATAACTTTTCAGTCCATGTGGAAGCCAACCATTAATGCCTTGATGAGAAGCATGTAAGTAAAATAAATTAACAATGACAATCATTGTCAATTACAACATGAATAAACACAACACAATATAAAAATATAAATTCAAACATATCATATATGATAGATAAACAATTTGATCTGATGTATAACCTTGACGATTAATTCTATTATATTCTAACTTCCATAGGTGAGGTGTCATTCTTCGTGGTTTTGATGTAGTCTCTTCTTTCCCATTGAAAAGATGTTTTTCATTAGTTCGATACTTATTATTTCTATGGAGGAAATGTCTATACTCATCAAATGTCTGCTTTCCTAAACTTGTTGAACGACAAGATTTCATCTTTGGACCACAAATTGGACATGTAAATTTTCTCTTTGTTTGAAGACCTGCAAGATCATATATAATTGGATTAAATATGTCAATTTTTATAATTATATATAATGAATAGATTATTTTAAAAAGATGCATGATATCTACTTCATAAAATTAAATATTGTTAAAGTGCAGTCGAATGTTATAACATACCACAAAAATGTGTTAGCCCTGGGGCATCATGAATTGTCCATATAGGCATTGCATGGAATTGAAATTGTCTTTGTCCTATTGGTCTAGAGACGTCATACATAGTGACACCATTCCATAACTTTAGTAACTCGTCGATAAGAGGCTCGATATATACATTCGTATCTTTAACTTGGTACTCACCTAGTTGAATGAACATAAACATTACATAATTATTATAACCATTTTACTACAATATATATAAATTAATGTACATGACTATTCAATGAAAAAAATATAAGTCATTAGGGTATGTGTAGGATCATCATGGAAAAAATGGGCCCTTAAGTGGCAAAAAATTCAAAAAATCAGAGTTATGCAACTTGACGTAAAAATTTGAATAAGTTTTCTATATTATTTCAAAAATATGTAAGAATAGAATCTGTAGTAAACTGAATGTAGCTTCTAAACTACTAGGTTTATTTTATTTATTTTTAAATATATTTGGTGAAAATTTAAAATTTCAATGCAGTAGTACTTAAATTTCAAGGAAAATATAAGAAGTAGGTGTCTGTCTAACCACCCTAAGCACAATAAAATGATAATATTTTAGGCATAAGTAGAGAACTTATGTCCAGATGTGATGCATATTTTTTTGTAATTTTTTTCCTAGTAAATAATTAGTTATGATTTTTTTATTACAACTTTTAAAAAATAAAAAAACTTGTATGTCTGACCACCTTAACTTGGTCAAAACTTCATGAAATTCATTTTTTCTTTTTTAATCCTATAGTATGTGAAGCATAGAATGTGATGCATGTTTTAGATTCCAAAAATGTGATACCGTTTGAAAGCTATAGATGTTTTTCAATCAGCCTATCAATCAAGACTTTAGTCACAATTCAAATAGAAAATGAATAATAATTATTTATTAAATTCAAAGTAAAGTATAATTTATATTGGTGGAAAGCTGAGAATATCCTTTAAAAACCATTTTCATTTCATCAATTTTGGGTTAAAAAATTTCGTCAGCCACATACCCTACAAATATCCATCATATTGCCACTTTTTGGCCCATCATGATCTTGCACATACCCATTATGCAACAAATAAGACAAATGAGATGCTACTATGTTAAAGAAAATTGAAGTAAACAAATACCTAGAACAATCATTAACAACATTATGTGCTCCCTCTTTATTGACATCCATGGAGGAATGTTATTGTTGATAACAAAAACAAGCCACACCGAGTAAATAGATCTCAAATCTCCAAATGGATTGACACTGTCCTGCTCCCAATGAAAGCCTGAGATTATGAGGTTCTTCTTTAAAGTGTGGCCATTTTTCCTCCATGTCCCTAAATGTAGAACCATCTGTAAGAATTCGAAGAATGTCATCTCCAATTCTATTCCATGCATCGTAATCCATAAATTGTGCTAAGATTTCACACCTAAATAATCATTGCATATGTGGAATAATAGGAATATAACGAAGAACCTTGTGAGGCACCTTTTTTTTTAGTTGATCTGTTTGATATCTACTGATATGACATTCCAGGAATTCTGTTGCAAATTCCTATTGTTTATGATATATAATATGATCATTGGGACATGCATCTATTGCTTGATACTCTATTCTGATATCTTTCATAATGCCATATAAATCTCGGTATGAGCAAGGTAAAATATTTGATGGTGGTATCAAAAATTCACCAATCAATCTACAACAAAAAATAATTTGTTAATATATAGAATATTAATGGTACATATTTCATCCTTTATTTACTAGTGATGAACTAACAACAATTAAAATAGATGAAAAAATATGACATATATGACATACCTTAACATCCGTGAGATTGTTATGTTTGATAAACCATTCATAACCTTCAAGTTCAACAACAACAATACAACAGAGAAAAGAGTTGTTTGGGAGCCTTCATAAATGGGCTGGTATACCTTCTCAAGTACAGGTAAATCATGAACATCATCAAAGTCATCTCAATCATCATGATCAACTCTGCCACTAAATGTGTCATGGATCAATGTATTTGTACCATCATCTTCAACTATGTTTTTTGGCGCATGATCATCTTCTTCCATAGGATCAATAACTTCATCTTCGATATTCACAGCTCCATCTTCTTCTGCTTGCAAAACCACATTCTCTGAGCCATGATAATCCATATCATCTGCCCTAGGGAGCCCCCCCTTTATAATAATGATAGACACAAATAAACCATGATCATGATCAAGTGATTATATATATATATATATATAATGTTAAAACGATATAAAAATTTACAAATTCAATCAATATAAACATATATATAATGAACAACTTACCAATGGACGATAATCATGCCCCCCTTCAATGTGACCATGCTGCCTACAATGTTTCTCAATTGTTGTGATTAAAATCCATCTCATCTTTAAGCCCTTGCAATTATTGCAAGGACAATAACATTTCCCATCACCCTTTCTTTTCAATTTAGCCCACAATCTATCAAGTGTCTCTTCATTTTGTTTTGGACTAATATTATCTGACATAATTTTTCTTTACCAAGCTTGACTATTTAGATTTTCAAAATATATCAAACTCACACTCCAATAATTTTTATTCATAGGCAGGTAACAAAATCTAATAATTCTGATATTTTACACCAATATTTTTTTTCCATGCAACGACCCTTACAAAAGAGAAGATAGTTTGAAGTTAATGACCCCCAAAAAAACTTTAAAATGCTAATTCTAAAACTTGTTAAATTATGATTTTACTATGATTTCCAATTGTTAGACTAGGGTATGTGTAGGATCATCATGGAAAAAATAGGCCCTTAAGTGGCAAAAAAATTAGAAAAATCAGAGTTAGGCAACTTGACATAAAAATTTGAATAAGTTATCTATATTATCTCAAAAATATGTAAAATAGAATATGTAGCAAATTGAATGTAGTTTCTAAACTACTAGGTTTGTTTTAAAAAATAATCTATTTCATGAAAATTTGAAATTTCAATGTAGTAGTACTTAAATTTCAGGGAAAAAATAGAAGTTGTCTATTTGACCACCCTAACCACAATAAAATGATAATATTTTTTTATAATATTTTAGATATAAGTAGAGGACTCATGTCCCGATGTGACACATATTTTTTTGTAATTTTTTCCAAGTAAATAATTAATTATGAATTTTTATTACAACTTTTAAAAAATATAAAAAACTCGTATGTCTGACCACCTTAACTTGGTCAAAACTTCATGAAATTCAATTTTTTTTTTAATCCTATAGTATGCAAAGCATAGAATGTGGCACATGTTTTGGATTCAAAAAATGTGATACCATTTGAAAGCTATAGATGTTTTTCAATCAATCTATCAATTAGGACTTTAGTCATAATTTGAAT
Organism: Sequoia sempervirens; assembly: GCA_007258455.2. Taxonomy (NCBI): domain Eukaryota; kingdom Viridiplantae; phylum Streptophyta; class Pinopsida; order Cupressales; family Cupressaceae; genus Sequoia; species Sequoia sempervirens. The sequence goes on from VDFB02353493.1 coordinate 264,863,738, forward strand.
AGAAAATGAATAATAACTACTTATTAAATTCAAAGTAAAGCATAATTTATATTGGTGGAAAGTTGAAAATCTCTTTTAAAAACCCTTTTCATTTCATCAATTTTGCGGTAAAAAAAAGTCATCAGCCACATACCCATCATATTGCCACTTTTTGGCCCATAATGATCTTGCACATACCCACTCCTAAAATCATAATATTGAACTTAATCGCAAGCTTCCTACAATGATGGAGGTAGCAAGCTAGTAAGAGCAAGTGACCCATTCCTAAGGAGCAACAAGTCTGAATCATCATTGCTAATGTCAATATGGATTTATCCTTTTAGTTAAAGATGCAATGTGTCACTTCTTATGATGAGCTTATCCCTAGGGCCTTCAACATTGAGAGAGCCCTAATCACACAAGAAAGAACACACTAGTAGAATTTGGAAAATAAACGACTAGGTGACTAAAACTTTTAGTCACAACAACTAAAAATGACTAAATTTTTCTCATTTTTTGTAACTCAGCTATAAATGAGTAAATAAATTACTAGTTTGGTCGTTGATTAAAAATTATTTAGTCACACAAATAAAAATGACTAAATAGTTAGTCTTTTATTTAGTCACAATCCATTTGAATAAATCATTTAAGGAATCAAGAATATATCCCGCCAAAATACTCTAAAACTTTAATAAACATACCCTAAAACTTTTGTGAAAATCTTATTTTCAGGCGTAGCCCACCAAAATGGAGTTATCATTTTAATAAACATAGTCTAAAACCTTCGTCAAAACATTATTTCCAAGCATAGACCGCCAAAATGGAGAAGTGTTTCAGTAAAGAATGACAGAGAATGGTGAGGAGATGTGCATGAAAGGAGGCATAGGATTCATTGCTGCTTATCTCATTTCTGATCTGCTCAACAAATATTACATTGTTCTTGCTACTATTTGTAATCTAGGTATTTACTTGACATATATTTGCATAATCTCAAATTCCTTCAGAGGCTTTTGAAGTATCAATGTATCCTATATAAGGTTTATAATGATTTTTTTTAATTAAAAAAATAAATAAATGATATATTTCCCTGTAATTAGATAATGTGGAGATCTCCTAAATCTTCCCCAGCACACTATCCTCTTTGGCACTGTACTCATTACTCCAGCTACTAAGGTTTTTCATGTGACATCTTTAATATCTTCATATGACTATGGCTTTTAAATAGATCTCAGTCTTTGATTTAATCCTTTTCATGGTAACCCTTGAGTTTTGTAATCCACCTTCAATCTCTTCTAAGAACGTTGTTTTAATCTAGACTGCATAGTATGCATATAAAGCAAGTCCTTCATACCTTCCATTGTTCCAAACCACCACTCACTTCCTTTCTTAAAATGTTGCCTCCATAAGCACAATAGCATGTTTTAAAATCATGGTTGCCAGTGATTGACCATTAAGGTCACCACTTTCATCAAGATATAATTATATTTTTGTCTTCAAACTCAAGGAACTATGCAAGATAACATTGTGAATTGTTTGTTGTATACGATTTGATTTCCATGCACATTTACTGCTTTGCTAACTTCCTTTAAGACTGGGTATTGCACCCTCAACTACAATCTCAAACAGCTCACTCACTATCACTTGAAGATTCCTTTCATGAGCATCGTTCTATAAAATCACATTATTATAGTTTGCGGTAACCCAAGATTTCATTCAAGTATGTAAAAAACTTGGTTTGTAGTTTAAGCTAAACACTTTTAAGTAACATTCATAAGGTTTAAAAAATCTTGATCACTCTCTAGAATAGCCCATTAAACATGGGTTGTGCTTCAATGCACTACATAATTGATATAACACAACCACTCTGCATATCAACTAGAGTTATAGGCTCTTTATTGCAGCAAGAGGTAATCACTCTTGGATTATGCTATAAGTACATCATAATCTGTTAAACTTGAGACAACCTGAATGCACCCAATGATGATTGACACCTACATTATACAACCTGAATTAACTACATTATATGAGTTCCTCCATTTCTATCACAACATAGCCACATTAAACTTGGGTCACACATGAATGCATCCTATATTTGTTATAGCCACATGACATCACATAATTATGTCACACATGATCTAGTAGAGTTATGGATCACATAATTATAGTCACAAGAATATATTCCTTGGTTGTGATCTTATGGTGATTCCACACAACAAAATTTGGACATGAAATTCTCAAAACCCTAAACCTCTAAAAATGAAATCTAATCAGATGTTGCTTTAAAATATGATTTTCAAACCTGGAACTACAAATCTGACTTCACAACTGAATTCTGCAAAAACACAATGACTACCCTCAACATGGCAATATCTTCTTGCATTTTTTCTGATTTTTCCCAAGAAAATTGTCCTTAGTTCTCCACAAACTATCTCAAGTAGAGCAAAACACTGTCACAATAAATCAACAAACTCACTTTTCTCTATGTCAGCCACAATTTGATTTTTTTCTTATTTTTCATGTTTTTCAAAATTTTGACGAAACTGATAGTCGAAATTTCAACGAACGTCAAGGATAAACTTTTAAAAAATTGAAAATTACACATCAAATTTTACAAGCACCCGACGATACATCAAATTATACATATTTCATCATAATTTTTTGTCGGATTTTGTAGTCAAATGAGTTAGTGGATGTAACTCCATGGATAACATTTGTTGTCCTCCATTTTTCCTTATGTAGTGTACTTTCCCTCATATTTTTAGTGTGTGTACAAGAATAGCCTAAGGATTATAATAAAAAAAAACATCGAAGATTTGAAGTAATTGCTCCAAAAGTTACAAGATTTTGGGAGAGGTAAAATGATGAAAGACATATCAATTTATAAAAAATTGATCATTCGAATGACATGCCAGGATTGAAATATCAACAAACAATTGAGATCAAAATATTAGACATGCATTATGATAACTGTTAGTACTGACATGAGTGATAAAAACTAAGAATATAGATAAATACTAAATAATGATTTAATCTTCGAGTTTGGTATTCGAAAATAGAAGAATAATGTTTGCATGAAAAAGATAAAGATATATTAAAAGCACCATTTTGTTTGAATGCACGCACAGAATTTAATTAATTAAATAAATATATTTAATTAATAAGCATGTACACATATACGAGTTAGAACTAGATAACTGACTGGTTGTGACAGAGAGTTTATTTGAGAAAGCCACTCAGACATTAAACCAGGTGATTATTGACTGATTTAAATAGATCTTGAGTCAAGTGGGAATGGATACTTAGATAACTTAACATTTATCTAAATATAGAGGAATGTGTTAAAAATAGACTTTTATGAATTAAATGATTTATTTAATTCAAGATTCGACATTTAGGGATTAATTAAATAAATAAGATTTATTTAATTGAATAAAGAAAAGGTTAAATTAATAATTAAATAATTACAATTTTTATTTAATTATAGTCAAAAATATGATAAAGGTAAATTAAATAAGAATTTATTTAATTTAAGAAGAAGAATAAAGTTAATTAATGATGTAATTAAATAAAGAACATTTATTTAATTAATCAAGATTAGAATAAAGATAATGTGAATTAATTAAATAATTAAGATTATTTAATTAAAAGATGAATAAATGTTATTTAAAGTGAATTAATTAAATAATTAAGTTTATTTAATTAATAAAGAAATAAAGGACTTTAGAGAATAATTAAATAATTAACATTATTTAATCATGACCATGAAAATACGCACTATGAGGAAATTGAAGTCACAGGCTTAGACCAAATTTTAGTGTCTACATTTTTCCCCTCTTTGATACAATGTACTTTTGGCATTGTGTCAAATAAAATTGATCAAAACCATGCCCCAGTATAAAAGAAGTGAAGGTATGCCCCCTCAGAAAAATTGACAAATTTTCAAAAAAATTCAAAAAATTTGGAAATAGTCTTGATTAGTCAATTTGATAGCCAAAAATGCAGTGGAGTTGATAGAAATGAGTTTTGAGGTGTTAGGTATGTGTACGGGTCAATTGAAGTTGGAATTTTATGCTACTAATATACAAGGTTGGAAGAAATGCCACTAAAAACCCTAGGTATAAGTACAAAAGGGGTGAAAAGCCAATTCATTTTCACCAACCTAGTTTAGAAATTTGAAACTTTTGCTCTAGACTTCTAGCAACAATTTCTCAAGTTTCGTACTCACATCATCATACCTATCGCATCCAGACATTCAGACAACCTGCAAACGTGGGCCCCCCGATGAGTACTCAGATACTAATTTTTGAAAATTTGATTTTTTGTGCTTTTTCATACATTTATTTCAAGTTTTTGTCATGCATTATTTTGTTAGAAAAATGCAAGTTCATTTGCAATCAACACATTTGCATTCAAAATGTTGCATTTGCATATTCACGCCATTCCTTAGCATAGGGTTTTTGAAATATATATGCATTTCTTTTTTATTTCAATGCATTTGTCATTTTGTATTGAATATGCATTTATTAATACTACATATAGATAAATGTTACACATTTGTACTTTTCAATGCATTTGATATTTTGAAAGTATTTTCATTGTGCATGATTTTATTTGTACGCATCTACATTTTAAGACGCATTTGCATTTTAGAGTGACGCATTTGACAATTTGAGACACATTTCCAAACTAAAATGACTCGTGTGATATTTGGTAATGCATTTGAAAATAAAATAACACATTTGACTGGCATGTTATTTTTGGAATTTATGATTAGGATAGGTTATTGATGCTAACATGAAGCATGCATAATGCCATTATAGGTTGTATTGGATCCTATCTATACACAAGAGTTGATACCATTGACTTTTCGCTTCCATGATAGTTTGCAGAGTGGGGAGAGATGGTTTCTATGGCACTTGGGCCTTCATCATGTGACATTCATGCCCACTATTCAAGAAAATCAGGGACTGCTAACTGCATTGTGTGAATGGTGGCACTCAGAGGCTTGCATCGTCATTCCATCTTCCTATGGGTGACATGACGGTGACTCTATAGGATGTGTATAGGATTCTTAGATTACCTATTAGAGGGACTAGGGTGATGTATGATACAGAGAGAGGATTCATTGAGATGTGAAGATATTACCCCCACCAGGACATTAGGCAATTGGATATTGACCATTATGAGATTAGATGGCATGTCTTGGCTTAGAGGTATAGGAGATTAGATTGTCTACTGTGTACATTGATTGGAGGTATAGTTCTTCCTAACCGTTGAGGTCATGGATTCCTTGTAGGATGGGGGGATGTTGGTAGGTATGTTAAACAGGTGAGTGGTTTATGCTTGGGGCCCCTATCTATTAGCCATGTTGTATTTTCATTTACATGATATTGCCTATAGAGAGGCATAGTCCATGAGTTGTAGTATTATGCTCTTGATGGTATGGGCATGGGAACACATATCCATTTTTCATCCACTAGTGACAGTAGAGGTTCAGTAGGGATCACCTTATGCCTTTAGTTATGTGGGGGCTAACACTCTGCATCATGTTGGGGATATAGGATACTACAGACATGCCATTGACATAATGGTTCAGTTCATTTGGAGGCCCTATATGGATTGTCCACAATGGCAGGATGAGGATGAGCATTTGACTTACTGTAGGCAGACACAATATTTCATTAGATGGATAGTTTCACATGTCCACATTATTGAGACATTTTCTAGATCGGGTATTGCGACAGTTTGGAGAGGTTTAGGATGAGCCTTGATGATGAATTGAGTATGCCAGATCTTCTCAAGAGGTGACATTATGGGGAGATGAGATTCTGGTGGCTACTGCAGAGGAAAATATTGATGCTCTTCAACTAGTACAATGGGGTTGGAGAGGTAGAGTAGTAGATCTAGGCACCACAGAGGCATATGATCATTGGTGGGCCATTCATAGGCCAGTACCACTGACAGATCCAAATCAGGATGTGCCTGTAGAGAGGCAAGGGACAGGGCCATGGGGAAGATGTGGCAAAGGCAGAGGTCAAAGGGGTGGGGGTGGTAGAGGGGATGGTGGAGATGGAGGAGGAGGTGGCCAGACAATCTAAAGTCAAACAACAAAGAAAAAAAAGAAGAAGCTAAAACATAAAACAATCTCACCAAAGATCAATGTAACTCCATGGATAACCTTTGTTTTCCTTATCCATTTCACCTTCTGTAGTGTACTTTCCCTCATATTTTTTAGTGTGTGTGCAAGCATAGCCTAAGGATTATGCTAATAACGAAACATCGAAGATTTCAAGTAATTGCTCCAAAAGTCACAAGATTTCGAGAGAGGTAAAGTGATGAAAGACAAATCAATTTATAGAAAATTGATCATTCGAATGATAGGCTAGGATCGAAAGATCAACGAACAATTGAGATCAAAAGATTAGGCATGCATTATGATAACTGTTAGTATTGACATGAGTGATAAAAACTAAGAATAGAGATAAAGATTAAATAATGATTTAATCTTCAAGTTTGGTATTCAAAAATAGAAGAATAATGTTTGCATGACAAAGATAAAGATAGATTAAAAGCACCGTTCTATTCGAATGCATGAACAAAATTTAATTAATTAAATAAAGATATTTAATTAATAAGCATGTACACACATACTAGTTAGAACTAGATAACTGGTTGGTTGTGATAGAGATTTTATTTGTGAAAGCCACTTAGACATTAAACTAGGTGATTACTGACTGATTTAAATAGATCTCGAGTCGAGTGAGAATGAATACTTAGATAACTTATCATTTATCTAAATATAGAAGAATGTGTTAAAAATAGACTTTTATGAATTAAATGATTTGTTTAATTCAATATTCGACATTTAGGGATTAATTAAATAAATAAGATTTACTTAATTGAATAAAGAAAAGATTAAATGAATAATTAAATAATTACAATATTTATTTAATTATAGTTGAAAATATGATAAAGGTAAATTAAATAGGAATTTATTTAATTTAAAAAGGATAAAGTTAATTAATGACATAATTAAATAAAGAACATTTATTTAATTAAACAAGATTAGAATAAAGATAATGTGAATTAATTAAATAATTAAGATTATTTAATTAATAAATGAATACATGTTAAAGTGAATTAATTAAATAATTAAGTTTATTTAATTAATAGAGAAACAAAGGATTGTAGAGAATAATTAAATAATTAACATTTAATCATGACCATGAAAATACACACTATGAAGAAATTGAAGTTGTGGGCTTAGACCAAATTTCAGTGTCTACAATGAGTACATAAAAAATTTACAATATATATTAATAGATAATTATTAAATATATATAATATTTAGTATATTTTGATAAATTAAAAAATTATGTCCTAAATTTTTTTATAAATCCTAAATCCACAATTAAAACTGGAAAGTTATAGCAAACAATATTAACAATAAATAGTTTAAATTTTTTTAAAAGTTATAAATATTGCATCTCTATTTTAGAAAGGAAATATTTTTTGAGTAGGAAAAAACAATGACTCCTATTTTTTTGTAAAACACATTTATTAATAACTAAATAAGCATCATTACTCAAGGACAACTATGATAAAATATGAAAGAAAAAATATTTATAATAGAAATTTAATTTTTAAATATAAAGACATCAAAATTTTACAATATATATTAATATAAAATAATTGAAAAATGATTTACTATATTTGGAGAAATAAAAAATAAAAAAATACATACATTTTAACTTAAAAATTACATATCTATATAGAAATAAAAATTATTTATGAACTTTCCCCTATATTTCAAACACCTATTAATAATAGAAAAAATAAATAAATCAATCAATCAAAAAATATCCAAAAAGGTCTAGCATTCTTATGAATATACCCTTAACACCTAAATTTGTTAGCTAAACATATTTAAGATAGATAGTTTCAATTTTTTTGAAGTTATAAGTCTTACATCTCTACTTTAGAAAAAAACTATTTTTGAGTAGGAAAAAAATGACTTTTAGTTGGTTATAAAACACATTTATTAACAAGTGCCACGTATTGGCTAGTACTTTCCTTTATAGTATTGTAATTATTTCTTTTTAGATTTGACAAAAAATAAATATGTTTTATTAATGTGAATAAAAATAAATGTATGTTTTGTTAAATATACTATTTTAGTTTTAATAACTATAGTTTTTTAATATTGTTAATTAGATAGGGTTAGAATGTATTGTTAGGATTAGGGTTAGCTTTATAATTATGGATACCATTACAGTCATAGTTAAGGTTAGTGATACGTCTAGGATTAGGATAATGTTTAAGATCTTTTTGTCACAGTTAGATTTTATTTATAGTAGACACAAGTGCATCTAAATCTCTCATTCAAATCAATAATTGTTAAATATTAACAAACCAATGATTATATATGGTAAAATTTTTCCAAATTCCATGAATGATAGAGTAAACACTTTTAGATTAAATTGTGTATGCTATTTTGAATTGACGTTTCAAATAACACTCAATGAGTCATCGTAGGAAGAGAATAATGAATAATATGATTGTAGAAATAACCTTAAGAAAAGTTAAATGGTGGGAGAGGGTAGGGAGGGAGGATATTGGAAAACAAAGTAAAAGTGAAAATACCTAAAAAGTGATGAAAACATAACAAAAGAATGAATAATATTTATAGTAATATGATATAACACAAATAAATGGATCAAAAAAGGTTAAAGATTAAATGTTTCAAATAGTGAATAAATAACTCTAAGATAATTATAAAGATGAATTATATAACGAAATGATTGAGGAACAATTACCAAAATTATTAGAAGAAATGAAGGAAGATATAAAAGAAAATATACTACAACTTAAAACAATAATAATTTAACCAATGTATGAAGAAAAAAGATGAGATTATATATAAAATACAATTTAGAAAACTAGGGTATGTGTAGGATCATGATGGGCCAAAAAGTGGCAATATCGTGGGTATGTGGCTGATGACTATTTTTTTACCTAAAATTGATTAAACAAAAAAGGTTTTTAAAGGAGATTCTAAGCTTTCCACCGATACAAATTATGCTTTACTTTGAATTTAATAAGTAATTATTATTCATTTTCTATTCAAATTATGACTAAAGTCCTAATTGATAGGCTAATTGAAAAAAAATTGTAGCTTTCAAATAGTATAAATTTTTTTCAATCCAAAACATGCGTCACATTCTATGCTTTGCATACTATAGGATTAAAAAAAGAAAATTTGAATTTCATGAAGTTTTGACCAAGTTAAGGTGGTCAAACATATGAATTTTTATATTTTTTAAAAAGTTGTAGTAAAAAATTCATAATTAATTATTTAATTGGAAAAAAATTACAAAAAAATATGCATCACATCGGGGCATGAGTCCTCTACTTATATCTAAAATCTTATAAAAAAATATTATCATTTTATTGTGGTTAGGGTGGTCAGACATACACCTACTTCTTATTTTTTCCCTGAAATTTAAGTACCCTGCATTGAAATTTCAAATTTTCACCAAATAGATTTTTTTTTATTAGTAAAAAACCTAGTAGTTTAGAAACTACATTCAATTTGCTACAAATTCTATTCTTCCATATTTTTGAAATAATATAGATAACTTATCCAAATTTTTACGTCAAGTTGCCTAACTCTAATTTTTTTGAATTTTTTGCCACTTAAGGGCCTATTTTTTCCATGATGATCCTGTACATACCCACTAAATAAATGATCCAATTAAAATTAAAAAATAGATGGTTAAAATTTAAAAGATTATAATATATATAACCTATAATATATATTAATATAAATAGACAAAATCATAATAATTTATATTTAATAAATATTAAATGAGAACCTACAAACTAAAATAACCTATAATATATATTAATATAAATATATAATATAAATTAGTATAATGTTAACTTATTTACCTAAAAAATATTACCTACAATAATATAGGATATAAATAGAAATGAAAAAAAAAATTGAACCCTGGGTTGAAAATGGAGGACCACAAAACTCAAAACTCTCATTTTCCTGTTAACGATAATTATTTAAATTTTTTTGCCCATTTTGTAAAGGCCAAGGGCTTTCATACAGTAGGGAGGGTCCTAGCGACTGGTTTTCCCATCTCTAATGGCCTAGTTTCCAATAGATCAACATTGGATTTATATGGAAAGTCATTTTCATCAACGAAACAAAAATTTTCTGGCAAGGTTAAACATTTTCAGGGTTTTCCTGGCAACGTTTTTCATAATGGGGCTTGGATCCCTCATCAGCAAGCTCCCAAGCTTCCCATTAGGAAGCTTCAACATCAATCACGTGCCACAAAATCACTCGTTAGGGAGAGGCAAGCTCCCTTTGACATTTGTGTTCCTGAATCAGAATCCCTTATAGGTTCTTCAAGTTCCTCCTACTTGTGGGCTGATGTGGCATCTGGTCATCCACATGGCCATAAGGTTTCTCCTACTTCCCATGCACCATCTTCCATCCCTAATAATATTCCTATTTTTGGTATGTCTAGGGCTCCCTTCATTCCAAATTCTTCTCTTTCTTGTTTGGCCACTTTTCCAAATGAGATTTATGTTGTTTTCCCTAAATCTTTTGCACCTTTGCGACCTCCTATCACTTTTCCAAATAATATCACTATCAATAAGAAGGTTTTATTGGGCCCGAATGCTTATGGTGCTAACGATGTGGTCTGGAGAGTTCTTTCAAAGTCCCAAATGCAAGGGAAGGATAAGGCTTCATGTTTTAATGGGAAGAAATGGATTCTGAAATGAAACTTGAGGTGTGATCAATTCAATGTAACTCTTCCTCATGCCATGCTTCAACCACAAACTAATGATCTTAAGGACATGGCCCTAATTTGTAAATTTTGTAAATTCATTCTAGATCTTGATTTTTTTTAAAATTGCATTTTTCAAACTTGGGAAGGATCTAATCAAGTCTTCTTTCTAGATAAGGGAGAAGGTTTCTTTGTACTTATATTTTATGATAAAGACTCTAGGAATGTTGTTTATAGAAAATAATCTTGAATTTCTGAAGGAAATAGTTTATTTACAACCCTTTGGACTCCAAAAATTTTCCCTTCTCACACTAGGGTTCAATTTTTTCCCTTTTGGATCCAATTGCAAGGGTTACTTTTGGAGTACAAAGAGTAGAGAATTATGGTCCTAGGAAATCAGCTAGGCATTTTTCTGCATCAATATTTTCTTTTTTTCTCTAATCCATCATTATAAATCAGGCTTTATGTGATTATTGATGTTTCTAAGACTCTACTAGCATTTATTAATATTAAGTCAAGATACAACTTGTGGAAATAGAAGGTGGTCTTTGATGATCCAAAGCAATTCTATTTTCTTTCTCATTCACCTATTCATTCTTCAATAAAGTGTTTGGAGTTGGAGGATCTAAACATGGATGTCAATAGGTGTTCATCCAAAAGCTTTGTTAATTCATCGAATGACAGATCGATCATGGATTTTTCTATTCCTAATAAGGATTTGCTATGAACACTCGATTTGTCATTCATTTCTAAGCTTTTTTATTTCTACTTTAAATTGTATCAATTTATTAATGGAAGACATTCACAGTTTAATCCTCAATTTCATATTAGTGTAGGGCTACAACATTGGGGGATTTCAAAAGTTTCACTGTTGAAACCTGTAGGAGGCTCTTCTTGTAGACATCTCTCTTTGGGGGAAGCCGAGGGCTTTCTAGTAAGTAATTTTGATAAGGGAGATTGTCCCCATGATAGTTCACCTCCCTTATAGGCTAAAATTTATCATCAAATGGTTTTAGAAATGAAGGGTTAGTTATCAGGGTTTTTTGGCTCTCACTTTAAGCCCATTATTGTTTCTTTTGTACCTGGCTTGGAGAAATTATTGTTGTTACCTATGAAAATATTTCTTCATTCTATTAAGCTATTGGTTCCTCAAATCAATGCTGATAGTTTTCAAAAATTGAATCAGTGTGCTTCAATGCTAACACTTGGATTGTCTAATCAATGTGAAGAAAGGTTAAATATTTTTCATGATCAAGAATTCGAGGACAATTATGTTTTACAATCTTAGCCACCTTTTGTCGGTTCTAATTTTCATTCCTCTACTTTACCTTCTGAGGTGGAGTTTGAGAAATTTGATGATGAGGCTCTAGTATCTGTAGGAGAACAAATGATATATGATATTGCTTTGGAGGTTTTTGGGGAAGGGGAGATCTCAAATGATTTGGTCTCGCTACCAATTTCCCAGTCCCCATTGTCTTCTCCCTCAAGAAAAAAGTCTCTTGGAAAAAGGGGTAGGAAATCTTTAGCTCTCAAGTTACAAGAAGAAATAGCAGCATGTTTACAGTCGACATTAGATGTCAAAATGGGTATGGCTTGAAAGAAAAAAGAAAAAGGAGATCTTTTTGGTCTCCCAAGTTTCAATGAGGTTAATATCATGGAATGTCAGAGGCATAAATTTCCTTGACAAATGGGCCCATATCAAGCAACAATTGGATGCTTGTGGGGCAGATTTAGTTGTTCTTCAAGAAACTTAAACTTCAGAGGAATCTTTTCAAGCTATTACTAAGAAGTGGAGCAAATGAAAATCTTCTCATTCGCCCTCTCAAGGAGCTTCAGGAGGTTTGTTTACTCTTTGGAATGGAAAAATAGTTTGCATTAGTAATGTCTCTTTTGATCATAACTGGTAGCTAATGAAGATTAATCACTTTGATTTATCCTTTTAGTTGCTAAATGTATATGGGCCTAATAGTATTGTAGGAAAGAATTTGTTGTGGGATACCCTGAAACTGAAACTAGATGGTTTGGGGCAAGACAAAGTTTCTCTTATAGGGGATTTAAATGCAATTACAAGTTTTGAAGAGAAAAAAGGTGGTATATGTCCTCCAAAGAAATTTATGAAGGATTTTTCTACTTTTATTCAAGATAATGCTTTGGTTGATGTAATTCCACAAAATGGTGGATATACTTGGAAAAATAGGAGGAATAATTTCCTTCAAATTGTAGAAAGATTAGATAGGTTCTTAATCTCTCTAAATTGGGTATTAAGTGATTATCAATTAAAATCTAAAATACTTCCTTTTGCTGCCTCATATCACTTTTCTATCTCACTTGATTTGGTTGCAAAACAAGTAAAAAAAAAGTTTCAATCTTCTTTTAAGTTTGAGGCAATGTGGTTTAGGCATCCAGATCTTATTATTTTGCTAAAGCAATGGTGGTTGAGTTCACCCTTTATTCATGGTTCTAGAATGTTTCAATTGAGCAAGAAATTGGATCATGTGAAGCAATAGTTAAAAATTTGGAATCAACATGTTTTTAAAAATATATTTGCGCAGAAAGATTTGGTTTACAAAAGGTTAGAAGAGGTAAATGAAAAAATTATTGCTAACGGTCTTGATAATGCATTATTTGAAGAACAGATAAAAATACAAGAGGAATGGAAGGAGTTGTTATTGAGAGAGGAGGTCTATTGGAGACAGAAATCTAGAGAATTATGGTTGAAAGATGGAGATAGGAATACAATTTTTTTCCATATATCAGCACAAATAAAAAAAGCAAAAAGTTCTATTTTCTCAATTCAAGACAGTGTGATAGGAGTCCTGCTTACTAAAGAGGAAGAGATTCAAAATGAAGGATTCAAAAAAAATTTCTGCCTTATTATCTGCAAATAATAATGACAATGCTCATTTAGTAAGGGAAAGAGAAGAGCTTCTTCAGGATGTCCCAAATTTGGTATCTCATGAAGATAATGTCAGGCTACTGGATCCTTTTTCACTCAAAGAAGTAAAAGAAGTGGTTTTCTCCATGCCTCCTGACAAAGCACTAGGACCTAATGGTTTCATTGCCATCTTTTATCAAAAATGTTGGGAATTCATTGTAGTTGATATTTTCAATGCACTAGAGGAATCAAGAAAATTAGGAGGTATGCTAAAAAAGTTTAATGTGACTAATATTCCTATCATTCCAAAAAAAAAACTCCTAATACTTTTTCTGATTTTTGGCCTATTTCTTTATGCAATACAATTTATAAAATATTTACAAAGTCCATTTATCTTCGGTTACATCCTCTTTTGTCTTAAATCATCTATGAGGAATAGGGGGTTTTTGTTCCTAGAAGAGAAACATTAGAAGGAGCAATTGTTGCTCATGAAACTTTGCACTCCATTGTAAATAAATTGTCTACAATGATTATTAAATTGTATATGTAGAAGGCATATGATAGGGTTAATTGGGATTTTTTGAATCAGGTGTTATTGAAGTTTGGTTTTTCTCCTAAGTGGTGTAAGTGGATAATGGCATGTTTATCTGGTGCTAATTTTTTGGTGTTCTTAAATGGATCAGCAGTTGGGTTTTTTAGATCTACCCAAGGGGTCCGTCAAGGAGATCCATTGTCTCCATTTTCAGTTATCATTTTAGCAAAAGCTTTGAGCAGGTCTTTTCACAAAGCTCATATATAAGGTTTCATCTAGGGTGTCTCTATTCCAAATACTACCATATCAGTGGCTGATTCTCTTTTTGCTTATGATAATTTTCTCTTTGGTAAAGCCTCAATGGTAGAAAATTTTCATATAAAGTCATTATTGGATAAGTACACTAGAGCTTCAGGATAAAAAGTAAATGAAGGAAAGTAAAAAATTTATGTATTCAATACAAAATCTGATATTGAAAATCGAATTGTGAGGCTATTTGGCTTTCAAAAGGCTCATTTTCCATGCAAATGTCTTGGTATTCCATTCTTTACTAGTCAGAACAAGATTACTTATTGGAAAAAAAATATTCAAACCATTCAAGCCAAAATATTATCATGGAAAGGTAGATGGTTATCTTTAGTAGGGATAATTTTACTGGTAAAATTTGTATTATCAAAGATTCCAAATTACTATATGGCAGTTTTAAAAGCTCCAAATTCCATCATTTTTCAAATTCAAAAGTTGATTAGGAAATTTTTATGGTCGGGTAATTTGGATAGCAAAAAAAAATTCCCATGATATCTTTGGAAACAATGTGTTTAGAGAAGCTAAAAGGTGGAGCAAGTCTTCATAATTTGTTAGATAGGAATTTGGCATTAGTAGCCAAAATGGTTTGGAAAATTTATGCAAAACCTACAATTAAATGGTGTCATCTTATGTAGAGAAAATATTTAGATAACCACTACCCATTGAGAATCTTTACTATTGCAAATCCACCTTTAGGGTAAGCAATGTGGAATTTCTTGGTCTCATGTAGGAAAGTTATATAATATTAAAATATTAAAATATATTTAAATCTAAAAATAAACAAAATTTAAAAAAGGTCACATGCGGGTATAGGGGCGCGCGCCGAACCTGGGAGGTCAGTTGTGTTAACCACAACCGAACCCATGGTTGTGGCGCGTCTGTGTTAACCACAGCCGAACCCACCACAGTGGGTGGCGGTTGTGTTTAACACAATCATTCCCTCCACCGTGGGCGACCGTGGGGGGGCGCTGGGCGCAGCTCCCTCCACCACGCCTCCCATGGGCGCGACGGGGGTGAGCCCCCAACAACCCCAAAAGAAAAAAAATCATTTTAACAATTTAGAAAAAAAAAAAAATTCCCAGAACTCAAAACCATGCAGGTTTTTCTCAAAAATCTGATTTTCTTATCTATTACAACAGGGTTTTTGTTTCCCAATGAAATTTCACAAATACATAATATATATATATATATATATATATATAATTTATATATGTATATATATGAAATTTTCAATATATATATATATATATATATATATATATATATATATATATATATTTCTCTCAAATTTAACCAAATAACAGTTTAGAAGAGAAAATAAATTCTAAAAAGAAGTTGTTTACAACCATAATACAATTTTTCTTTTGAAGAAATTCATTTCTAAACTGAGGTTTTAAGTTTTGAACCAAGATTGGAACATGGGTTTTCACAAATATTTCCAAGCAAGTCTTCAATTTGAAAAAACAAGATTTCAAAGCATTTACAACAAGAAGGAACCTGTGATCTTGAAGTTTGATGAACAATCTGATGTTGAGCTTCTTGCCAATTCCAAAACTCCAAATCTCCTTCCAAGTCTCCACCTTCAAATCCAAGATTCCATCCAACTAGAACAAAACCCTCTTTTCCTTTTCCACCATTTCTCTCCAAATTTCCCATTTCTAAAATCCCCAAAAAACCCAAAAGATATAATGGAATCCCATAAGTTTTTCCCAAATTTAGTCAAATACCCTAAAATATCTTATCCCCGTAGTTATTGAAAAAATTGGCAATATTTTTTTTATTTGAAAATTTAAAACAAAAAAATTCTTTTCAACATGGCTTTATTATTTATTTAAAAATTTCTATTCCAAATGCATTTAAATGTTTTCAAACATTTCAAAGAAAAGCATTCAACTTTAAAATTTTCTTTTCAAAACAACTTTAACACTTATCCTTTTTAAATTTTCAATTCAAAAGAATTTAACAATTACAATTTCCAAATTGAATCACTTGATCTATTTCCACATAATTAATTTAATTAATCAATAAAATAAATCTAATCCAATATTAGATCATTTTATTAATTAAATTAAATTAATGAATAAATTAAATAACATTGTAACCAGATAGATTAATAAACAACTTAAATACAAGAAGCCATTTATTTAACTTTTTCAACTTGCAATTTAAATGAAATCAAGAAGAGATGAACATCACAGAAGTACTTAACCCAACTAAACCCAACGACACGCTATGACTAGGGTGATGAATTGGCATGAAAAACCTAGCTACTATCTCCCAATCAAATACCGTTGGCCAATGGACATGCTCAAACCTGTGAATTAGGTGGAGTCGATGTCCTATACCTATCAACCTGCGAACAAAGAGTATATCGAACATGCATATATACATAATATGATCAAACACACTGTGAAGAGGAAATATTTGAATCGTAGTGCGCTCGCAAGTGAGTGGTACAATCCTGTCCCCTTCACCAATACAAATTTACTAACTGACTATTCGAACATCAATAATATGATCAAACACATAAGACATCATTAATTAAATATTTGCTAAGCTAATTCAAAACATGCCATAATGATAACATCATAGTAAAATTCCATCACATAAAAATATAGCATTCACATCGCTTTATAGTTTGTGATAAAATAGTAACCAAGTACCAAAGTCAAAGCATAAACATAAACAAGAAAACAAAGAACACTGCCGATCAAAGAGCCAAAATGGAGGGGTGCTACAGTCTTCATAATTTTTTAGATAGGAATTTGGCATTAGTAGCCAAAATGGTTTGGAAAATTTATGCAAAACCTACAATTAAATGGTGTCATCTTATGTAGAGAAAATATTTAGATAACCACTACCCATTGAGAATCTTTACTATTGAAAATCCACCTTTAGGGTAAGCAATGTGGAATTTCTTGGTCTCATGTAGGAAAGTTATCTTACCTCATTTAACTTGGGAAGTGAATGATGGTAATGAAGCCTCATTTTGGAAAGATTCTTGGAATGGATATTAGAATCTAGCAATTGATTTTAACTTTGAGAATACTACAACCTTTTTGTCTCAATCTTGGGGCTCAAAAGTAAAAGATTATGTTCAAAGTGTGGATTCAATGACTGGAAAGGTTAAGTGGAAAGAATTTTCAAAAGAGGCAATAGATGAGAATCATAAAGATCAAATTTCATCTATCCTACAAGAAAGAGTAGCTTATTTTTCATCCAAATCTACTAGATTAATTTGGTCTATAGTAAATACAGGTTGCTATACAGTTAAAGAGGGGTACAAATCAATTTCTCAAGCATCCCTCCAAGTATCACAACAAAGAGCCTATTATTTTTTTTGTAATTCAAAAGTTTTTCCCAAAGCAGGATATTTTTCATGGCTAGCAATTCAAAATAAAATTATAACAAGTGACAAAATTGGTAAAACTAAAGATAGTTGTTCCTTTTAAATGTGTGCTTTGTGATAAGGACTTCAAAGACATTAATCACCTTTTTCTTTTGTGTCCAATAACAGAGATTTGTTGGTTGTTTGTAGTGGCTAAAATGAATTGGTTAACAACTATGCCAAACACTATTTGGAAATTATTTACTAGTTGGCCACAAATGTATAAAACATCATTTTTTGCAAGTATTTGGTGCATCATACCATCCTCAGTATTATGGGCTATCTAGTGGGCAAGAAATAGACTTATTTTTAGAAAAGACAAATTTAATATTGATCAAATGCTATTATTATTGGAAAGGTCAATATCTAAAATAGCAAATTCTTATGTGTACAAAGTAAAACATGTTGTCTCACTTTTCACTGTTTGGGATTCAAATTTGATGTCCTCATGGAATTTATTATCTCTACCTTTCAAAGGTAATCTTCATCAGTATATTCCAAAAGTAAACAAAAATTCCATAGTGTGGTCTCATCCTCCTTTAGGTATCTTTAAGTTGAATATAGATGGAGCCTCTAGGGGGAATCCAGGTTTATCTGGAGCAGGGTTGATTATAAGAGATCATAAAGGTTTAGTGTTATGCACAAAATCTTATAAACTGATGAATGGAACTAATAATGATGTGGAGGCTCAAGCTCTTCTATTTGGTTTGAAGCTATTTATTAGTTTCAAACTACCTATGATTCAAGTAGAAGGTGTTTCTTTAATCTTAATCAATGCATGTAGGGATCGTAACCTTCAAAATTAGAAATTGGAATGTATTGTTAAACAGATTTGGTCATTGCTTGATAAGATAGGAAACTATCAAATCTTGCATACATATAGAGAAGGTAATATGGTTGCAGATTTTTTGGAAAATTATGGATGTGACCAAGTAGATTTTGAAGTTACTCATGTAGTTCAACTGGGTAAGATTCATCCTACACTTGAAACTTAAGTATCAAGAGAGGAAAGTTATTAATTCCTCTCAAGCTTTGAGGAGGTATCTAGAGAGCAACAATTGTAATTGACAATTAAAAATGTGTATGTTACTAGCTAGAACTATGAAGGAGGAATAAAATACAAATATCATATTTGGTGAAAAGGCTACACATGAGTAATTGGAAATTATAATGTGTTATGAATATATATATGAAACATTATGGCATAGTGATTCCAAGGTTACACATGTGTAATTGAAAATTACAAATGTGATAAGTTTTTTTCCCAGATCTAATAAAAAGTAAAATCAATTCAACATACTTGAAGATCTAACAACACATGTGCAATTGACAATTACATATGTGTTAGTTTCTTCACCAGATTTTATGAAAGAGAAATGAAAGCATTATAGTTACATATTTATGAAAATCATTATTGATGATATCACAAGAAGGAATCAAAGTGATGCAAGCAAATTTTAACAAATTTTGAAGCTGTTGAAAGCTTGTATCTATGAACCATTGCATCATTCTTATCACATGTGCAATTTCAGATTTTTGTCATAAGTATCTGGTTCCAGTACAAATGAGGTGGCTTGTATTTCTTTTCAAGCAAATTACACAAGTCTTAGTGTTAATTGTTTATGAATATTTGGGGGTACGCCAAATATTGTGTAATCTGGTTCACATGAATTGGATTCAACTAAGGGCACGTTCCTATTTCAAGGTGATGTAAACATTTTGTGTTGCTAGAAGTTGGTGTAATCTGTAATGCCCATAATTTTACACTAGGGCAAAACAAACACAACTAACAATTTTTATTTTTCATTTTTTATTTATTTTTTATTTTAGTTATTACAAAATACCATTCTTCGGCAACCATACATGTGCATGATACACACAATGCACATCGAGAGATGTTGCTCATGCAACATCATCACTGACACGTTGGCGAGACTGAAGTATGCGGGGGTAGCGAGGTCGGATGTACGGAGTCCATTGCGCACACCCTCAAGCGATAAAGAGATGTATCTCCATATTATATCACATAAGAACATTAGATGATTACTACTAGAGATGAATGTGTTTGATGTTAACTCCGTTGACCCAACCTATATATATATATATATTTGATTCATGGTCAAAATTATTATTTCCACGCATTACTAATTTTTCATGTTATTTCTCCAAGTCTAGTTAAGGTTGTCCTCATGGTCATAACTATTGTAATGTGATTATCACATCATTTTTTTTGAACCAAGTTAATGTTAACACTAATATTGTTTACAACAATAATGTTATGGAATATTCATTTAACCATCATAAGGGCTATAATTCTAATAAATTAACCATATCACCACTTGACATTCGTTTTAGTACTACTCTTATTCATTACTTTTATCATCGTTACTAAGTCTATTATCGATACCCTTAATATTTCAAATAAGGTGATTGTTGATATTAGTGTCCCATTAAATCGTAAGGATAAGATAAGTTATTATCGTTTTATTTATTTGTTTAAATGTCAATTATCTGAATTTCATTTATCCACATGTATATACACACAACTATTCTATTTACTTTAAAGAATAATTTTAAATTGTAATACTAATAATTATCCTTTATAATTAATAAATTATTTCTTATATATTAAGTTACTTTTTAAAGAAACCTAAAATAAGCAAGAGAGTATTTTCTTCTTGTTTTTTTTTTTCTTGTTTTAAAAAAAGAAAGAATGGTATAAATACTTATTCAAATACTTAATATTTACTACTATTTCTTTTTCCTATATAAGCTTGCTTTAAATTAATATGTTATTTATTTGGGGAGTGGAGTATATTCTCTTTCCCTTTATTAAGGAAGTCTTGAAACTTAAGAGGATTACATGAAAATCTTAAGGGTTAGAAAAGTTTGTTTGTAATGTTAATGCAACATATCGTATCATTTTTATTTTTATTTTATTTTTCTCTTTCTAACTTTATTATTACAGTCCAAGTTCTACCTTATTGCAAGTGGCAATGTTCACTCCATCGATGCAATGCTTTTATCAGAGAGAATTGTCCAAGTAAGATTTGAATGAGCCGCAGTCAACATTACTCTAATATCCCCAACCACTAGCATTCATTAACTTACATACGCAGTTATTTTCAAACTATCCTAATTCCACGTGGTCCTAGCATGCATCCCATATACCTAAAAAGAAAATTACTCTTAAGCGTCCTCCTTAAGAAGATGCAATTCTCTGCAATACCTCGATACCACCACGTACTTCTATAATAGCCTGCAAATCTAACCAGTGATCTATAACAACTCCATAACCTATCAAAGAGGCTATCATGCGTTCCAAAAAGAGAAACTGGTGCAAATGTCAGGTTGTCTCTAGCCAACAGTCTAGCATCAACGTGGGTTGGAAGGAGCAGCTACACCTACTTGTACTAAAAGGTCATGATAAGACGCTTCGCCAGAGAAGGAATGGTATATAACAAAATGAAGGTACATGCAGATCACGGGGTGATTAGGGGCAGAAACTAAGAAAAGTTGAACGCACATCATAGGATGAATTCCAAGCGAAGCCAACATCAGATGATAGGCAGCTGAAGAGATGATAAGTTATTTCTTAACTATCCTATGAGCCAAACTCCTTGTTCTGTTAGATATATGGTTTCACTGCACACCAAGAAACGTATAATCTACTAGATACTCAAGGTATCTTGCCAGAGAAATGCAGAAGGGATGAGATTAACTACAACGTCCCATGTACAAAATGCAAATAAGTGTCAACCACCAGACTGAGGCAGAGAACACTACACTACGTACTTCTCTCTTTTACACTTTGGTTGTGACTACAAATCATACTCTCATTGGTGCACAGGTTACCTAGAAGTCCAGTTCCAAAGGCGTATGGGGTGAGGTGACAACTATATGCATTGATTCAAGAGAATGACTGCTTACACAAATAGAGTCTATTCTGGTACCACAACAATTCACTCAGAGGACTAGTCGACTGCCCTATTCATTGTTCATCTCCTCGCATCTATTTAAATGCCCAAGCAAGGCGACAATTTGTAAAATAATTCAGAGGTGTTGCTATCTCCAGTGGATTTCTCAATCGAACCTCATGGAGGACCATGCGCATGGCTGTGACTATAACACCAACCAAGGTTTGCAATATTTGCACATGTGTTATTATTATTATTCATTTATTTATTTTCTTAGCTCACTCCTTCCTATTGATTAGAGCACTAAACTACAGATCAACTCATTGAATTCATGTATTGCAAGTTGAGGGTCATAAACTCTCTTGTCAGTGAATAAGGATGAAGATAGAGGTTATTACAAAACGTTTAGAGAATTGAGGTTATTGAAAGGGATCTTACCCCTCTTTCAGACTACACTCACTCAAGGTAAACGTAGCAGATCGATGAGTTTTTCTATTAAATCTTTTGTAGTTTCAGTTCATCATCGCTACAAGAAGGGAATAGAAGATATAACGCTACAGTGGGCAGAGATAAAGATGTTAATATATGTACAGTTATATATTTTTTAATTAATTATGTTGAATCTCTGTATCCTCGGTTATATGACTTGGGATTGACTGTACACAACAATAATACCCAACGCAAAATTATAACCCTATTCAAGCCGCCTCCAAAAGAAAGTTATCTCCCTATAGTAGAAATAACCTTACCTTTTGGTTCTTTTATTGTTCTAGAAAAAGCCTCATACATGAATGCATGGAAATTTATTTTTTATTCAATGTGCAAGCAGGTTGACTCTAATAACATGGATTACAACAGAGTCTCATATGCATAAATATTCTAGTTTGTCCAGAACATATCTTTTTCCATCTCGGCTAACTTACTTTATCCTGAGTGCAGACCGAGGTATTTAACTAATCTATTTATCAAAATACAATAGAGGCTAGATATAAAATTTCTAAATTTAATGCGTGCAAATAAGGTAAATTCGAATACTGCACAATTACTTTTAAAATGTGTGTATCTACCTTCATCATGGTATAATTTCTTACCCAAATAGGGTTTAGTGTAAAATATATATAATAGAGCAATATTGTTCTATTACAATATAATGTTCATGATTCTTTTCTTGCACAATAGAAAGTGATTTCTACCTCACATTTTTTTTTCTTTTAGATACAATTTTAACAACACATAAATAACAAGGAAAACTTCCTTTCTTTCTTTTTTATTCTTCTTGTTTCAACACCACTTTTAACAGGCTCATTGAATAAGAACACTATCTATTATAAATATTATTGAGAAGAACTAGGAACTTGCATGCCCATAAAATAAAATTTACTTTTCTAATTCTTCCACTTTACCATGAAATATTAGCCCTTTTATATTGTATCATGTGTGGGAACATAAGGAATAACATACAAAAGAATAAGGCTTGCTCTCCTCCCTTCCATAATGGCGTCATGGAGCCTCATGGGCTCTAGCCATACCCCCGAGCAAGGAAGTCTTCTAGCTCCAAGATGATAAATGGAGCCTTTTCAATATATATTTTTTTGTTGAAGGAATAAGAATAACACCACCAAACTTCATGCATAGTTTCAACCATGATCTATACAACACACCACCTTCTTGCAACAATTAAACAAGGGAAAAATGGAAGTAAGGAAACTTATCTCTTTCTTTAGGTGGGGAGATTAAACTTTCTTATCCCTCTTTCCTCTCCAATTCAACCCATCTTGATCACTCTCTTCCCCAAAGAACTCCTCTCCTCTTGTCATCTTTTCTACCATCTTCACAAGGGTTCTCCAAAAGGAGAAGTGGGCAATGCCCAAATCTTCCATCTTCTTGAGATATATAGGGATCCTCCAAACCTACACGCTTCCCCACAAGTGCTCACACATGTGTGAGTCTTGTGCCAATTCCAAGAACTTTTGGGGAGTAGAAGGTTGAGGGTGACAAGTCACTCTTCCCAAGCCCCAACACTTTTTGAATTCGTCACATTCATGAATGTGGACTTTTGAGGGGTCTTTTCACACTCCAAGGACAAGTTCACATGTCAAGAAGGTTCCAAACCCATAGGTATAGGTCCTAGGGGTCTATTTTTGCACTAATATCAAAACAATTGACCATACAACACCCTAAGAAGACAACTTTAAAGGCCAATTCGAAATTCAAGACCTAACTAAGGATTTGAGAACCCCAATAGATCTTACACTCTTAACCACATGACTATAATCAATAAAGGTCCAAAAAAAATACCTACACTAAGCCACCAATCATTAAACCCTCCACTCAATTACAACTTAGACAAAACCCTAATTATATTTACATCCCTTGACATTACTCTCATATGTATTTTCCCAAATACATGTTAGGTTAGAAATATAATAAACACCTGTTCAAACTATCCATATGATCAAATTCAATAGTTAGTAACCATAATACACATATATTCATTTCATTTCCCTATAAGAGATGGAAACTTTGAGCATGCATGAAATAATAATGAAAACCGAACCTTCGTTAAATACTTTATTTACACTACTAAGTTTACTCATGGACACTCCTTTAATAAAATTCATCATGCAAATTGATATCTAATTTATATAATTTTTCCTCAAATTATCCTACCTTAGGTATACCCCCTCATTTATTAGAGTCATCCTTTAAATTTACCTCGATGGTGCTTGGCTAGTGATACTTCTGGAAACTTCTTGCTGATCTTCCAAAAGTCCCGCTTTGTTCCTGTCTATTATTACTTTTCAAGAAACATGAAACTTATTAGTGAGATTCAAACCAATGTTAGGTACAAAAAAATTCCTTAGCTCATATCGATCTAAGTGTATTCTTCATATGATAATTGTTCAAAAATCTAAATATTATCGGCTCACATTCATTCTTAATAGTTTTCCCATTTTCATTTACTTAAGATAATTTATCACATTAATCATTTAAACTAGTTCATAAGAAAATCAAAATATTAAACATGGGATTGGGTAAATTCATCTATTTATTCACCAAACTAGCATAATTGAACGTATTAAGATGTCACATAATTTATAGACGGGGTTGGGCCTCACATCTCCCTCCCCTTAGATTGGACTTCCTCCTGGAAGTCGTTAAGGTTTGGAATCCTAATTCCCAGTATGGAAACACACATGACAAGTTAAATATACTAATTATCTTACCATAAAGGTACAAAACATTAATTCATCATTACATGTGTAGGGACACCACTTCCATAATCCAATCACCTAAATACTTAGAACATAATTTTCCATCATAAAACATTTATTCGATATACTCACAATATAACAAATACTAGTAGTCATCCATGCTGTTAACATTCTTGATAAAAAAAATACACCAACATATATCCAAACACATTACCATCCTTGGATACCCTTCAAGGTTCCCTTTTGCATTACAAACATCACTCACGATGTTAGAAACTATTTTTGTTCCAATATCAATTCATGTCTCAAGGAATATTAAATTTGCATCATTTGTTGCTATCTTTGTCACATAGTTCACAGGTACGAAACATCACATTTACTTGCAATTTTCACATGTACACACAACAATAGCAAGGATGCTCTTCCCAATTGGGTGCACCTATCCTCATACAAAGGATGCTCTTCCCAATTTACAACACAAGGCTCACACAATGGGGTTTATAAGGATGGATATTCTTGGATGCCACTCGAGGCCCTTCTCTAAGGACTCTTCCATATAGATAAAAATAATCATAGAATGAGGGAAGAATGGATCAATGACCGTCCCATACCGGTCCCATTCACAACCCCTTTCAAAATAATTCCCCAACACATCTACTCCCCTATACGACCTGCCAGGGAACCCCCCAGGATATGGCAGTTTACAAATTCCACATTACACCACACATGCCAGCAAATTTGCAACCAAGGAGAAAGCCTCAAACTGAATAACACAAGATCATAAACCAAAGTTTCAATAAAACTCCCAAGAGGGAACTTATAAATTCAAGAGAAACAAAATGAAGATAAATTGTAGCTACATTGCAACTTTCCAATCATAATTCAAAGGAAAAATTAAACAAGTCCTTGAGGCAAATCGAACTATATAACAACTTCCAAATGGCTAAATAGCCCAAGTACATAAATGTAAAATTACACATTGCTGGCGCATAATAAAATAAAACATCAATCAAGAATTACAAATAATTCATATTTCAACAATAAAATTTGCACATTACAAGCACCACGTGACTTTATAAGCCACCTAAGGGGAGGAGGGGAATGGTGGTTCTCTAACCACATCCTAAGTATTATAGCATGCAATAACTGGTGGTCCCTGACCACATAAATATGAATAACGGGTGGTCCCCGACCACATTAATATACATCACTGGTGGTCCCTGACCACATAAACATGAAGCACTGGTGGTCCCTGACCACATGAATATGAGTAACTGGTGGTCCCTGACCACATAAGTATGAATCACTGGTAGTCCATGTTATTCCATCCTTTACCCATGGGTTATAAACATCAAGGAATAGGTTTGCACTATGAACCAACAAGTGTGGCTCTCATATGTGGGGGAGTAGGCCACGGTCAATGTCCATGGGAAGATTACAATGACTTGACATAGATCCTTTATCAGGATTAGGGACAACACCCTGAGCTCGTAATCTTCTGATGGTAGACCATGTGCCTCTCAACCCCTATTTACACTAGCTGGCATCACACTCCCATTAGGGGGGAACCAAACGCTAGGGGTACACATTTAACATACAAACAAGACTAACACAAAGGAATACATCACATTGCATTTAATAAACACACGTCCACACATATCATGTTTACATCATTTCTTAACTAGCTAACTTACACAATGGACCATCACAAAGGGTACACATAGGGGATCGTACTAGACGTCCACCACCCTTATCCCAAGTCGGATACCCTATATCTCATACTTGGGGCACAACACATTTACTGGGGCACAACACATTTACTGGTCTCACATCACATGACATAACACAATACACTCTATGAAAATTTTCATATAACATAGCAAAATCAATGTACTTAAATACACTCCATTTTCTTTAGGTGAAATTCACTTTTCTTCTCAATTTTGTAAATCTCTACTCACTTTGCATATGTAAAGGAAATCACTAGACGATGCACAACTATAGCCTAGGTAGTACTCCATTTTCTTAGGTTTAACAATACATGGTATATCATACTTTTATCTTACTAATCCATTGTCCAACATCACATATATGATCAATATTGGTTTTCTATATTTGAATCCCTTCCTCTTTCATTCAACTATGTTTGTTACATGTTCACTAGCATATCCATATGGTAATTCCATTATATATATACATTTTTATTTTTATTTTGCAACATGATAAAGGATTTTTTTCTACTCAACAAAGAAGTTAATCAACCATTTTCTTTTGAAACATTATAATACAAGAGAAGAAAGTAAACTCAATTCATAAAACACATGATGAATCATAGAATAATAATTTTCACAACTCATTAATCTCTATATATTTTTAAACAAATATTGCATTCCACTACCTAAGGTTGACTCATTTAATCGCATGTTATAATCATATTTTTTTGTAATCACAATTATTTCTAACTTCTTAAGGTACAAAGACATACAATGAGTAACAATTCCTACCTCTAAGTTTTCCCCAATATGTGTGTCTCTCTCTAACACACGCACATATATTTTCCTCAAGAGTACTAGTCATTGGTATATAAATACACAACATTAGTTGGGAGTCTTTCATGGCAATTTTTGTGTCCTTGATGATACCATTTAGTTTCTCAATCACTCAATTCACTAAAAATTTTACATAGTCCTCACCCGATTTATAAATTCAAACAATTGATTCTTTAGTTCTTGTGACATATACACAACCTTAAAGGTCAACACCAAATTGAATATGTTATTACTTCCTATTAGACATACAATATTTTCTTATTTTGGCTTCAAAAAGTCTTTATTTATTAGCTCATTTATAAGGAAAGTAGTAATAGCATGCATTCTAGATAAAGTTTTAACATCAAGTTCACATTTTGATATGGTCTCATCACAAAGGTTTTATGTTTAATTTTCTAGAAGTGAGTTATTTATACAATATCTAATTCAATTTTCACCAATCTTAACTTAGTTGCAACTTTCTACACAT
>VDFB02353493.1:264891875-264918330 GCA_007258455.2 Sequoia sempervirens
GATGATGGAGGTGGAATGGCAACATATGTTTTAGGGATATGATAGGCTTTATGATGGAAAGTGGACTTAGGATGCATGGAAGAAGTACCAACATCTTTAGATTGTTGTCCTTGGGGTGTATGTCCAAGGCCATAAGAGCGTGGAGGGACTTTGACATGTATAGGCTCCAAAATATCTTGTTCATGAAGGCCTAGACCTTTACCTTGGTGGTTCATATTTTGGAGTGTGCAATGGACAATAGGACTAGGTGTAGGTGAAACACTAGACATGATTTCCTTATTGGATGGAGAAGATAATGGTTGTGGTTGTTCGAAGGAGGAACATTCATGAATGAAGGTAGAAAGACCAATAGGATATGATGGAGGACTTGCAATGGGATCGGTAGTGGGTGACATGGGATCATTGGGATCTTGATTAGCATTGTGTTCACTTAGATCCAAGGTATTTGTTTGATCTTCTATGTGTTCTTGGGAGGCACTTGTCTCATCAAGGGAAGTGAATGTTGATGGATCATGGATAGGACTAGGTTGAGGTGAATTTGGAATATCTTTCTCATGGATGGGTATAGGATCAAGTTGCTCTTGGATAGGCTCTTCATCATTATGGATATCATCTTGATCATAAAAACGATATAGATTATGGATGGGTTGGATGAAAATGATTTGATCTTGATTAGGACTAGGGCTTGATGTTTCCACATGCTTGGGAGTAGAATCTTGATATAACTCTTGGGTTGCTTGAATGAAATTGCAAGGGGATGACTCTTGAAGAGACTTGACATGTTCTTGATGGTCAACGACATATGAGCATGAAAGAGGGTGACTTGGACTTATGACGGGAGACTCTCGAATTGGCTCAAGGGGTTGTGGATGACATGGTTGACTTGAAGGACTTGGCATGATGTTTGAGGACTCTTTGGTATGTTCAAGTATATGTGTTGAATGACATGGCGACAATCTATTCCTTGCTTGTAGTCCTTGGATCACATCCTTTGGAGGTGTAGGGGTGGATTTAGGCAATTCCATGGGTTTACTTTTGAAAAATTTGTACCATGGAGTTGATGTATTGGCAAGTGGATTAGAGGATGGTAAGGGTAATGAAGGGGTTAATGGGTTGGAAAGTGTAGGGACCATTGGATTAGGACTAGGACATGGTGGCTTTATGATAGGTTTTTGATTGGATAGTGGTATGATATACTTAGAGGGTGCATAAACTAGATTAGTGTTCCCCTTGTCAAATGGAACATGAGAATTGAAAGGCTCTTGATTTTGCTGCCAAGGTGGACTTGGGCTCCTATGTTCTTGCAGTGATAAGGGTGGATGTGTTAATGTGGCATTGACATGCAAAGAAGTGGATGGATTAGATTGGTATGAGGTGGAAGGGTGATAATGAATGGATAGGGGATAATGTTGTGGTTGTTGGATTTGACAAGTGGCAATGAATTCATTGGCTTGAGCTAGGAGGTGTTGGATTTGAGGTGATTTGATTTGTTGAAAGTTTTGGAAGAGGGTTTGAAGGCTTTGTATGGTTTGATGGTCTAGGGGTTTGGGTACTTGGTGAAGTGTTTGAAGGAGGTTTTGAAGTTGAGATGTTAGGTCTTTGTGTTCGAATGTGGGCATGGTGTCACACATGTGTGTAAGCTCTTGCATATCGATTTGTTCCTCAAAGTATGTAACATCGTTCATGTAATCATTAGCGGTGCTAGGAGAAGCCCCTCGAAGTCTGATTTTATGTTTTGGTTTTGTTTCATGATTTGAACTAGAGAAAGGGACTCCTTGAATGATGATCTCGGACTTAGGTTTTGTCTCATGATTTGGCCTAGAGGGATAGCCCCTTTGAGTTATGATTTTGGGCTTATGATTAGGATTGGGCTTGTTTATGATTATGACCATTTTGACAAGTGGTGATGGTGATGATGTGGAATGATAAGATTGGATGACTTGGTTTGATTAGGATAAAATGGATAGGATCTGGATGTGTTGGAAGAACGTGTAGAGTGACTTGTCTTTATGTGTTTGATGTTTAGCTTGATTTGGAAATGTTTAAATGAATGGTCACACATGCACACACATGAATCACACATGCAAGACACATAAGCAAGTTTGAATTTGAAATTATGAATGTGATTATTAAGCACACACTTAAAGAAGACACATCAACAAGTCCTAGAACTAGTCAAGTGGGTATGGCCAATTAGGTTTCAAACTAATTTGAACAAGGTTGACTAAGGATGATTTGAAAGAAAAATCCTGCCACACAGCCGGGAGAAAGGGGTAACCCACCCTTCACCTTCACTTCCCAAAGGTATAAAGTTCTTTGGGGCTTAGCCAAGAGTGATAAGATTTTAACTTCCAAACAAGCGTGTCTTTCGATTCACACTTCGATTGAGGTCGTCCCTAGGGGTGATGAAATCCCCTAGCAGGCCTCCTATGAAGGGTTTGACAAAAGCAAATCAAGTGAGGTGTTTGTGATCACACACGCACTTGACTCACGCTCACAATGATTAATTTCCCTTAGATTAGAAATGAAACGTGTGTAAAAAAGTTCAAACACTTGTTCTTTTTAAATCCCAAATCAAAATGTGATGGAAGACAGTGGTGAATTTTAGACCAGATTTTCAATATGTGATTGAAGACAATATTCGTTTTAAGAGCCCAAATCCAAATGTGTTTGCAAACAATGATTAATTTTATGCCCCAAATTGAAATGTTTGACAAACAAGATTAAGAGATTAAGGATGGAATGAGTGCACCTGGTTATTCTCGCTTTCCAAATTATTGTTGTGAGTGATATTGCTGCTACTAGAGCTCCTTATGATCACCTACAAGATCAAAAAAATAATATTATAATGCAGCAAAAGAAAAAAAAACAAACTCATCAGAAAATTGCGATTTCAGATACATGTTTTTAACATAGCCGAATTAGATTTTATTATTTGACGATTTTATTGATCTCAAAAATAAAAACTCAAAGAAGATATCCCTATTAATTTTCTGAGAGCTTTCCAGAAATGTAAAGAAGTCAGCAAAATTCTCTGTTTTACTCTCAGAAACGCGGATTTATGGAAATCACATAGAAAATGAAGATCGGATTTTTTCGCATTCTTTTTGACCTAAAAATTAAATCTGTAAAACACAGACCCCAATTAGAATTTAAGGAAATTTCCGAAAATGTAAAAAAATCTAAAAAATTCACCGATTTGCATTCAGAAAATCAATTTTATGAAAAAATATAAAATTATGATAACTTCTACAAAAACAATGATACACCCTCAATTTGTTTACTGTAGCCTCTTGAGATGATGCAAAAGACTCTGTAAAAATATTGTAGAAAAATTCGTCACTGTATAGAAGATATGAAGAAATTGGTAAAACTTGCAGTTTTGTCCAAAAATTGTCAGATCTGCATCAAAAAAATCAATAAAATCTGCAAGTAGATATTAAAAACAGGGAAAAGCCCCACGGTGGGCGCCAAAAATGTGTGATTGAAAATATGGTGTATTAAAATGAAATAAATACTATTCAAGCACACCAATGAAACTTTAAGTCAAAGGAAAACTGATTAAACAAAGTAAAGCAAACTCTCAATGCAGCAGCTCCTCTGAAGATGTCCCATTGTCCTCTATCTCCAGTATTTTTGCTAAAGCTCTCCGATTTGTATGCTAAGCCCCACAAAATGACTACTAAAGAATGAGATTTAAAAATAAATGCATACTATACTAAGAATGCAATATTTTGAAGGTTGATAATGGAGGAATGTTGGTTGCTCAATTCTGCAGCATAACAATGCAATGATGAAGAATGATGGAGATGGATTGAAAGATTGAGGAATGATTTTGGCAGAATGCGGATGTCTGAAGAAGATCTGATCCAAATGGCTTGTGAAAGGTTTGATTTATAGATTTTCGATGTGGACAGAGATAAGATTTGATAAGATTGATAATGATTTGATTTTTGACAAAAGAGGAAATATGACGAGATGAGATAAGATTTTCGAAAGATAGAAAGATTTTGATTTATTGTTTTAAAGGAATTAAAACAAGATAAGATAAGATGTGAAAAGATATAGAAAGATTTTGATTATCTTTCAAAGGAAATAAATCCTAAAAAAGATGAGAAGGATAATTGATGAATTATCTAATTAAATAAATTAATTAGATGCACATGAGTTCAAATTTGGAAAGAAAGCGACAAGATCCTTTTAAGATTTTATTAATTAAACAAATTTTGGATTTATTTAATTAACGCTAAATTTATGATTTCATTAATTAAATAATATAAATTATTTAATTAACATTAGAGGAATGGATGAAAATGATTATGAATCTAATTAAATAAATAAAATTTATTTAATTAAATATATGATGACATGGGTACCTAGGGCAAAGCATGCTACAAGGTGTCCAAACAATGCAATGTTGTGACAAGGTATCGTAAGAGGACAATTTTTTGATGTCTACAGTATGATGCAGGCCAACAGATATATTTACTAATGTTATCAATGTTGAGTATGATTTAGAGGTTGATCCAAACTTTGAGGACCAAGATGGAGGATTATGAGTATGAGGACGAGCCATCCTTGAGTGAGGGTGATGAGGTAACGACTGAGGATCGACATGAGCGAGGAGATTCTGCACACACTCATATGACCAGATCACATATAGTGGCTACAAAAAAATCAGGACCCACATTCATAGAGATGCTAGCATGTCCTCCATGCCCCCTAGAGAGGATTAGGTTGATATCCCTCGGTGGATTGGAGATATAGGTGATGATATTTAATTTTATGAATGTACTTTAGTGTTTTATGCTTTATATATATATATATATATATATATATATATATATATATATATATATATATATATATATATATATATCATGATGATGTTTATTGATCATGTACTTTTTCTATATTGTAGGAGCGATGAGAGACTGGTGAGAGTTCTATCATCTAGTTGTCATAGAGATAGTCCCTGCATCCATCAACGAGGAGGAGATGGATCATGACTACATTCCCTTACCAATCATGGAGGAGGATCTAGAGTCATTTAGACCTTTCACGAGGCTATGGTTAGTGTACGAGAGTACGAGGAGATGACTCCATCAAGCTGAGGGCTTAGGACAGTCATCCCAGACTCTAACAGAGGTGGAGAGATTGCATGTAGAGCTGGCACAATTGCAAGCAGAGATGGATCAGATGGCAGAGGATCGACTTGTGGCTCTTGGTTGAGTACAGGGTCTAGAGTATGCACTTAGAGTCAACGAATCAAGATCATAATCACACACGACCATCTTAGAATGTCTGGAGACCAGACCACTAGCACCAGAGCCTGGGGAGTCTATCTCGCACAAACCTTGGTGATTATGTATATGATGATGACATGTATATAAAACTTTTGAGATATATATAAGCATTGATGTTATTTCAATTTTTCTTAATGTGTTTGAATACTAAATGGCAATGTGATTAATTAAATAACTTAGTTAAAACTATTTAATTAATGACTACATGATTTAACATAATTGATGTGATCTAATGTAAATCATATTTCAATTTCACTTTAGATACAACATTTTTGAATTAAAGAAAGTATGTTAAGTTAGATACACTTATGATGCTTATAAGGATTGAACTTAACATAACAAGAGGATGGATAGTATGAAATCTAAAGTAATTATAAAAGAACTTAAATAATTACCTTAGTGTTCAAGACAAAAACATGATCAATTGTCAAGAACAAAGGAATGTGAAAGCTATTTAGAATGAAACCAAATAACTTTAGAAAACATTGCTTTTTAATTCATACTATTTAGGAAGACTAGAGATAATATCGATGCAAAATCATGACATTAATAGGCTCCTTAAGGGGTGTTTCGTCAAGATCAGTTATGACATAAGCACCAGACCCATAACATGTAACAATTATGTAAGGTCCTAACTAATTAGGGTTGAATTTATCTTTGTCCTCATGGTCAACGTTAGTATTGCATATATTCTCATAGAGAATGAAATCACCCTTATGAAATGTTCAAGGAATGACATGAGTGCTATGTTTTCGTTGTAATTGTTTAATATAATCTTGGAGATGCTCAAGAGTGTTAATGCACTTTTCATTTAGCATCTCAAGCTGATGCAATCATTGGTCTTTATAAGTGGAATCGTCAATAAGGTCTTAAAGAGCAATTCATAGCATAGGAATTTCTAACTCCAAGGGCATGATCATGTCAGTACCATAAACAAGGTTATAGGGTGTAGTTCCTATAGATAACCTAACACTTGTTTGATAAGTGCAAAGCACATAATGTAATTATGTATGCCAATCCTTATGATGTTTTTTAATATTTTTCTTTAGGATTTGTTTGAGAATCTTGCTAGTTCTTTTAGCTTGTCCATTGGATAGAAAATAATATGGTGTAGAAAATAAATGTTGGATGTTGAATGTTTCAAGAAATTTCTTTACTTCATTATTCTTAAATGGGGTTCCATTGTCTGAAATGATTGCAGAAGGAAGGCCAAAGTGAGAAATTATGTGCTCCAATATGAAATGACAAAGTACTTCAACATTCATAGATCAAAGAGGAATAACTTCCGCCCATTTTGTGAAGTAGTCTATTGTAGTTATTATAAATGTATGTCCAACAAAAGAGGGAGGTTAATTCAATAAGATCCAATCCCCATTTCCATCCAATATTTTTGATAACACTTTTCTTATATTCTTTCTAATATGCATTGTATCAAACAAATGCACAATTTGTAGTTGCTCATAGTAGGGCAACCTACTAAATTGTCTGGGATAACTTTTCAGTCCATGTGGAAGCCAACCATTAATGCCTTGATGAGAAGCATGTAAGTAAAACAAATTAACAATGACAATCATTGTCAATTACAACATGAATAAACACAACACAATATAAAAATATAAATTCAAACATATCATATATGATAGATAAACAATTTGATCTGATGTATAACCTTGACGATTAATTCTATTATATTCCAACTTCCATAGGAGGTGTCATTCTTCGTGGTTTTGATGTAGTCTCTTCTTTCCCATTGAAAAGATGTTTTTCATTAGTTCGATACTTATTATTTCTATGGAGGAAGTGTCTATACTCATCAAATGCCTGCTTTCCTAAACTTGTTGAACGACAAGATTTCATCTTTGGACCACAAATTGGACATGTAAATTTTCTCTTTGTTTGAAGACCTGCAAGATCATATATAATTGGATTAAATATGTCAATTTTTATAATTATATATAATGAATAGATTATTTTAAAAAGATGCATGATATCTACTTCATAAAATTAAATATTGTTAAAGTGCAGTCGAATGTTATAACATACCACAAAAATGTGTTAGCCCTGGGGCATCATGAATTGTCCATATAGGCATTGCATGGAATTGAAATTGTCTTTGTCCTATTCGTCTAGAGACGTCATACATAGTGACACCATTCCATAACTTTAGTAACTCGTCGATAAGAGGCTCGATATATACATTCATATCTTTAACTTGGTACCACCTAGTTGAATGAACATAAACATTACATAATTATTATAACCATTTTACTACAATATATATAAATTAATGTACATGACTATTGAATGAAAAAAATATAAGTCATTAGGGTATGTGTAGGATCATCATGGAAAATGGGCCCTTAAGTGGCAAAAATTCAAAAAAAATGAGTTATGCAACAGACTAAATTTGAATAAGTTTTCTATATTATTTCAAAATATGTAAGAATAGAATCAGAGTAAATTTAATGTAGCTTCTAAACTACTAGGTTTATTTTATTTTATTTTAAATATATTTGGTGAAAATTTAAAATTTCAATCAGTAGTAATTTAAATTTCAAGGAAAAATAAGAAGTAGGTGTCTGCCTCGACCACCCTAAGCACAATAAAATGATAATATTTTAGGCATAAGTAGAGAACTTATGTCCGGATGTGATGCATATTTTTTGTAATTTTTTTTCCTAGTAAATAATTAGTTATGATTTTTTATTACAACTTTTAAAAAAAAAAACTCGTATGTCCGACCACCTTAACTTGGTCAAAACTTCATGAAATTCATTTTTTCTTTTTAATCCTATAGTATGGCAGGAATAGTGATGCATGTTTTAGATTCCAAAAATGTGATACCGTTTGAAAGCTATAGATGTTTTTCAATCAGCCTATCAATCAAGACTTTAGTCACAATTCAAATAGAAAATGAATAATAATTATTTATTAAATTCAAAATAAAGCATAATTTATATTGGTGGAAAGCTGAGAATATCCTTTAAAAACCATTTTCATTTCATCAATTTTGGGTTAAAAAATTTCGTCAGCCACATACCCTACAAATATCCATCATATTGCCACTTTTTGGCCCATCATGATCTTGCACATACCCATTATGCAAAAAATAAGACAAATGAGATGCTACTATGTTAAAGAAAATTGAAGTAAACAAATACCTAGAACAATCATTAACAACATTATGTGCTCCCTCTTTATTGACATCCATGGAGGAATGTTATTGTTGATAACAAAAACAAGCCACACCGAGTAAATAGATCTCAAATCTCCAAATGGATTGACACTGTCCGCTCCCAATGAAAGCCTAAGATTATGAGGTTCTTCTTTAAAGTGTGGCCATTTTTCCTCCATATCCCTAAATGTAGAACCATCTGCAAGAATTCGAAGAATGTCATCTCCAATTCTATTCCATGCATCGTAATCCATAAATTGTGCTAAGATTTCACACCTAAATAATCATTGCATATGTGGAATAATAGGAATATAACAAAGAACCTTGTGAGGCACCTTTTTTTTTAGTTGATCTGTTTGATATCTATTGATATGACATTCCAGGAATTCTGTTGCAAATTCCTATTGTTTATGATATATAATATGATCATTGGGACATGCATCTATTGCTTGATACTCTATTCTGATATCTTTCATAATGCCATATAAATCTCGGTATGAGCAAGGTAAAATATTTGATGGTGGTATCAAAAATTCACCAATCAATCTACAACAAAAAATAATTTGTTAATATATAGAATATTAATGGTACATATTTCATCATTTATTTACTAGTGATGAACTAACAACAATTAAAATAGATGAAAAAATATGACATATATGACATACCTTAACATCTGTGAGATTGTTATGTTTGATAAACCATTCATAACCTTCAAGTTCAACAACAACAATACAACAGAGAAAAGAGTTGTTTGGGAGCCTTCATAAAGGGGCTGGTATGCCTTCTCAAGTACAGGTAAATCATGAACATCATCAAAGTCATCTCAATCATCATGATCAACTCTGCCACTAAATGTGTCATGGATCAATGTATTTGTACCATCATCTTCAACTATGTTTTTTGGCGCATGATCATCTTCTTCCATAGGATCAACTAACTTCATCTTCGATATTCACAGCTCCATCTTCTTTCTGCTTGCAAAACCACATTCTCTGAGCCATGATAATCCATATCATCTGCCCTAGGAGCCCCCCCTTTATAATAATGATAGACACAAATAAACCATGATCATGATCAAGTGATATATATATATATATATATATATATATATATATATATATATATATATATATATATATATATATATATATATATATATATATATATATATATATATATATATAATGTTAAAACGATATAAACATTTACAAATTCAATCAATATAAACATATATATAATGAACAACTTACCAATGGACGATAATCATGCCCCCCTTCAACGTGACCATGCTGTCTACAATGTTTCTCAATTGTTGTGATTAAAATCCATCTCATCTTTAAGCCCTTGCAATTATTGCAAGGACAATAACATTTCCCATCACCCTTTCTTTTCAATTTAGCCCACAATCTATCAAGTGTCTCTTCATTTTGTTTTGGACTAATATTATCTGACATAATTTTTCTTTACCAAGCTTGACTATTTAGATTTTCAAAATATATCAAACTCACACTCCAATAATTTTTATTCATAGGCAGGTAACAAAATCTAATAATTCTGATATTTTACACCAATATTATTTTTCCATGCAACGACCCTTACAAAAAAGAAGATAGTTTGAAGTTAATGACCCCCAAAAAAACTTTAAAATGCTAATTCTAAAACTTGTTAAATTATGATTTTACTATGATTTCCAATTGTTAGACTAGGGTATGTGTAGGATCATCATGGAAAAAATAGGCCCTTAAGTGGCAAAAAAATTAGAAAAATCAGAGTTAGGCAACTTGACATAAAAATTTGAATAAGTTATCTATATTATCTCAAAAATATGTAAGAATAGAATATGTAGCAAATTGAATGTAGTTTCTAAACTACTAGGTTTGTTTTAAAAAAAATAATCTATTTCATGAAAATTTGAAATTTCAATGTAGTAGTACTTAAATTTTAGGGAAAAAATAAGTAGTTGTCTATTTGACCACCCTAACCACAATAAAATGATAATATTTTTTATAATATTTTAGATATAAGTAGAGGACTCATGTCCCGGTGACATATTTTTTTGTAATTTTTTTCCAAGTAAAATAATTAATTATGAATTTTTTATTACAACTTTTAAAAATATAAAAAACTCGTATGTCCCCACCACCTTAACTTAGTCAAAACTTCATGAAATTTAATTTTTTTTTAATCCTATAGTATGCAAAGCATAGAATGTGGCACATGTTTTGGATTCAAAAATGTGATAGCATTTGAAAGCTATAGATGTTTTTCAATCAATCTATCAATTAGGACTTTAGTCATAATTTGAATAGAAAATGAATAATAACTACTTATTAAATTCAAAGTAAAGCATAATTTATATTGGTGGAAAGTTGAGAATCTCTTTAAAAACCCTTTTCATTTCATCAATTTTAGGGTAAAAAAAAGTCATCAGCCACATACCCATCATATTGCCACTTTTTGGCCCATAATGATCTTGCACATACCCACTCCTAAAATCATAATATTGAACTTGATCGCAAGCTTCCTACAATGATGGAGGTAGCAAGCTAGTAAGAGCAAGTGACCCATTCCTAAGGAGCAACAAGTCTGAATCATCATTGCTAATGTCAATACAGATTTATCCTTTTAGTTAAAGATGCAATGTGTCACTTCTTATGATGAGCTTATCCCTAGGGCCTTCAACATTGAGAGAGCCCTAATCACACAAGAAAGAACACACTAGTAGAATTTGGAAAATAAATGACTAGGTGACTAAAACTTTTAGTCACAACAACTAAAAATGACTAAATTTTTCTCATTTTTTGTAACTCAGCTATAAATGAGTAAATAAATTACTAGTTTGGTCGTTGATTAAAAATTATTTAGTCACACAAATAAAAATGACTAAATAGTTAGTCTTTTATTTAGTCACAATCCATTTGAATAAATCATTTAAGGAATCAAGAATATATCCCGCCAAAATACTCTAAAACTTTAATAAACATACCCTAAAACTTTTGTGAAAATCTTATTTTCAGGCGTAGCCCACCAAAATGGAGTTATCATTTTAATAAACATAGTCTAAAACCTTCGTCAAAACATTATTTCCAAGCATAGACCGCCAAAATGGAGAAGTGTTTCAGTAAAGAATGACAGAGAATGGTGAGGAGATGTGCATGAAAGGAGGCATAGGATTCATTGCTGCTTATCTCATTTCTGATCTGCTCAACAAATATTACATTGTTCTTGCTACTATTTGTAATCTAGGTATTTACTTGACATATATTTGCATAATCCCAAATTCCTTCAGAGGCTTTTGAAGTATCAATGTATCCTATATAAGGTTTATAATGATTTTTTTAATTAAAAAAATAAATAAATGATATATTTCCCTGTAATTAGATAATGTGGAGATCTCCTAAATCTTCCCCAGCACACTATCCTCTTTGGCACTATACTCATTACTCCAGCTACTAAGGTTTTTCATGTGACATCTTTAATATCTTCACATGACTATGGCTTTTAAATAGATCTTAGTCTTTGATTTAATCCTTTTCATGGTAACCCTTGAGTTTTGTAATCCACCTTCAATCTCTTCTAAGAACATTGTTTTAATCTAGACTGCATAGTATGCATATAAAGCAAGTCCTTCATACCTTCCATTGTTCCAAACCACCACTCACTGCCTTTCTTAAAATGTTGCCTCCATAAGCACAATAGCATGTTTTAAAATCATGGTTGCCAGTGATTGACCATTAAGGTCACCACTTTCATCAAGATATAATTATATTTTTGTCTTCAAACTCAAGGCATTATGCAAGATAACATTGTGAATTTTTTGTTGTGTACGATTTGATTTTCGTGCACATTTACTGCTTTGCTAACTTCCTTTAAGACTGGGTATTGCACCCTCAACTGCAATCTCAAACAGCTCACTCACTATCACTTGAAGATTCCTTTCATGAGCATCGTTCTATAAAATCACATTATTATAATTTGCGGTAACCCAAGATTGCATTCAAGTATGTAACAAACTTGGTTTGTAGTTTAAGCTAAACACTTTTAAGTAACATTCATAAGGTTTAAAAAATCTTGATCACTCTCTAGAATAGCCCATTAAACATGGGTTGTGCTTCAATGCACTACATAATTGATATAACACAACCACTCTGCATATCAACTAGAGTTATAGGCTCTTTATTGCAGCAAGAGGTAATCACTCTTGGATTATGCTATAAGTACATCATAACCTGTTAAACTTGAGACAACCTGAATGCACCCAATGATGATTAACACCTACATTATACAACTTGAATTAACTACATTATATGAGTTCCTCCATTTCTATCACAACATAGCCACATTAAACTTGGGTCACACATGAATGCATCCTATATTTGTTATAGTACAACTGTGCCACATGACTAGTAGAGTTATGGATCACATAATTATAGTCACAAGAATCTATTCCTTGGTTGTGATCTTATGGTGATTCCACACAACAAAATTTGGACATGAAATTCTCAAAACCCTAAACCTCTAAAAATGAAATCTGATCAGATGTTGCTTTAAAATATGATTTTCAAACCTAGAACTACAAATCTGACTTCACAACTGAATTCTGCAAAAACACAATGACTACCCTCAACATGGCAATATCTTCTTGCATTTTTTCTGATTTTTCCCAAGAAAATTGTCCTTAGTTCTCCACAAACTATCTCAAGTAGAGCAAAACACTGTCACAATAAATCAACAAACTCACTTTTCTCTATGTCAGCCACAATTTGATTTTTTTCTTATTTTTCATGTTTTTCAAAATTTTGACGAAACTGATAGTCGAAATTTCAACGAACGTCAAGGATAAACTTTTAAAAAATTGAAAATTACACATCAAATTTTACAAGCACCCGACGATACATCAAATTATACATATTTCATCATAATTTTTTGTCGGATTTTGTAGTCAAATGAGTTAGTGGATGTAACTCCATGGATAACATTTGTTGTCCTCCATTTTTCCTTATGTAGTGTACTTTCCCTCATATTTTTAGTGTGTGTACAAGAATAGCCTAAGGATTATAATAAAAAAAAAACATCAAAGATTTGAAGTAATTGCTCCAAAAGTTACAAGATTTTGGGAGAGGTAAAATGATGAAAGACATCAATTTATAAAAAATTGATCA
The DNA here is from genome assembly GCA_007258455.2 of Sequoia sempervirens. Taxonomy (NCBI): domain Eukaryota; kingdom Viridiplantae; phylum Streptophyta; class Pinopsida; order Cupressales; family Cupressaceae; genus Sequoia; species Sequoia sempervirens. The sequence continues at coordinate 264,905,522 of VDFB02353493.1, forward strand.
TTCGAATGACATGCCAGGATTGAAATATCAACAAACAATTGAGATCAAAATATTAGACATGCATTATGATAACTGTTAGTACTGACATGAGTGATAAAAACTAAGAATATAGATAAATACTAAATAATGATTTAATCTTGGAGTTTGGTATTCGAAAATAGAAGAATAATGTTTGCATGAAAAAGATAAAGATATATTAAAAGCACCATTTTGTTTGAATGCACGCACAGAATTTAATTAATTAAATAAATATAGTTAATTAATAAGCATGTACACATATACGAGTTAGAACTAGATAACTGACTGGTTGTGACAGAGAGTTTATTTGAGAAAGCCACTCAGACATTAAACCAGGTGATTATTGACTGATTTAAATAGATCTTGAGTCAAGTGGGAATGGATACTTAGATAACTTAACATTTATCTAAATATAGAGGAATGTGTTAAAAATAGACTTTTATGAATTAAATGATTTATTTAATTCAAGATTCGACATTTAGGGATTAATTAAATAAATAAGATTTATTTAATTGAATAAAGAAAAGGTTAAATTAATAATTAAATAATTACAATTTTTATTTAATTATAGTCAAAAATATGATAAAGGTAAATTAAATAAGAATTTATTTAATTTAAGAAGAAGAATAAAGTTAATTAATGATGTAATTAAATAAAGAACATTTATTTAATTAATCAAGATTAGAATAAAGATAATGTGAATTAATTAAATAATTAAGATTATTTAATTAAAAGATGAATAAATGTTATTTAAAGTGAATTAATTAAATAATTAAGTTTATTTAATTAATAAAGAAATAAAGGACTTTAGAGAATAATTAAATAATTAACATTATTTAATCATGACCATGAAAATACGCACTATGAGGAAATTGAAGTCACAGGCTTAGACCAAATTTTAGTGTCTACATTTTTCCCCTCTTTGATACAATGTACTTTTGGCATTGTGTCAAATAAAATTGATCAAAACCATGCCCCAGTATAAAAGAAGTGAAGGTATGCCCCCTCAGAAAAATTGACAAATTTTCAAAAAAATTCAAAAAATTTGGAAATAGTCTTGATTAGTCAATTTGATAGCCAAAAATGCAGTGGAGTTGATAGAAATGAGTTTTGATGTGTTAGGTATGTGTACGGGTCAATTGAAGTTGGAAGTTTATGCTACTAATATACAAGGTTGGAAGAAATGCCACTAAAAACCCTAGGTATAAGTACAAAAGGGGTGAAAAGCCAATTCATTTTCACCAACCTAGTTTAGAAATTTGAAACTTTTGCTCTAGACTTCTAGCAACAATTTCTCAAGTTTCGTACTCACATCATCATACCTATCGCATCCAGACATTCAGACAACCTGCAAACGTGGGCCCCCCGATGAGTACTCAGATACTAATTTTTGAAAATTTGATTTTTTGTGCTTTTTCATACATTTATTTCAAGTTTTTGTCATGCATTATTTTGTTAGAAAAATGCAAGTTCATTTGCAATCAACACATTTGCATTCAAAATGTTGCATTTGCATATTCACGCCATTCCTTAGCATAGGGTTTTTGAAATATATATGCATTTCTTTTTTATTTCAATGCATTTGTCATTTTGTATTGAATATGCATTTATTAATACTACATATAGATAAATGTTACACATTTGTACTTTTCAATGCATTTGATATTTTGAAAGTATTTTCATTGTGCATGATTTTATTTGTACGCATCTACATTTTAAGACGCATTTGCATTTTAGAGTGACGCATTTGACAATTTGAGACACATTTCCAAACTAAAATGACTCGTGTGATATTTGGTAATGCATTTGAAAATAAAATAACACATTTGACTGGCATGTTATTTTTGGAATTTATGATTAGGATAGGTTATGGATGCTAACATGAAGCATGCATAATGCCATTATAGGTTGTATTGGATCCTATCTATACACAAGAGTTGATACCATTGACTTTTCGCTTCCATGATAGTTTGCAGAGTGGGGAGAGATGGTTTCTATGGCACTTGGGCCTTCATCATGTGACATTCATGCCCACTATTCAAGAAAATCAGGGACTGCTAACTGCATTGTGTGAATGGTGGCACTCAGAGGCTTGCGGCACTCAGAGGCTTGCATCGTCATTCCATCTTCCTATGGGTGACATGACGGTGACTCTATAGGATGTGTATAGGATTCTTAGATTACCTATTAGAGGGACTAGGGTGATGTATGATACAGAGAGAGGATTCATTGAGATGTGAAGATATTACCCCCACCAGGACATTAGGCAATTGGATATTGACCATTATGAGATTAGATGGCATGTCTTGGCTTAGAGGTATAGGAGATTAGATTGTCTACTGTGTACATTGATTGGAGGTATAGTTCTTCCTAACCGTTGAGGTCATGGATTCCTTGTAGGATGGGGGGATGTTGGTAGGTATGTTAAACAGGTGAGTGGTTTATGCTTGGGGCCCCTATCTATTAGCCATGTTGTATTTTCATTTACATGATATTGCCTATAGAGAGGCATAGTCCATGAGTTGTAGTATTATGCTCTTGATGGTATGGGCATGGGAACACATATCCATTTTTCATCCACTAGTGACAGTAGAGGTTCAGTAGGGATCACCTTATGCCTTTAGTTATGTGGGGGCTAACACTTTGCATCATGTTGGGGATATAGGATACTACAGACATGCCATTGACACAATGGTTCAGTTCATTTGGAGGCCCTATATGGATTGTCCATAGTGGCAGGATGAGGATGAGCATTTGACTTACTGTAGGCAGACACAATATTTCATTAGATGGATAGTTTCACATGTCCACATTATTGAGACATTTTCTAGATCGGGTATTGCGACAGTTTGGAGAGGTTCAGGATGAGCCTCGATGATGAATTGAGTATGCCAGATCTTCTCAAGAGGTGACATTATGGGGAGCTGAGATTTTGGTGGCTACTGCAGAGGAAAATATTGATGCTCTTCAACTAGTACAATGGGGTTGGAGAGGTAGAGTAGTAGATCTAGGCACCACAGAGGCATATGATCATTGGTGGGCCATTCATAGGCCAGTACCACTGACAGATCCAAATCAGGATGTGCCTGTAGAGAGGCAAGGGACAGGGCCATGGGGAAGACGTGGCAAAGGCAGAGGTCAAAGGGGTGGGGGTGGTAGAGGGGATGGTGGAGATGGAGGAGGAGGTGGCCAGACAATCTAAAGTCAAACAACAAAGAAAAAAAAAAGAAGCTAAAACATAAAACAATCTCACCAAAGATCAATGTAACTCCATGGATAACCTTTGTTTTCCTTATCCATTTCGCCTTCTGTAGTGTACTTTCCCTCATATTTTTTAGTGTGTGTGCAAGCATAGCCTAAGGATTATGCTAATAACGAAACATCGAAGATTTCAAGTAATTGCTCCAAAAGTCACAAGATTTCGGGAGAGGTAAAGTGATGAAAGACAAATCAATTTATAGAAAATTGATCATTCGAATGATAGGCTAGGATCGAAAGATCAACGAACAATTGAGATCAAAAGATTAGGCATGCATTATGATAACTGTTAGTATTGACATGAGTGATAAAAACTAATAATAGAGATAAAGATTAAATAATGATTTAATCTTCAAGTTTGGTATTCAAAAATAGAAGAATAATGTTTGCATGACAAAGATAAAGATAGATTAAAAGCACCGTTCTATTCGAACTCATGCACAAAATTTAATTAATTAAATAAAGATATTTAATTAATAAGCATGTACACACATACTAGTTAGAACTAGATAACTGGTTGGTTGTGATAGAGATTTTATTTGTGAAAGCCACTTAGACATTAAACTAGGTGATTACTGACTGATTTAAATAGATCTCGAGTCGAGTGAATGTGTTAAAAATAGACTTTTATGAATTAAATGATTTGTTTAATTCAATATTCGACATTTAGGGATTAATTAAATAAATAAGATTTACTTAATTGAATAAAGAAAAGATTAAATGAATAATTAAATAATTACAATATTTATTTAATTATAGTTGAAAATATGATAAAGGTAAATTAAATAGGAATTTATTTAATTTTAAAAGGATAAAGTTAATTAATGACGTAATTAAATAAAGAACATTTATTTAATTAAACAAGATTAGAATAAAGATAATGTGAATTAATTAAATAATTAAGATTATTTAATTAATAGATGAATACATGTTAAAGTGAATTAATTAAATAATTAAGTTTATTTAATTAATAGAGAAACAAAGGACTGTAGAGAATAATTAAATAATTAACATTATTTAATCATGACCATGAAAATACACACTATGAAGAAATTGAAGTTGTGGGCTTAGACCAAATTTTAGTGTCTACAATGAGTACATAAAAAATTTACAATATATATTAATAGATAATTATTAAATATATATAATATTTAGTATATTTTGATAAATTAAAAAATTATGTCCTAAATTTTTTTATAAATCCTAAATCCACAATTAAAACTGGAAAGTTATAGCAAACAATATTAACAATAAATAGTTTAAATTTTTTTAAAAGTTATAAATATTGCATCTCTATTTTAGAAAGGAAATATTTTTTGAGTAGGAAAAAACAATGACTCCTATTTTTTTGTAAAACACATTTATTAATAACTAAATAAGCATCATTACTCAAGGACAACTATGATAAAATATGAAAGAAAAAATATTTATAATAGAAATTTAATTTTTAAATATAAAGACATCAAAATTTTACAATATATATTAATATAAAATAATTGAAAAATGATTTACTATATTTGGAGAAATAAAAAATAAAAAAATACATACATTTTAACTTAAAAATTACATATCTATATAGAAATAAAAATTATTTATGAACTTTCCCCTATATTTCAAACACCTATTAATAATAGAAAAAATAAATAAATCAATCAATCAAAAAATATCCAAAAAGGTCTAGCATTCTTATGAATATACCCTTAACACCTAAATTTGTTAGCTAAACATATTTAAGATAGATAGTTTCAATTTTTTTGAAGTTATAAGTCTTACATCTCTACTTTAGAAAAAAACTATTTTTGAGTAGGAAAAAAATGACTTTTAGTTGGTTATAAAACACATTTAGTAACAAGTGCCACGTATTGGCTAGTACTTTCCTTTATAGTATTGTAATTATTTCTTTTTAGATTTGACAAAAAATAAATATGTTTTATTAATGTGAATAAAAATAAATGTATGTTTTGTTAAATATACTATTTTAGTTTTAATAACTATAGTTTTTTAATATTGTTAATTAGATAGGGTTAGAATGTATTGTTAGGATTAGGGTTAGCTTTATAATTATGGATACCATTACAGTCATAGTTAAGGTTAGTGATACGTCTAGGATTAGGATAATGTTTAAGATCTTTTTGTCACAGTTAGATTTTATTTATAGTAGACACAAGTGCATCTAAATCTCTCATTCAAATCAATAATTGTTAAATATTAACAAACCAATGATTATATATGGTAATATTTTTCCAAATTCCATGAATGATAGAGTAAACACTTCTAGATTAAATTGTGTATGCTATTTTGAATTGACGTTTCAAATAACACTCAATGAGTCATCGTAGGAAGAGAATAATGAATAATATGATTGTAGAAATAACCTTAAGAAAAGTTAAATGGTGGGAGAGGGTAGGGAGGGAGGATATTGGAAAACAAAGTAAAAGTGAAAATACCTAAAAAGTGATGAAAACATAACAAAATAATGAATAATATTTATAGTAATATGATATAACAAAAATAAATGGATCAAAAAAGGTTAAAGATTAAATGTTTCAAATAGTGAATAAATAACTCTAAGATAATTATAAAGATGAATTATATAACGAAATGATTGAGGAACAATTACCAAAATTATTAGAAGAAATGAAGGAAGATATAAAATAAAATATACTACAACTTAAAACAATAATAATTTAACCAATGTATAAAGAAAAAAGATGAGATTATATATAAAATACAATTTAGAAAACTAGGGTATGTGCAGGATCATGATGGGCCAAAAAGTGGCAATATGGTGGGTATGTGGCTGATGACTATTTTTTTACCTAAAATTGATTAAACAAAAAAGGTTTTTAAAGGAGATTCTAAGCTTTCCACCGATACAAATTATGCTTTACTTTGAATTTAATAAGTAATTATTATTCATTTTCTATTCAAATTATGACTAAAGTCCTAATTGATAGGCTAATTGCAAAAAAATTGTAGCTTTCAAATAGTATAATTTTTTTTCAATCCAAAACATGCGTCACATTCTATGCTTTGCATACTATAGGATTAAAAAGAAAATTTGAATTTCATGAAGTTTTGACCAAGTTCAAGTGGTCAAACATATGAATTTTATATTTTTAAAAGTTGTGATAAAAATTCATAATTAATTATTTAATTGGAAAAAAATTACAAAAAAATATGCATCACATCAGGGCATGAGTCCTCTACTTATATCTAAAATCTTATAAAAATATTATCATTTTATTGTGGTTAGGGTGGTCAGACATACACCTACTTCTTATTTTTTCCCTGAAATTTAAGTACCACTGCATTGAAATTTCAAATTTTCACCAAATAGATTTTTTTTTATTAGTAAACAAACCTAGTAGTTTAGAAACTACATTCAATTTGCTACAAATTCTATTCTTCCATATTTTTGAAATAATATAGATAACTTATCCAAATTTTTACGTCAAGTTGCATAACTCTAATTTTTTTGAATTTTTCGCCACTTAAGGGCCTATTTTTTCCATGATGATCCTGTACATACCCACTAAATAAATGATCCAATTAAAATTAAAAAATAGATGGTTAAAATTTAAAAGATTATAATATATATAACCTATAATATATATTAATATAAATAGACAAAATCATAATAATTTATATTTAATAAATATTAAATGAGAACCTACAAACTAAAATAACCTATAATATATATTAATATAAATATATAATATAAATTAGTATAATGTTAACTTATTTACCTAAAAAATATTACCTACAATAATATAGGATATAAATAGAAATGAAAAAAAAAATTGAACCCTGGGTTGAAAATGGAGGACCACAAAACTCAAAACTCTCATTTTCCTGTTAACGATAATTATTTAAATTTTTTTGCCCATTTTGTAAAGGCCAAGGGCTTTCATACAGTAGGGAGGGTCCTAGCGACTGGTTTTCCCATCTCTAATGGCCTAGTTTCCAATAGATCAACATTGGATTTATATGGAAAGTCATTTTCATCAACGAAACAAAAATTTTCTGGCAAGGTTAAACATTTTCAGGGTTTTCCTGGCAACATTTTTCATAATGGGGCTTGGATCCCTCATCAGCAAGCTCCCAAGCTTCCCATTAGGAAGCTTCAACATCAATCACGTGCCACAAAATCACTCGTTAGGGAGAGGCAAGCTCCCTTTGACATTTGTGTTCCTGAATCAGAATCCCTTATAGGTTCTTCAAGTTCCTCCTACTTGTGGGCTGATGTGGCATCTGGTCATCCACATGGCCATAAGGTTTCTCCTACTTCCCATGCACCATCTTCCATCCCTAATAATATTCCTATTTTTGGTATGTCTAGGGCTCCCTTCATTCCAAATTCTTCTCTTTCTTGTTTGGCCACTTTTCCAAATGAGATTTATGTTGTTTTCCCTAAATCTTTTGCACCTTTGCGACCTCCTATCACTTTTCCAAATAATATCACTATCAATAAGAAGGTTTTATTGGGCCCGAATGCTTATGGTGCTAACGATGTGGTCTGGAGAGTTCATTCAAAGTCCCAAATGCAAGGGAAGGATAAGGCTTCATGTTTTAATGGGAAGAAATGGATTCTGAAACGAAACTTGAGGTGTGATCAATTCAATGTAACTCTTCCTCATGCCATGCTTCAACCACAAACTAATGATCTTAAGGACATGGCCCTAATTTGTAAATTTTATAAATTCATTCTAGATCTTGATTTTTTTAAAAATTGCATTTTTCAAACTTGGGAAGGATCTAATCAAGTCTTCTTTCTAGATAAGGGAGAAGGTTTCTTTGTACTTATATTTTCTGATAAAGACTCTAGGAATGTTGTTTATAGAAAATAATCTTGAATTTCTGAAGCAAATAGTTTATTTACAACCCTTTGGACACCAAAAATTTTCCCTTCTCACACTAGGGTTCAATTTTTTCCCTTTTGGATCCAATTGCAAGGGTTACTTTTGGAGTACAAAGAGTAGAGAATTATGGTCCTAGGAAATCAGCTAGGCATTTTTCTGCATCAATATTTTCTTTTTTTCTCTAATCCATCATTATAAATCAGGCTTTATGTGATTATTGATGTTTCTAAGACTCTACTAGCATTTATTAATATTAAGTCAAGATACAACTTGTGGAAATAGAAGGTGGTCTTTGATGATCCAAAGCAATTCTATTTTCTTTCTCATTCACCTATTCTTTCTTCAATAAAGTGTTTGGAGTTGGAGGATCTAAACATGGATGTCAATAGGTGTTCATCCAAAAGCTTTGTTAATTCATCGAATGACAGATCGATCATGGATTTTTCTATTCCTAATAAGGATTTGCTATGAACACTCGATTTGTCATTCATTTCTAAGCTTTTTTATTTCTACTTTAAATTGTATCAATTTATTAATGGAAGACATTCACAGTTTAATCCTCAATTTCATATTAGTGTAGGGCTACAATATTGGGGGATTTCAAAAGTTTCACTGTTGAAACGTGTAGGAGGCTCTTCTTGTAGACATCTCTCTTTGGGGGAAGCCGAGGGCTTTCTAGTAAGTAATTTTGATAAGGGAGATTGTCCCCATGATAGTTCACCTCCCTTATAGGCTAAAATTTATCATCAAATGGTTTTAGAAATGAAGGGTTAGTTATCAGGGTTTTTTGGCTCTCACTTTAAGCCCATTATTGTTTCTTTTGTACCTGGCTTGGAGAAATTATTGTTGTTACCTATGAAAATATTTCTTCATTCTATTAAGCTATTGGTTCCTCAAATCAATGCTGATAGTTTTCAAAAATTGAATCAGTGTGCTTCAATGCTAACACTTGGATTGTCTAATCAATGTGAAGAAAGGTTAAATATTTTTCATGATCAAGAATTCGAGGACAATTATGTTTTACAATCTTAGCCACCTTTTGTCGGTTCTAATTTTCATTCCTCTACTTTACCTTTTGAGGTGGAGTTTGAGAAATTTGATGATGAGGCTCTAGTATCTGTAGGAGAACAAATGATATATGATATTGCTTTGGAGGTTTTTGGGGAAGGGGAGATCTCAAATGATTTGGTCTCGCTACCAATTTCCCAGTCCCCATTGTCTTCTCCCTCAAGAAAAAAGTCTCTTGGAAAAAGGGGTAGGAAATCTTTAGCTCTCAAGTTACAAGAAGAAATAGCAGCATGTTTACAGTCGACATTAGATGTCAAAATGGGTATGGCTTGAAAGAAAAAAGAAAAAGGAGATATTTTTGGTCTCCCAAGTTTCAATGAGGTTAATATCATGGAATGTCAGAGGCATAAATTTCCTTGACAAATGGGCCCATATCAAGCAACAATTGGATGCTTGTGGGGCAGATTTAGTTGTTCTTCAAGAAACTTAAACTTCAGAGGAATCTTTTCAAGCTATTACTAAGAAGTGGAGCAAATGAAAATCTTCTCATTCGCCCTCTCAAGGAGCTTCAGGAGGTTTGTTTACTCTTTGGAATGGAAAAATAGTTTGCATTAGTAATGTCTCTTTTGATCATAACTGGTAGCTAATGAAGATTAATCACTTTGATTTATCCTTTTAGTTGCTAAATGTATATGGGCCTAATAGTATTGTAGGAAAGAATTTGTTGTGGGATACCCTAAAACTGAAACTAGATGGTTTGGGGCAAGACAAAGTTTCTCTTATAGGGGATTTAAATGCAATTACAAGTTTTGAAGAGAAAAAAGGTGGTATATGTCCTCCAAAGAAATTTATGAAGGATTTTTCTACTTTTATTCAAGATAATGCTTTGGTTGATGTAATTCCACAAAATGGTGGATATACTTGGAAAAATAGGAGGAATAATTTCCTTCAAATTGTAGAAAGATTAGATAGGTTCTTAATCTCTCTAAATTGGGTATTAAGTGATTATCAATTAATATCTAAAATACTTCCTTTTGCTGCCTCATATCACTTTTCTATCTCACTTGATTTGGTTGCAAAACAAGTAAAAAAAAAGTTTCAATCTTCTTTTAAGTTTGAGGCAATGTGGTTTAGGCATCCGGATCTTATTATTTTGCTAAAGCAATGGTGGTTGAGTTCACCCTTTATTCATGGTTCTAGAATGTTTCAATTGAGCAAGAAATTGGATCATGTGAAGCAATAGTTAAAAATTTGGAATCGACATGTTTTTAAAAATATATTTGCGCAGAAAGATTTGGTTTACAAAAGGTTAGAAGAGGTAAATGAAAAAATTATTGCTAACGGTCTTGATAATGCATTATTTGAAGAACAGATAAAAATACAAGAGGAATGGAAGGAGTTGTTATTGAGAGAGGAGGTCTATTGGAGACAGAAATCTAGAGAATTATGGTTGAAAGATGGAGATAGGAATACAATTTTTTTCCATATATTAGCACAAATAAAAAAAGCAAAAAGTTCTATTTTCTCAATTCAAGACAGTGTGATAGGAGTCCTGCTTACTAAAGAGGAAGAGATTCAAAATGAAGGATTCAAAAAAAAATTTTGCCTTATTATCTGCAAATAATAATGACAATGCTCATTTAGTAAGGGAAAGAGAAGAGCTTCTTCAGGATGTCCCAAATTTGGTATCTCATGAAGATAATGTCAGGCTACTGGATCCTTTTTCACTCAAAGAAGTAAAAGAAGTGGTTTTCTCCATGCCTCCTGACAAAGCACTAGGACCTAATGGTTTCATTGCCATCTTTTATCAAAAATGTTGGGAATTCATTGTAGTTGATATTTTCAATGCACTAGAGGAATCAAGAAAATTAGGAGGTATGCTAAAAAAGTTTAATGTGACTAATATTCCTATCATTCCAAAAAAAAAACTCCTAATACTTTTTCTGATTTTTGGCCTATTTCTTTATGCAATACAATTTATAAAATATTTACAAAGTCCATTTATCTTCGGTTACATCCTCTTTTGTCTTAAATCATCTATGAGGAATAGGGGGTTTTTGTTCCTAGAAGAGAAACATTAGAAGGAGCAATTGTTGCTCATGAAACTTTGCACTCCATTGTAAATAAATTGTCTACAATGATTATTAAATTGTATATGTAGAAGGCATATGATAGGGTTAATTGGGATTTTTTGAATCAGGTGTTATTGAAGTTTGGTTTTTCTCCTAAGTGGTGTAAGTGGATAATGGCATGTTTATCTGGTGATAATTTTTTGGTGTTCTTAAATGGATCAGCAGTTGGGTTTTTTAGATCTACCCAAGGGGTCCGTCAAGGAGATCCATTGTCTCCATTTTCAGTTATCATTTTAGCAAAAGCTTTGAGCAGGTCTTTTCACAAAGCTCATAAATAAGGTTTCATCTAGGGTGTCTCTATTCCAAATACTACCATATCAGTGGCTGATTCTCTTTTTGCTTATGATAATTTTCTCTTTGGTAAAGCCTCAATGGTAGAAAATTTTCATATAAAGTCATTATTGGATAAGTACACTAGAGCTTCAGGATAAAAAGTAAATGAAGGAAAGTAAAAAATTTATGTATTCAATACAAAATATGATATTGAAAATCAAATTGTGAGGCTATTTGGCTTTCAAAAGGCTCATTTGCCATGCAAATGTCTTGGTATTCCATTCTTTACTAGTCAGAACAAGATTACTTATTGGAAAAAAAATATTCAAACCATTCAAGCCAAAATATTATCATGGAAAGGTAGATGGTTATCTTTAGTAGGGATAATTTTACTGGTAAAATTTGTATTATCAAAGATTCCAAATTACTATATGGCAGTTTTAAAAGCTCCAAATTCCATCATTTTTCAAATTCAAAAGTTGATTAGGAAATTTTTATGGTCAGGTAATTTGGATAGCAAAAAAAAATTCCCATGATATCTTTGGAAACAATGTGTTTAGAGAAGCTAAAAGGTGGAGCAAGTCTTCATAATTTGTTAGATAGGAATTTGGCATTAGTAGCCAAAATGGTTTGGAAAATTTATGCAAAACCTACAATTAAATGGTGTCATCTTATGTAGAGAAAATATTTAGATAACCACTACCCATTGAGAATCTTTACTATTGCAAATCCACCTTTAGGGTAAGCAATGTGGAATTTCTTGGTCTCATGTAGGAAAGTTATATAATATTAAAATATTAAAATATATTTAAATCTAAAAATAAACAAAATTTAAAAAAGGTCACATGCGGGTATAGGGGCGCGCGCCGAACCTGGGAGGTCAGTTGTGTTAACCACAACCGAACCCATGGTTGTGGCGCGTCTGTGTTAACCATAGCCGAACCCACCACAGTGGGTGGTGGTTGTGTTTAACACAATCATTCCCTCCATCGTGGGCGACCGTGGGGGGGCACTGGGCGCAGCTCCCTCCACCACGCCTCCCATGGGCGCGACGGGGGTGAGCCCCCAACAACCCCAAAAGAAAAAAAATCATTTTAACAATTTAGAAAAAAAAAATGAAATTCCCAGAACTCAAAACCATGCAGGTTTTTCTCAAAAATCTGATTTTCTTATCTATTACAACAGGGTTTTTGTTTCCCAATGAAATTTCACAAATACATAATATATATATATATATATATATATATAATTTATATAT
>VDFB02353493.1:264918430-264986938 GCA_007258455.2 Sequoia sempervirens
TTGCGATATATGATCTTTTTTTTGTGGTGAAGAGGGAGACTCATCGTGTAGTGCTTCACTTGATTTTGGATGTTGAATTTGTCTATTGTTCTCTTCATTTAACCTTCGAGTAATAGCATGACATCTACACCTACGTTCTCTAGAATTTATGTTTCTTTTGGTATGATTTTCATGTTGTTTTTGTGTAGGAGCATGGTTATCAACCATGGGCTTCTTTTCTTCCCTTAGATTAGGAACAAAATGAACCATGGGAGGCTATTCAACCACTTTCTCTTTAGCTTTGTAAACTTGTTTTATCTTAGCAGGCATGATGGTATTTTTTGTTGTTGTCTCTTTGTCATTTATAGGAGATAGGAAAAGGATCTTTATTAGGTTGTTCTTGGTTACTTGGAAGGGATTTTGGTTCAATAATGGTATCATTAAGGATAGGAGGCTCAATCATGGGTTGAGGCATGTTTTGAAGGGATAATTTTTTGCTATGTGTTTTTCCCTAAAATTTTGATAAGATTTGAAAAATAAATATTCGTGAGGTTTAATAGGTTCAATAGGATTAGTCAAAAATAAATCCAATGATAAATTCCCACGGGAAGACGCATGATTAAAGCTACTATGGTGCACAATAAAGATCTCATTGTCAAAGGGAAACTTTAAAAAATTATGCACAAACAACTGGACAACATCCATGGAGTTTAGTCATGGATAACAAAGCTTCACATAGAATTAATCCAACATTGGGATGATGGAGAATGAGACATCTAATATTTTTGGTCCAAGTTTTAAAAGAAGGGTGATTGAACCTATCGTAGGGAAAGAAAAACCATTATGGATTTTTATCCATGCTTTCAATTTATCATATGTATCTTGATAGAGTTCATGAAAAAAAAAAGAATTATTTAGTGATCACATTCTCTATATACATTGGAATAATTAATATCCCTTTAGTAGGCTTGTCATTGATTAGACCGACTATGAAAAGAGGGCCATCAGGTTCCTTTCTGAATATATCTTTTCATGAGAAAGAAATATCAAGAGGTATTTTAGTTTGGCCCTTACGAGGTTATATTTTGATCAATCCAAGCATACTATCCATGGACTTTCTTCATTAGTATCCATGTTTTCATCATCTGTTTCAACATTCATCACACCATTCTTAGTGTCACTAGCTGTCACAAATGAAATATTATGATTTGGCATGGGGTTGGTAAAGATTTGTTGGTTTTGCTTGGGAATGTTGGTGTGAATAAATTTCTTGTACCTAGTTATTTCACTTACTAGGGACTTAGGCGACATATTCACATGTTAAGTTTATTTAGGTTGTAAGATTCTTTCTAGAAGGTGCGAGTTGTCATTAGTTGTTATCTTATCATTCAAAACTAACACATGTGACCTAGGTAGTTGTGTCAAGTTGTATCATGTCATATGATTAAGATTCTTGTCATAATCTTATGACATCTTGTATCTCACCTTGGCTATATAACCAAGGGGTCTCTACTACATTGCATGCATAGAACATTGATTTTTTGCATTCATTGATAGGAATATAGTTTATTCTTGTCCTATTCATCTTTTGAGTATTTTGTGTTTTCCATAGGCCTTTAGATCTTGGGTGGCTATCTCCATAGACAAATCTTACATGGTATCATAGAAAGTTGAGTGCCTTTGGTTAAAGTCTTTGGGAGATCTTGAGAGTAATATTACATTTTCTTGAAGCATTGAGTATGCTCATCTCTTGCATCTTTGGATGATCATGAGAATCAGAAAGGTGTGATAGAAATACTAGGTTCTAGGGGTTTCTATTTGTATCTTTGTATTGTAGGTGCATTTTGGGAGCTTTTTGCATCAAATCTGAGCTCACCATTGCATCCAGAGCATCCAAGAAAGATAATTTTTCCTTTTTCTTTGTCCTAGTTGGACATTGGAGGCCAAATATAAAGAGGTTTGAAGATTGATGTTGGTTGCCAGATACAGGAGGTAGCCATATTCTCATAGCATTTTGAGCTGAAAATAACTCTACCATCGCATCTGGGAGGCCTAAAAACCTAAAGATCGACTACCAAATCATCAATCTTTGACACTATCAGTTGGAGGTTGAGGAAAAAAAATCCCGAACATACTGTATGGCACCAGGTCAACATAATTTTCACAATAAAATATTTGGAAAAATATTTTCTCCAATCTTATTGAAATTTTTGGGGAAAATTTTGTTTGGTAGCATATTTTAGGTATATTACAGAGGATTTTCTCTATCTATATAGGCGAACCCCTCTGCTTGTGTCATATTTGGATCTAGCATCATTTCCTGCATCAGATCTAGTCAAATCATCCATATTCCATTGGAATTAATTATTCCACCAATGTTCAACATATTCTTGGCATCAAATCAATAATATCAGGTACCTATCAAATCTGCTATCACAAGGTACAATGTACTCCTCCCGACAGTGTATACACACATGGTAGTTTGCATTTTTTTAGCCATCAAACTCATCATCCTTCTCCCCTTTTCATAGTTTTAACTCACTGGTCATCCTAGGCACCTTCATGCGCATAGAGTACAAAAGGATTTTATTAAAATATTTTCAGGTACTTGCAATTAGATTTACATCAACATAAATGGTGGTATGAGAGGGTTTTTATCAGGCATATTTATTTTCCTATCATCGATAGTCCTCATCTTCTTATCTACAATTTAAGTTCAACGACCACATCTCTATCAATGGTGTACTTGTTGAATCTGTCAGCATACCTTCACTTGCATCATTCATTAGTGTTCTCTTTGTGTATGTGGTACTTTACCTGCCACATCAGTCAAATATATACCATCTAATCACTATACATCATCCCATCAGGCCTACCAGTCATTCATTTGGTACTTCTATCATCGACATCGTCAGATCACAGTCTTTTCTCCAATTGAGATGGAGATATACTAATTCGTCAAGAGAGTGTCTAGTTGATACTCATGCAGTTGTCTCCTTGTTTCTAACCTTATTCCTATTGCAGTTCTGATTCATCTACAATTCTTCATTGACAAATTCTACAGTTACTCATGAGTTGATAGTTTCAACTGAGTCACCAGTTATGTGGCATCTTCTGCAGTGGTACATGACTCTTTCTATCATTTCTTGTCATAGTTTGACATTCTTTTGGAGTAGCATTTGGAGGACTCATTATCATCCTTCGTCCACTCTACATCAGTCTTCACATTGTTCTACATTGTCTCCTTTTTCAGTTAAGATTGGGTACTCCTAACATTGTGACATTTGAGCAGTGACTCACCTTTGACGGGGGGTTGCATGGACTTTCTTCATCATCTCTTATGGAGGTGAATTTTTCCTCACTCAAGGTTTTGTCCTTCTCATCTATCTGAGATTAGTTCTTGTGTGTTTCTCTCTTTTGGGGAAGAGTCTTGTCCCACTGGGTTTTCTCCTTTTCTCTGATTATGAGATATTTCATTTGCATATGTACATGGGTACCTAACATGCCCTAGTAGCTGAGACCCATCTTTGAATCTTGGTGTCATAATCATCTCCCTAAGGTGCACTTAAGGGGGGGGTGTTGGTGTGAATAAATTTCTTGTATCTAGTTATTTCACTTACTAGGGACTTAGGGGACATATTCACATGTTAAGTTTACTTAGGTTGTAAGATTATTTCTAGAAGGTGTTAGTTGTCATTAGTAATTATCTTATCTTTTGAAAACTAACACATCATGTGACCTAGCTAGTTGTGTCAAGTTGTCTCATTTCATATGATTAAGACACTTGTCATAATCTTATGGCATCTTGTATCTCATCTTGGCTATATGACCAAGGGGTCTCTACTACATTGCATACACAAAACATTGATTCTTTTCATTCATTGATAGGAATATAGTTTATTCTTGTCATATTCATCTTTTGAGTATTTTGTGCTTTCCATAGGCCTTTAGATCTTGGGTGGTTATCTCCATATCCAAATATTATAGGGAGGGGCAACGAACTTATTACCTTGATCATTGACACCACCAATTTGAATATGATTGGAATCAATGAGGTCTTGCACCATGTGCTTAAGATGTTTACAATGTTCTGTATCATGTCCATTTTGATGGTGAAAATGACAATAGGAATTTGATCTAAATTTTGGAGGTAATAGCTTAGTAGGATCAAGAGCTTTAATAGGAAGTAAGGAAATCAAGTTCTTTTCTACAAGTTGCAACATGGTTTTATGGAGGGTATCGGGTAAGGGAGTAATTCATTTATTTGCATCCCCAAATGTAAAAGGATTTTTCTTCTTTATAGCAGCCACTTGGGTATCAACATGGTTGGCTGGTTTAGGGGGATTTAGTTAAATAATTTTTTATTTATTTTTCCTAAAAGGTTGGTAATTGTTTTTAGTTTCAGATTTAGAATTTTTCAGATGGCTAGAGGTGGGTCTTGTTTCATGACTACTAGCTAAGTTCTGATAATCATTAAGGGTAGTACACAAGTGTACAAAGGAAGGAAATTTTATCATGGAAAGCTTATCTTGCATCTTAGCTTGTAACTTCTCAATGAACATTTGTTGAAGGTGAGGATCGAGATAATTTATGTCGATTTGGGAATAAATCAATTGGTAGTGTGAAATGATGTTAGTGACCTTTGCATCATTCTTTTGCTTACATCTCATAAAAAGTCAGCTAATGTCATCTTAGGAGTCATGTGCACTTATAAATGGTTGATAAAGGCCTCAACAAACTGTTCGTTGAATAAATGAATTGAGTTATTTGGTAACGAGGAAAACCATTCTAAAGCGGTATCTTTAAGGACCTAGGGAAAAGCTTAGCCAAGAGCTTATCTTTAAGGATGAAATCACTGCATAAGGCAGTGTAAGTGAAAATTTGATTAAAAGGATCTCCTTTTTCTTCCATATTTCTCAAATCTAGGAATTTGTATCTTGTGGTATTGGAATTCTTAATATCTCCAAGGAGAAGGGAATGCTTTTGACATAGTATGAAGGTTGGAAATTTTGATTTTGGTTTATAGTGGAAAATTTTCATTGAAGGGATGAAACATTTTTGCAAGAGTTGGTTAAGGATAGTGCCATTGGTTGTGTTTTGGTATGGAGGTCAATATGGTGGAGGTTTATATCTATTTGAGGGGAAAGTGAATTGAAAAATTATGGGAGGTAAAGTGGTAGGAGATATGATGTGAGATGCCACAAAGGTACAAGGATTGCTAGTGGAAATACCCAAGGTAGGAATTAAATTACTAGTAGGTTGCATCATTGTGGTAACTTGAGGGATGGTGTAAGTAGGAATAGAGGCAATGGTTCTAGGAGGAATTTGGGTTCCTCCTTGGATTTGAGCATTGTTCAAAGTTTGAGCACAACTAGTCATTGAGTTAAGATGTTTTCCAAACACTTGAGCTAAGTTACATGCAATCTCTATTCCATTTTCACTTTCAATAATTCGGTGTATGTTATCTATAGTATAAACAATGGTGTTTGAAATTTTTTGAGTATTCACCAGGTTCTGTAGATGTGCCAGTTCTTTAGAGATTTGGATTATATTTTCTTGAGGGACACTAGAAACAATTGTTTCAACACTTGTCATTCTACTTAAAGGTAGTGAACCAAAGATTTTTTTGATGTGGGGGATCTCTTACACTTCTAGGGTTTTGCACCTAAAAGGAGAGAGGTACCAAAAATATTAATGGATCACTCAAGAAAAAACCGTTGAGATTCCAATGCAAGAGATATTGAAATATTTCAAAGGGGATTGACCTAAATGCTAAGAATTGATAAAAGAGATTAACTAGTAATGCAAAACCTAGAAAATGCAAGATCCTTGAAAATACATTGTGATATGCAAAATAACCTAGAAATGTAAGTAAATTGTAACAAAAACTTATGAAATTGAAAGTGTGCACTTGGAGACTAGAAAGAGATGGAAAGGAGCTCTAGAATCCTAAAGAATTCACTATTGATGCCTATTGGGACCCGTACGCCAAGCTAGGTGACTTAGTCTTATTTCAAGAAGATTTTGTCGGAACAAGTTTTGAACAACTGGGTACTCAAAACCAAAAAAATATTTGTTTAAGCCTAGGCAATGGGACTCACTTGCCACTGATGGAAAATTAGTCTACCTCAGGATTTTTGGAAATTCAAAAGTGGAATCTATAGCTTCCAATCTGCACTTCTACACTTGATTCAGATTTGGGTCTGAAACTGTCAAATTCGACCTGTAGATGTTTTTCAAGCTTCTCATAGGGTTTTGACAACTTTGAGTGACTTTGGGAATTTGTTGATAACTTTTCCAATCTTTCTCTTTGACAAATCTGCAACTTAGACCTGCAAATCACATGCAAAGAGAGGGAAAAATTGTTAAGGTTTAGTTAATAGGGATTTACCTTGGTCAAACCCCTTGTTGGTAATTAAACCCTTGAAAATGAAATAAAATATGAAAAGAGAATGATGAATGAACAAAGACAATGCTACAACTCACAAAACCCTTGAGGTAGAATTATGCAAACATGCAAGTAATAGCTCCAATGGATGTAGACTTGAAAATGCTTAAGTGATGGATTGATTAATTGATTGAATGATTGGGGGTGAAATGAGTGAAAAAACCATATATTTATACACAATTATGCAATAATTCCTAAAAGTACCACATCAGAAGCCAACCTTAGGTCTTAGAAAATAAAAACCCACTAGAAATTTGAAATAATTATATTTTTTGTGCCAAAAGGGAACTCATTCGCCCCTATTGGTGAATGGGTCCTAATTAAGGCATTTTAAGTGGGTTTCAGAATTTACATATTTTAAATGATGTTTATTGGGATTATTTTCAAAAATACACTTAAGTAAGGCCTGTAAGTGTAAAATGGGACAAATTAAAGCCTAAGAAAGGTCCAATTATTAATGACAAGCACTAGAAAAGTGTGAAAATTTGTTACAACACTTTACAACATTTATAAATAAGGCTTGGTAAATGATAAAAAGAGGTTTTTTAGGTGAAATACATTAATAAGATTCTAGAAAAGTGTGAAGGTGTGTTACAACACTTTACAACACTTTTGCAAGGAATCATAAAATTCTTATTAATTCACAAGGTCCCAAGCCCTAATGTGAATGTGTTGACCACATTACAACACTAAATAAAGAAAAAACTAAGCCAACATCCACAAGAAGGATCCAAATGAGTGTGAAAATGTCTAAAGGTCCATTTTTCTATGCTACATTTAGCCCCCACTTTAGTGAGAGGATGAACCTACTTCAAACTCACACTAAAGTATCCAAACATGCAAATCAGGAGGGATACAAGTGCACCCATACTGGAAAGATGAGACAACAACAATCAAGAGGGGTGATCAAGCCCCCAGGAACAAGATTCTATAGCAAACCAAACATAAGCACAAAGGAACACACATAAAAATGATGTAAAGAGTAGCGACATGACCAATCATACACTACCAAAGATGAAAGGGAGCAAAGGAAAGAAAGAAAAAGAAAAGAGAGAATCAGATCAATCTTTGATCATTTATCAATCCTAATGTGGATCAAATATGAGAGAAAAGAGATAAGTCCTAGAAGGTGAGAAACATACATTCATGGCTAGAATACACTCACACGCACGTAGGTGGCTATGGGGAAAGTCATGCCTCGAAATGGGCTTCCCAATCAACCATACCAAAGTTATACCTCCAGATAACTTTAATAAATTGACACAAAAGAAAATGGCTTTTTGAGCTTCCCAAGACAACAATAACTTTGTATGCTTGGAGCTCATGAACAAACACAATGGCACCACAGGCATGCAAGCTATGTTATGCAAGACGGCCATATATCAAATGAAAAATGCAACATGCAAAGAATGTTCAAAGGAGTCTTGCTTAATTCATGTGAGGTATTTAACTTAGGGAACATTGTGCCTAATGTCTCCAAGAGAGGACCAATCAAAGAATAGAAAATTAACAACTTAGGGGATGCAGTGCATCGCATCAAGCCACTAAGAGGAATGTAATATGCTAAGATAGATCACACTCATGAAGGACACTATACCCAATGTCATCCACAAATCAACAAACACATTGTATGAAGTAAGAAGGTTGCACTAAGAACCAAGAAAAAGAATAATGGAAAAAAATAATGGAAATATATGCCCCCACTTTAAAGGAATTTCTAAACACCATGTTGTGAGCAATTACTTTAAAGTGGTGAATGAAAATCACAAACAAGAAGAAAGACATGAGAGCCAACTTGAAAATCCCTATGCCAAGTCATATGTTTCTGAGTAAGGCTATGTCACGTGAAGGAAAGTAAAAATAAAAGAAAGGGGTTGTCCCCAAAATGAAAACACCAAGCACATAAGGGATCTATGGATTTGGGGTCAGTATGTTTGAGCTATAATGTTTTGTAAGGAGTTTGTAACTGTCATCATCCCGTAAATACACATAGAATGGGAAAAATGACACAAAGAGAGTGAAAACAAAGAAAAACGTTCTGTTCAATATTGAAGACATATGTTCTAATGGTATGTGTGATCATCATGGAAAAATAGTCTTAGTGGAAAAAACCAAAAAACTGGGGAGTTAGTAAATCCTGACATAAAAATTTGAATAAGTTATCTATTATTTCAAAATGTGGTGAATAGAATTTCTATAAATTGAATGTAGTTTCTAAACTACTAGGGTTTTATTTAAAAAAAAAATCTATTTGGTGAAAATTTGAAATTTCAATGCAGTAGTACTTAAATTTCTGGGAAAAAATAAGAAGTAGACCTGTGTCTGTTTGACCACCCTAACCACAATAAAATGATAATAAATTTTCATAAGATTTTAGATATAAGTAGAGGACTCATGTCTCGATGTGATGTATATTTTTTGTAATTTTTCTGCAAATAATTAATTATGAATCTTTTATTATAACTTTTAAAAAATTAAAAATCATATGTCTAACCACCTTAACTTGGTCAAAACTTCATAAAATTCATTTCTTTTTTAATCCCATAGTAAGCTTAAGCATGGAATGTGACACATAACAAATTCAAAAATGTGATACCGTCGAAAGCTATAAATGTTTTAATCAAATTATCAATCACCTAATTTTAGTTGTAATTCAAATAGAAAATAAATAATAATCATTTATTAAATTCCAGTACATAATTCTATATTGGTATGATGAGAACTTCCTTTAAAACTCCTTTTCAAGCCATCAATTTTAGGTGAAAAAGTCACACTATTATTCTACAAAACCCATCATATCGCCATACTTCTTTATTCCATCATGATCCTCCGTGACACACCAACACTTGCATCATCCCAAAATGAGAAACAAAAGACAAATGAAAAAGAAAAGGTGAAAGAAAAGGAAATTTTTTTAGGTTAACATGAAGGAGACATGAATTTTTCAATTCCTTGTGTCATCCCCAAAAGGAAAACACAAGAAAAAGAAAAAATAAAAATAAAATCCTTTTGGGTCAACATGAAAGGGACATGAATGTCTCGATGCCTTGTTTCATCCCCAAAAGGAAAACACAAGAAAAAGACAAAATAAAAGGAAAAGAAAAAGAAAAATCTCCATGGTCATCATCACGCTGAAAGAGACATGAATGTCCCTACGTCTTGCACCATCCCCAAAAGGAAAACATAAGAAAGGACAAAAATAAAAGGAAAAGAAAATAAAATCCCTTTAATAAATATGAAAGAGACACGAATGTTTTGATGCCTTGTGTCATCCCCAAAAGGAAAACACAAAAAAAAAAGAGAAAGAGATGCACAACATAGATAGGAATGAAGATACAAATAGAAGAATCTCACAAAGAGAGAGACCATCAAACATAACATCAAGGGGGATCACATTACACACATGCAATCACACAAAAGAAAAAGAAATAAATAAGAAAAATAAAATGCAAAAGAATAATAAGGAAAAGGCGAGTCAACTGTAAAGCAAGTCATCTGCCTCCCAATCATGTTCATTATATTCCGAGGGGAAGCAACTGGCCAAAGGAACAAGGGAAAGTGCCAAACTAGGAGAAGTGCCAGGTTCATTACTCTATATAGGAGATTTCCTGTTTAAGCTCATGGAAGAGGAAAACAATGTGTTCAAGTACTTATGCACCTCTTCATCAATTTGAGCAATCTCGTCATCGTCATCCAAATTAATCACAATAGGAGGATGAATGATAATATCTAATGAAGAGTGTAACTCTTGTTGTGATTATTGTATTGGATCATTCTGCGGAGGAGGATCATCTTGTATTCCTTTGGTCAAGTTTGGATTTTGATTTTATATGCTTAACTCTTCATCTAACTTGCGAGCTAGGGCATGGTGTCTATGCCTATAGTCTCTAGCACCTTTGTTTCTTTTGGTTTTGTTGTTGAGTTGTGTTTGTGAAGGAGCAGGTTGATCAACCATAGGTTGCTTTTCTTCCCTAAGGGGAGGTACAAAATGAACCATAGGAGGTTGGTCATCCACATTCTCTTTTTCTTTGTAAACTTGTTTTATTTGAGGAGGCATGATAGAGTTGGTTACATTATCTCTTGGTCTTTTGGAGGATGTCGGGAAAGTGTCTAGTGTGGGTTGAAATTGGTTGTTTGTCTGATAGAGATTAATTGATTGAGACGATATATTCGAATATCAAGGCCAGTGCCGCCATGGTGATGAAAGTGAATACTCATCGTTAAAATGAAACCTTTGCCATCTAGGTATAAGCAACCAAAGGGATGACTTTCATTGAGCAAAGCCATGGACGGCCTAGCCATAAATGAAATTGGTCTAACTGCGGGATGATGGAGAATGTGACATCTAATGTTTTTGGTCCTATTTGTAATGGTGGGGTGATCAATCCTATCGTAGGGCAAGTGAAACCATTGTGTGTCTTGACCCATGCTTTCAGTTTATCATAGTTGTCTTGATAAAGTTCATGTAATAGTAAAAATTCCTCAGTGATCACATTCTCTCCATAGGCGGGATCTATTAGTATCCCATTAGTGGGCTTATCATAGATACAATTGGATATGTAGAGAGGACCATTGCGTAGATGTTTAATTATATCTTTAGAAGGGAAAGCAATATCAAAGAGCTCTTAGGTTGGTCCTTACGAGGGATAACATCTATCACACCTACCATTTCATCCATAGGATTAGCATTGATATCATATGAGATAGGATCATAATGTTCATCATTTGTGTCAACATTCATTGCATCATTTGTAGTTTCACTAGCTTTGACAAATGAAACTGTATAGGAGCATATTTTCACCCCTTATGCAAATTCCCCTTTTTCCCTTCTTCACTTTAGAAAAAAAAAATTGAAGTATAAATTCCACATAAGCTCACTACCTTCATTCCACTCCAAGGTGGTCATTTTGTGTGTCGGAAGAGGAATAGCTATCAGGGATGCCCACATGGCATGTTTATGTCCATGGCAGATTCCTACGTTTGGAGCCTGCAAAGGTGTTACACTTCCCATTGGAAGTCGATATGTAACACTCCCTTCGATTGACCAACCCGAATGTGGCTATCTTCTTCATTCTCTCCTTCAAATTCACTCGTACATGCTTTTCATCTCTTTGCATCTTCTAAGCATTAATTTCATCTCTCTAAGCCTTTCTCTAAGCATCCTATACAACTTTTCTTCCATCCATCACTCTCAAGCAACACTTTGCACTCCATAGAAGAAACAACAACACTCTTCCAACTCCGTAGAGCAAGCGTGGAACCAACACCATTGTAGTAGAGGCTTGAGTCCTCACATTTTCAACTCCATTAGCTAGTGAACTCTTGGTGGAGGTGGTAAGCTTTCTACTCCTCTCCTCTACGATTTGGTGGGTAGCACCCTATTGTTTTTGTAGTGCTTTTGTGTTCTTTACTTCATTTCCTTCTTTATCATATATTTCTCCATTATCTCTATCTTGGTTGTTCGTGGAGGTGGAAACACCTAAACGAGGGTCTGATTGAGGCAAGCCCCTATATAGTCACCCAACAATTTTCCTCTTTATTGTGTGTAGATGGATGTGTTACTTGGAGCTAACTGGAGAATGAGTACCTTTGTGAGATTATTCTTGCCATCTTAACTCTTGTGTATTTACTTTATCATATTTGTGCATTTCTTGCCTACTTCATAGCTTTATTTTGGCCCTTTGGAACTAATTAGCTTAGGTTGTTAGTCTATTTTCTAGTATTTAACCTTGTCTCTTTAGTCCTTTGATCATACAGACACTAGCACACTAGAGAGATGCCAGCGCACTGCGCTATCATCCTAGAACTGCACTTTTGTCCTCGCATAGAGAGCTTCCTAAGGCATAGTGTTAAACCCAAAAATTGGCTCGCCTAGCCCCATTCTATGTTTCAGGTCTACAGAGTAATTTAAGGACCTTATAGTCCTAATCATTCTTGTCCATCTCCTAACACCCCTTTAAGCTGACATAAGTTAGGGCAGCCTTCTGGTCTTGGCTCTCTATGATTTGGGGCCTTAAATTTGGTTGGTGCCCCTCTCTTACATTTTTGGTGAACCCGAAGTGAACCAACATCTTTTCATCCATTGATGTTGAGGATTTTCCCCTTGTACCTTGTGGTTATTGTACCTAACTGTTTTGAAGGCTTATGAGCATCACAACCCAGCCCACAACCTTCCAATATATTGTTAGGAGAAGTGTACGACACCTTCCAATAGAAATGACAAATTTCACTATTGGTTTCTCTATAGGCCTTCTCTCTGGTCCCACCATTGGTTTGGCCATGTAGGAGTAGTTTTCAAGGGGTGAGATAAGATTCTCTGATGAGATAGATCACATCCCCACTCCTCCCACATATCCTACACCATCATCGGTAGATGAGCATGAGGCTATTTGCATACCCACAAAATATGTCTCCACCCCTAGGAAAGGGTTGGGTGACTTGGAACATCACTTGGAAAGAGACCTGAAGTTGGCTATGGCCACTTGGGTTATAAGAAAACTAAAGTACATGGTGGGAAAAGACCGAATAGGCATAGAACTCTTGGCTAGTCTCTCTAGTCTAATTGATGCATGTGCTCCTCCAAACAATCCTAATATTATACAAGGAGCCACTTTTGAAGATCATGAGAGACAATTAGGACTATCAATGCCTCCCATGTCTATATACGTGAATGATGTCATACCCTCAATTAGCATCCCCTCTGCCTCCAAGGAACCCAACACTATCAAAGTGAACAAGATCCCCTTTGGTTTTAGCTTCACTCCTCTTGTCACCTCTAGTGGTGGAGGTTTCGGTGGGATGAGCAGTGGATGCTTTGGTAGTGGTGGTAGATTTAGTAGTAGGGGTGGTGCTAGTGGAAGTGGTTCTGGTGGAGGTCATGGTGGTGGCTTTGGAAGCAAAGGTGGCTCCAATGGAGGCCCTACTGGTGGCGGTGGCTCCGGTAGCAGTTTCGGTAGTGGTCACACCGGTGGTTCTAGTGGTGGCTCCGGTGGTAGTTATGGATGAGGTCCTTCTATCCCTTTATCTTCTAATGACCCTATTCTAAAAAATCTTCTTTAGAATATGGGTAAGATGTAGAGCCAATTAGCGAGTCTCCCAAGCCACTACCTAGCCTATCTTTCAATCCTTCTTCTAGCATAGCCCATTGTCAGTCGTGATTCTGAACACTCCCTTCCCTCAAGGAATGGAGATTCCTAAATTTGAGAAATATGGTGGCAAAGGGGACCCACAAACACATGTGTCCACCTTTAATTCCCTATGCATAGATTTCTTCCATCATGACACGTTGATGGAAAAATTATTCCCTTGATCACTCAAGGATACGACACTCGAGTGGTACTATTCCTTGCTTGATAATTCTATTTTCTCATTTGAGCAACTTGTAAACCAATTTCTATGACAATTTCAAGCTAACATCGGTCTGAAGATGACATTTTTGGATCTCGTCTAATGCAAACAAGGCAATAATGAAAAGATTACTAATTTCATAGCACAGTATCAGGCACTCTTCTCGCAAATCTTGTATCCACTGCGTGATTATGATGTGTAGAAGGTATTCATAGTGAACTTAGAAAGGCCTTGGAAAGAGAAGTTTTCCTTATAAAACACCCTTCTTTCATGCATTTGTGCATAGCCCTACAAGTATATGGTGGTTCAATTTGAGGGGTACTCCTCGCACTCCTATTCTGAAGGAAAATCCATTGTGTCAATCTTTGGAAAAGGAAAAGCTATTGCGAATGTAGTAGCCATTATAGATGACAATGGCCTCAGACACAACCAAAAGTTCATAAAGTTATCAAAATCTTATTCCTCCATCTTGCAAAAGTTGTTGAAGGATAAGATTGTAACCTTTCCAAACCCTAAACCTCTTAAGGAACCATACCCTAATTGGTATGATGCAAGTACCTACTATTAGTACCATCAAGTTAATGGACATGATACTGAATGTTGTATGTGCCTGTGTTATGAGATACGGGACCAAATCGAGGACAATACTATTCATCTTGATGGTAGCAAACAAAATGCAAATAAATTAGTGGCAAAAGTGAATAGTGAACTGCAAACATCCAAGGACCCGTTTCCATCACATTTTTCCAACATGATTATTGACCCCACTTATTCTATCGCTCAGCCTGAGGCCTATGTTAACATTGTCATGGTTACTTCTACCACATAACCTATGAATGGTTTTCTAGATATAACATTCAAGTTGTACAACTTACCCTTAAATAACAAGCCCTCACCTCTCTATATTCCCACTCGCCTCAATGGTAACATTGTGATAGGGGTCCTAGTAGACCCAATGAGTTGAGTGAATGTTATCACAAAAGAGATTTTGTGGCTTAACTCATTACATAGAAAGTAATACGAAGACAAAAATCTACCATCTGTAAACATGACAGTCTTTCACTGAAGCCCTATGGCTCGATAACTTTATTTGTCCTAGTTAGACCTAGGGCTGTCGACATAGTTTTTGATGTCATCTCATAGTGAGATTTGTTCCAGATGAAGATAGGCATACCTTGGCTAGCTTCTATGAATGGAATTTTCTTTGTTACCCATAAATTTCTGAAGTTCTCCCATGAAGGTTTTGTGCACATAGTGCATGCCACTAGATACTAGCCTTTGGTGTCCCATAAGGGATATCCATTAGACCATTTTTGGCCTACCCCGGTTGGTCCGCTTCCTCCAAGAACAAACCTACTTCACAAGAACTACGTGAAGTACAAGACTGGGGGCAAGGGACAACCAAACTTGGCTCTTCCTATAGCACAACAACTGGCAGCACCTTATTCCCGAAAAGGGAAGGAGACAGTGACCTCCCCTCAGGATGACTTGTCTACTTCCCTCTCTTGGGAGGAGTATTGGATGAGAAAGCCTAGCTTCTAACCATTAAGTTTGATGATTCCTCCTTGGAATAGAACCAAGATCAGGATATCAGACCTCCCTACTAAACTTCCTGGACCTTGGTACTACCTGTATGGTAAAGGAAAAGGTTCTTGTGGAGAGGCCTCTCTGTCTCAACCTCTACGACTGCCTACCGCTCCTACTCCCAAAGTAGTGAACGGGAAGATGCCCATTGCTGAGGCACTTGAGTGGACTTCCCCCACTACTTCTCAATTTCTTCCTTTTTCTCCCATTCAGGAGTCTATTCCTCCACCAGAAACAGTTGTAGTGGACACTCCCATGGATGAGTAGGAGACTTCTATTCCTCCATGTAGCCTCTAGCTTCCAGTTCAAAGAGTCACATAAACCACATTGTGCATGAGAATAAGTGTTGATGAAAGGCTCTCATGGCTAAGCAAGCCACCTTACAAAGGAAGGAAGAGGAGACAACCACCCTTGTATCAAGGCCTCCTACTACATCATCCTCTCTCCTCCCCTTTTCTTTTTTTCAAACCAACTCTATATTTCTTTCTACTTATGTTGCCAGTATGAATACACCTGACCTTAAAAGGTGTAGGTGTTCATTGCTCCTTTGGTGGAGCTACCTTTCTTGATGTCCATTTTTTATGTCCCACCTTTCCCGAAGCCCATAGATATGACAATAACCTCAGTCATATCTACTGCAGTTCTTTCCTCCTCTTCCTCTATACTTCTTGCCTCATCTATTGGGAATTCACCTCCTCTGATGAAGCATAAGGTAGAGAGTGGTCCTTCTAGTAATAGAAGACATAAGAGGAGTCCACCTTCTCTGAAAGGTGGTCCTATGTTGGCTTGTTATTTCCTAGTGACGGAACCAATCCCATCTTCCCCTGAGTTTCTCAGCGCTCCTGAATCACTCGGTGAGCCTAGAGGTGAACCTAGGGTGCAACCTTCCCTGTTCATTGAGGTAAGACATAGAACTCTTGTGAAGTGCATGTTTAACTCTCTGGATGAGGTTTTGGCCTTGTCAATAATCTTCATGAAATCACTGACTTTAGCTCCACAAGAGCTCAGTGGAGAGGACCTTGCAGGGCCCTCTTCCTTAGCCCTTGTTGTGGGAGGGTCAAATGCTCCTCCTCTTAACATCACACCACTACAAGCTCATCTTCCTTCCCCCTACACTAATCTAGAGTGGGAAGTGGATAACCTATTGGTTGATCAGTGCTAGGGGGAGGCCTCTTCTTTATGTTTAGATTAGATATGTGTGTGTGTTGTGATGTGTTCCCCCATGATTGTGTTATGTGTACCTGGATGACCCTCACCACCCCTGTTGGTTCTTGGATATAGGTGTGGTTTTTGTGTCGTAAACCTTCTTCTATTTATATCATAATTATTCCATGTTTTTGAATTGATTTTTGATAAATTACGGATGATGCAAAGCATTGGGGGAATTTAGGCTTCCCTTCCATGTTGAACTAATTTTTTTATCTTACTTTGTCTTCTCATGCATTCTTCACATGGCCTAATATAGTAGGGTGTTGATGACAATTCATTTTATATACTATTACTATACATATATATATTTATGAGTAGTTTTGACCCAAAAATATCAGGCTACCCCTATGCCCTTTGTTCGTGTTTTCTTTCATTTTTTTCTTTTCCATTATAGTTCTCTCTTCTTTGCTTGAGTTGTCCCTCTTATGTGTGACAATGCCACTTCTTCAATATTTTGGTTTTGAGAAAATGCATTTGTTGCCAACAAATATTTTCTCGAGAATATTCATAAACCTCTTTTCAAAGAATCACATTCTTGACTTGAAACCCTAATGGAATGTGTTTCCTTCATCATGGGCTCATAAAGAAATAATTTGAGAACCTTCCTCTAAAGTGGGAATAACTTTGGTCTTCCCCTCACGTGGGGGCATAGTCTTCCTTTCAAATTCCTTGATGATGAATCAATTCAAGAAAGAAATCTCCTTCGCATTTTTGAACAATGTGTCCCTTGAGTGGACCCCTTCTTCATGCTAGGGTTCCCAAGGGACCCCTTTGAGAGTTTCCCAATTTTTGATGGTCTGTACGACTTTCTTCCTACTTGCCTACATGGCTACTTTCTAACATGTTCTATTTGTGGGAAAGCATGTTGCTTTATAGGTGTGCCTATGAAACTACTTTCTGACTCTACAAATTCTGATTTCTTTGGTTTCCTTCATGTGAGAGATCTTGGTAGTGGCTCCCTTGTAGGTTTGCGGGTATGTAGATCACTTTCTTGGTTTTTGTTCATGTGAGAGATCTTGAAGGACACCTTCCCTATAGGTTTGTAGGTCTGTAGGGCACTTTCTTGGCTTCCTCCATTTGAGTGATCTTGGGGGATGCTTCCTTGCAGGTCTGTTGGCCTGTAAGGTGATTTTCTAGGTATCCTTTAGGTGAGAGTTCTTGGGGGACACCTTCCTTTCAAGTCTACAGGCCTATGAGGTGCATTCTTCATAGGGCTTCCTTCATGTGAGAGATCTTGGGGGTTGGCCCCTTGCAGGTCTGTAGACATGTAAGACACTTCCATTCGTCAGCTTCATAGTTATGTTGGGCTGTGAAGTCCTTTTCTTGGCCTGCACTCTCGAGTTCACCAAATTGTGGTATGCTTCCTCAATGGTTCAGGTATACATTTCCAACTCTACTACTTTGATCTACTTTACCGAAGCACTCATCAATATTTGTGCTCACTAAAGTGGGGGAAAAATGTATAGGAGCGAATTTGTATCCCTTATACAAATTCCCCTTTTTCCCTTCTTTAATTTAGAAAACAAAATTTGAAGGCTAAATTTCACATAATCCTATTCCCTTCATTCTACTTGGCGATTGTTGTGTGTTGGAAAAAGAATAACTTTCGGGGATGCTTGCACAATGTGCAAATTTCCATGTGGCACACTTACGTCCCTGGTAGATACCTGCATTTGGAGCTTGCAAAGGAATTACACTTCCCATTGGAAGTCAATTTGTAATGCCCCCTTTGACTGATCAACCCGAATATGGTCAATTTCTTCATTCTCTCCTTCAAATTCACTCCTTCTACAAGCTTTTCATATCTTTGCATCTTTTAAGCATTCGGTTGATCTCTCCAAGAATTTCTCTAAGCATCCTACACAAATTTTCTTGCATCCATCACTCTCAAGTAGCACTTTGCACTCCATAGAAGTAGCATCAACACTCCACTAACTCTGTAGAGAAAGTGTGGAACCAACTGTTAAACATGTGTAGGACAACTAAGAGGGGGGTGAATCAATTGTCACAAAAAAATAGACTTAAAACTCCAAACTTATTAATTCCACAACCACACTATTTTGTTATTAAGTTATAGAATGAAACAAAGATAATAGAAAATAAATCAACACAATGAACACCAATTTTTTACGTGGAAAACCCAATGAGGGAAAAACCACGGTGAGGGTTAACTCACAATATAAAAGATTGTAAATAGAATACAAAGGCTCACTACCCAAAAGAGGACTGACTGTCGATATACAAAGGCTTACTGCCTACAAAAAGGACTCACTATCCAATAGGGAGGCTCACTTCCTAAAGATACAAAAGGGAACAAAATATCCACCACAACAATTAAAGCACATTCATAGGATTGTAGAAACCTTTAGATTACTACCATCAACACACTAAAAAATTGCTATCACAACTCACTCATACACACTTCTACTCTTATGATTTGTGGCTCACTTTCATCACTTTGCATCACATTGTCATACATCTCTTCACAATTTGACTTGGTTTTATACCCTCCTTAACCTTAGAAACTTTCTCCAAGGTTGGCAACAATACATTGTTTCATAAATTTAAATTAAGTCGCCAAAGTTAAAAATTCTTATGGTGGAAAGAAATGATAGTGGACCAATAAAAACATTTAACCAAGACCAAAAATAGTATTGTTGAATCTTCTACACATTTCCTCAATTAAATTTTATTCTTCGAATGAAGTGTAAACACCAAGTCGGCCAAACCTAATGAAAGCAAAAAAGAACATTGATGTACACATTTTCGAACAAGAAGATGGCACACATATGCCACAACACACTTCCATATGCATGAGAATACATCTCAGAATCTTCCAGATACATTTGTAGCAAAACAAAAAACTTCCATCACCAAAAACCTTTCACCGGTCCATCAAGACTATGCAAACACATACTAAAATATTGAAACATGACTTTCGGTTTACCAAAATTCAAACTTCTTTTCTAGAGATTTGAAAAGACCTTCACAAGACATATCCTAGATCTACAAGATCTAAAAAAAACCATCAGAGAATTGCGGAGTAGAAATATTTCTCCTAGTCCACAGAAAACCAACTCTGCCAGAATAGTTCACATACCAGTGAATGTAACTTTCACGTACCATCAAGCTAGAAGCTAAAAATCTGGAGATATCACCACTAGATCCTCATTAACAAACCTTTAGATCTGTACAGGCATAGGATAAACACAAGAGAAATGCAGAGCACATATTGGAGCATATTTTGAACACTTTCATTACTTTGACTTCACTTCTTTACTAATTTTCTCAAAAGCACTTGGAAACTTATCAAACCAACACTTCTGCAACACTATAAAGATAGCTCCATGTAATCACAACATCTCAATAGCATCTCAACCATACATGTACAATATGCAACATACTAAACTATGTTGACATCAATGACAACATAAATGACAACACCACCAAACTAGCTCATACTTGCAACAATCTCGCTCTTTGTCATTGATGGCAACAGATGATGTGAAAAACCATTAAAGACAAAAAAAATTGCACAATATCTAGGGAGAACACCTTCTCTTCTTTTGCAACTATTTTTCACATGACTTTCTCTCCCCCTTTGACATCAATGGAAAAGATCAACAAATCTGAGTACTCCCCATTAGGAGTACACTCATACTGCAACAATGAAAACCTTTTCTACTCCCCCTACGGAGTAGACCCATTTATCGATCTATATAAATGAAGAATTTGTGTATTCACTAGACTGATGCACCTTCATGTGCACCTAGTTAGGAGGGCCAATGACCCCCAACCTCTCCCTAAGATGCTCAAAAGTATCCTTCGAAAGAGCCTTAGTAAATATATCTGCAATTTTTTTGTTGTCACATACTCCAGTCTGACCTCATTCTCCAACACTTTTTCTCTCAAAAAATGATACTTGATAGATATGTTCTTTGTTCTTGAACGAATAACCAAGTTCTTTGAAATGTTTATTGCACTTTTTTATCACAGAAAATAGAAATAGGCTCATCACACATTACTCCAATTTCCTTTAGTGTTTTCTTCATCCACAAAACTTGTGTGTAGTAGGATGCTACAACAAAATATTCTACCTCTACTGTGGATAGAGAGACTGAGTCTTTCTTTTTTCTCAACCAAGAAACTAATCTTCCACTAAGAAAGAAAGCACCACCATTGGTACTCTTTAGGTCATCTACACATCTGACACAGAACATCTATATAAGAATTCAAGGTGAAATCATCACTCTTAGGATACCATAGTCCATAATCTAGTGTAACTTGAAGATATCTAAATATCCTCTCAATAGTTGTGACATTTGTTTCTCTAGGATCTGCTTGGAATCTAGCAACTAAACACACTACATGTATAATATCTGGTCTGGTAGCAGTAAGTTACAATAGTACACAAATCATGGATTTGTACTTGCTCTGATTAATCTTAGCAGATTCATCATCCTTGCTCAATTTGCATCTGGTTACCATAGGGGTACAAACTGGTTTGGAATCATCCATCCCAAACTTCTTCAACAGTTCTTTTACATACTTATATTGTGAAATGAATATCCCTTTATTAGTTTGATTCACTTGTAGGCCAGGAAAGAAATTCAATTCACCAATCATAGACATCTCAAATTCCTTTTGCATCTCTTCAAAAAACTTTTTACACATTCCTCCATTTCCACCAAAAATGATATCATCAACATAAACAACTACAATCAACTTTTTTTATCTTGCATTTTGAAGTAAAGATTGTTGTCAATAGAACTTTTGTTGAATCCTTTCTTTTTCAGATATTTTTCCAGTCTTTCATACCAAGATTTTGGAGGTTGCTTTAATCCATACAATGCTTTCTTCAACTTACAAACCATGTCTAGTTTGTAAAACAACTGAAACCCTTTAGGTTGCTCCATATACACTTCTTCCTCTAACTCACCATTCAAAAATGCTGACTTAACATCCATATGATATACTTTGAAGTCCTTGTGTGCAGAAAATTCCAAAAACATTTTGATTGCTCCCATTCTAGCCATAAGGGAAAATGTTTCTTCAAAATCTATTCCTTCAACTTGTGAATATCCTTTGCATACTAGTCTTACTTTATTTCTTACAACTTCTCCACTTTCATTCAGCTTATTCCAGAACACCCATTTTGAACCAATCATTTTTTTATTCATGGTCTTGGGACTGTTCCTGCTGATTCTTTTCTATTTGCCACCCCTCTTTCATAACTCTCTGCAACCTTCATCTCACACAGATTCTATAGATTTAGGTTCTATTTTAGAAAGTAAACACAAATTTACCTTAGCTGAACTCTCTTCTGTCTCACACCTCCACCTTGTCTCCAAACATTAATCTTTAAGATGATCTTCACACACATTTAGGAGTCCCAATAATGGGTTCAGTTCATTTTCTTCTTCTACTTCTTCTTCCACTTGTTCTTCTTCTTATTCTCTCTCTTCCTTCCCTGCTTCTGGCACATGTCCCAAATAGGATCACGTCAACTTCACTTATCTCAATAGATCTGTGTATGTATTCATCAACTTTCACATTAGCACTTTCAATAATCTTCCTGAATATTTTGTTAAAGCATTTGTATGCTTTTCTAGTAGTAGATTATCCAAGAAAGATTCCTTCATCACATTAGCATCAAAATTTCCAAGATTTTCATCATCACTTTTAATATAGCATCTGCTTCCAAATACCTTAAAGTATTTCACAATAGGAGCCTTACCGGTCCATAACTCAAAAGGTGTCTTTGTGTTGTTTTGTCTGATCTGAACTCTATTAAGAAAATAAATAGCAGTATGTATCACCTCTCTCTAGTATACATCTGGTACATTTGATTCTTTCATCATGGTTCTAGCAACTTCCTGTATAGTCTTGTTTTTCCTTTCAACTAATCCATTTTGCTGAGGAGTTCTCATAGCAAAAAATTGTCTTCTTATGCCATGTGTTGTTAACATAATGCATTAAATTCACCAGAAGTGAATTCTCCACCTCTATCAAATCTCAAACACTTGATTTTCATATTTACTTCATTCTCCACTCTTGCTTTGAATACCTTGAACCTATCCAGGGCTTGAGTCTTTTCTTTGAGAAAAGAGACCCATTTCATTCGAGTGTAATCATCAATAAGCAACATGAAATATCTATCACCATTCAAACTTCCAGTCCTTTTTGGACCATAGAGATCAATATGTACCAACTC
The DNA here is from genome assembly GCA_007258455.2 of Sequoia sempervirens. Taxonomy (NCBI): domain Eukaryota; kingdom Viridiplantae; phylum Streptophyta; class Pinopsida; order Cupressales; family Cupressaceae; genus Sequoia; species Sequoia sempervirens. The sequence continues at coordinate 264,941,212 of VDFB02353493.1, forward strand.
CAGCATGCGTGTAGTAGAATGCTCTTTTCCCTTAAAGCCACATCTTGTCTATTTTCCCAATTGACAACTTCTACATATAGCATTGGTAGGTCTTGAGATTCTAGGCATTCCTCAAATAATCTCCTTTGCACTGATCTTGACTAGGTTATCAAAATTCACATGTCCCATTCTTTGATGCCATAACCAAATTTCACTTATTTGAGATACAAGACAATGACATCAACTCCCTTCAACTGATAGATGTTTCCATGAGTTCTTCTTCCATTAGCAGTCATATCTCCATTTCTGGATCCTTTTCTAATTTCATAGGTATTATTATGAAACACAAGTTTAGAACCATTGCTACACATCTGACCAACACTCAAAAGGTTATTCCTCAAACCCTTCACATAATATACATCATCAGTACTATGCACTCCATCAAAACTAATCAAAAATTTTCCACAAATCTTAGGTCCTAAATCATCACCAGACATAACTAGGCCACCATCATATTTCTCAAGTTTAGTGAACTTACTCTTATCTTAGGTCATGTGATTTGAACATCCACTATCAATTACCCAGTAATCTTCATCTTGTCTTAAATGAAAAGTAGTAACTAAAGTACCTTCCATCCTATTTTTCTTACTCTCTAGAGATTTCTTGCTTACACATTTTCTAGGGTTAGTGGATACATATTTACTTTCCAGAGCTAAAAATAAGTGTTCATTATCATCAACCTCATTCTCAAATTCATCATCATAAATTCCTACTTCTTTAACATAGTATAACTTCTTATATTTCTTATCCTTCCTATCCTTATCCTTATAATCCTTGTTCTTCTTATGTGCATCCCTATTCAGACATCTTGAAGCATAATGACCAATATTACTACAACTAAAGAATTTAAAGCACAACATACCTTTGTACTTTCCAGTACCTTTCTTCACTTTCTAGTGAAATTAGCCTCCAATTCATCAACACCATCACTATCTGGTTCCTCTTCAATCTTCATTGCCTTAAATGCCATTTCTCTATTTTCTTCTATCTTGTCATCTTTCTAGAACTTTCTCAATTCAAATACTTGCAAGGTGCCAAACAAGTATTCCAATGTGTACTTCTTCAGATCATACATTTCGTCCATCACCGAGATCTTATCGCTATAGCAATCTGGTAGGGTGATTAGGATCTTCTCAATTATGTCTTCATATGATATTTTTCTTCCTTGATTCCTAACTTCATTTGCAGTCAATTCAACCCTATGAAAGAAAGTTGTAAAGTCTTCACCTTCTTCCATCTTCAGATTAACAAATCTGTGCTTTTCCGCCAGCTTCTTTGTCAATTTTACTCTTTCATTTCCTTCATACATGTCTTCCAACTTCTTCCAGACCTCATAAGCAGTTTCCAAAGAAAAAACTTTAGCTCACTCATTTTTAGACAATCCGCTACAAATAGCATGCTTCGCCTTCTCATTTTCTTCATAAGAAAATATCTCATCTATAGTAGTAAGACCACTAGACGGGGGGGTATACTTATTCTCAACTACCTTCCACATTTTGAAACCAAGAGAGATAATATATCCTTTCATCTATCCCCTCTAGTCATTGTAGTTAGTTCCATCGAACATAGGGATTTCCAACTTATGTGCCATCAGATCTTCCTTAAGTAGTTAAGCTCTACAACAAGGAACCAAAGCTCTAATACCAATTGTTAAATTGGTGTAGGAGAACCGAGACGGGGACTGAATTAGTTGTCACAAAAATTCAAACTTAAAACTCAACACTTATTAATTCCACAACCACACTATTATGTTATTAAGTTATAGCATGAAACACAGATAACAAAAAGTAAATCAAGGCAATGAACACCAAATTTTTACATGGAAAACCCAATGAGGGAAAAACCACTATGAGGGTTAACTCATAATATAAAAGATTGTAAATAGAATACAAAGGCTCACTGCCCAAAAGAGGAGTCACTATCTATATACAAAGGCTCACTACCTACAGAAAGAACTCACCGTCCAACAAGGATGCTCACTACCTACAAATACAAAAGGGAACAAAAGATCCAAGACAATAATTAAAGCACATTTGCAGGATTGCAGAAACCTTCAGCTTATTGCTTTCAACACCTCTAAAAAATTGCTATCATAACTCAATCACACACACTTTTTCTCTTATTATTTGTGGCTCACTTTCGTCACTTTTCATCACATTGTCATACATCTCTTCACAATTTGACTTGATTTTATACCATCCTTAACCTTAGAAACTTTCTCCAAGATCGGCCACAATAATTCATTTCATAAATTTAAATTAGGTTGGCAACTCAATATTACCATGGTGGAAAGGAATGAGAATGGACCAATAAAAACATTTAACCAAGACCAAAAATAGTATTTTTGAATCTTCTACATGCTTCCTCAAATAAATTTTATTCTTCGAATGGAGTGTAAACACTAGGTCAGTCAAACCTAATGAAAACACAAAAGAACATTGATGTACACACTTCCCAATGAGAAGATGGCATGTGAATGCCACAACATGCTTCCATATGCATGAGAATAAATCTTAGAATCTTTGAGATACATCCACAACAAAATAAAAAACTTCCATCACAAAAAACCTTTCACCAATCTATCAAGACTGTGCAAACACATATTGAAATACTGAAACATGACTTCCAGTTTACCAAACTTCAAACTTCTTTTCCAGAGATTAAAAAAAACCTTCACAAGACATATCCCAGATCTGCAAGATCTGAAACAAACCATTAGAGAATTGTGAAGCAGAATTATTTCTCCCAGCCCACAAAAAACCAACTCTACTAGAACAGTTCACATACTGGTGAACATAAATTTCATGTACCATCAAGCCAGAAGCTAAAACTCAAGAGATATCACCACTAAATCCTCATTAACAAAACTTTAGATCTGCACTGGCATAGGATCAACATAGGATAAATTTAGAGCACATACCAAAGTACATTCTGAACACTTTCATTACTTTGACTACACTTCTTTACTAATTTGACCAAAAGCACTTGGAAACTTATCAAACCAACACTTCTGCAACACTATAAAGATAGCTCCAAGTACTCACATCTCAACAACATCTCAACCATACATGTAAAATTTGCAACATACTAAACTGTGTTTACATCAATGACAACATAAATGACAATACCACCAAACTAGTGATCCCACAATACTGGTTTACAATTTTTGGCCAAACTGGACACTAAACTGATTTTTTCTAACTAAATCTTCACTTTCAAACACCTATAGCGGCTAAATCATGAGGAATTTGAAGATGATGCAAACTAGTGATTTGTGAAATTTTTTCTATAGATTCTAAGTATTTTTTTTCAAATTTTTTGGAATCATATTGCACTTCTTTTTCCATCTCCTTTGAAAACTAGTTTTTCAGTAAACACCATTTTTAAGGAGTGATGCTCACCATACAACACATAACTTTTTTTCCATGAAGGATACAATTCTAATTTTTTTGAATTTAGATTTATAACTATGATATCTAGTGCTTCCAATATAGTGTTTTATTGAATATTTTTTTCTTAATCAAGTTTCAAAGTCAAACCAATTACAATTCAGACATAGGCGTATAACACAACTTTTTTTGTATGTATCAAAATTCAAATTTTTTTGTTGGATCAAGGACTTCAATATCTGGTGCACTCATAATTTTTAAACTTTTTTTTTATAATCTTCTATTTTTCCACATGTGCAAAATAAAGAGCTTGATTTTTGGTGAAAAACCTACATTCACAAGAAATAAAAAATAAATATAATAATCAAATTAAATTTAATTAAAATTATACTTTTTTGGAAGCTTATAATAAGGACTACATACTTACAAAATATAAATTTGAAATTAATTCATTTAATCCTCCAAAACGTAAATCAAAAGTGGTTTTTTATCAGCATTTTGATAGGTGTAAAGGAGACTCTAATATATGTATGGTTTAAAACTAGCGGGTTTCTATCCAAGGGGGCTTGGTCTAAAGTGGTTTGATCAAATCCTCTTCAATTGGAATCCTCTAAATGGAACTTTTCAAGCCTTAAATAATTATAATTTCTAAAAAATATGATTTCAGCAAAAATTAGGATCCCCCAGAAAGTGTAAACCACTATTGTGGCATCACTAACTTTGCAACACCAACACCATTGTAGCAGAGGATTGAGTCCTCTCATTTTATCCTCTATTAGTTAGTGAGCTCTTGGTGGAGGTGGTAAGATTTCTACTCCTCTCCTCTATGATTTCGTGGGTAGCACCCTACTGTTTTTGTAGTGCTTTTGTGTTCTTTACTTCATTTCCTTATTTATCATATATTTCTCCATTATCGCTATCTTGGTTGTCCATGAAGGTGGAAACACCTAAACAGGGGTTTGACTAAGGTAGGCCCCTATATAGCCACCCAACAATTTTCCTCTTTATTGTGTGTAGGTGGACGTGTTACTTGGAGCTAGCTGGAAAATGAGTACCTCTGTGAGATTATTCTTGCCACCTTAACTCTTGTGTATTTACTTTATCATATTCATGCATATCTTGCCTACTTCATAGCTTTGTTTTGGCCCTTCGAAACTACTTAGCTAGGTCGCTATTCCATTTTCTAGTGTTTAAATTTGTCTCTTTAGTCCTCTGATCATACGGATGCCAACACGCCTAAGAGATGCCAGTGCGCTGCATTGTCATCCCAAAACCATGCTTTCATCCTCAGGCAGAGAGCTTCTTGAGGTGCAGTATTAAACCTGAAAACTAGCTTGCCTAGCCCTATTTTTTGTTTTGAGTCTGCAAAGTGATTTAAGGACCTTATAGTCCTCGTCATTCTAGTCCTGCATCTCCTAACACCCCTTTAAGCTGAGGTTAGTTAGGGTAGCCTTTTGCTCTTGGCTCTTTATGACCTGTGGCATTGAACGTGGTTGGTCACCCTCTCTTATAGAAACATTATGTTTGGGCATTGGATCAGTGAAAATTTACAAGTTTTTATTCGAAGGAGCAACAAACTTATTGCCTTGATTGCTAACACCTACAATGGATAAATGACCAGAATCAATGAGGTCTTGCACAAGATGTTTAAGATGCTTAAAATGTTTCATTTCATGTCCATTTTGTCGATGATAATAGCAATAAATATTTGATTTAAAGTTCGGGGGTGAAGGCTTAGTAGGGTCAGGTGGTTTGATGGTAGGTAAGGTAATCATTTGTTGTTGTAAAAGATGGGACATTGTGTTATGAAGGGTGTTAGGTAAGGGTGTGAATTGTCTTTTTGGATCACCATAACTAAAGGGAATTGAGGTTTTAACAGCTACTATTTCATTATTCACATTTTTAGGTGTAGGTTGAGGAGGATTAAATTGAAGGAACCCTTTGTTTTTCTTTCTAAATGGCTGGGAATCATTTTGGTTGGCAGGTTCAAATTTCTCAATTTGGCTAGAAGTGGACCATGTAACTCGACTACTAATTGAATTTTGATAATCATAAAGGGTAGTACACAAATGCATGAAGGATGAAAATTTCATCATAGTGAGCTTATCCTGAATCTTACTTTGCAGGATTTCTATGAACATATTTTGAAGGTGTGGGTCAGGGACCTTGACATCGATTTGGGAATAAAGTGATTGATAGGGTGAGATAAAATAAGTTATCTTTTCTTCCTCATTTTTCTTACATCTCATCAAATTATCCAATGTTTTCTTAGGATCCATGTGCACTTGGAAATGGTTTACAAATGCATCAATAAGTTCATTAAATGAACGAATTGAATTATTCGGTAAAGATGAGAACCATTCCAGGGCTATGTCTTTTAAAGAACTAGGAAAGAGTTTGCCAACAATTTATCATCAAGGAAAAATTCACTGCATAAAGTGGTATAAGCATTGACATGGTTAGAAGGATCTCCCTTCCCTCCATATTTCTCAAATCTAGGCACCTCCACACCTTATGGAATTGGTTTTTTCAATATCTCAAAGGACAATGGGTTGCTTTTAACATAATATGTGGGTGGGCCATTCTAGTTCTTGTTTATGGTGGAGATTTGTTTTTCCATGGATGAAACTGTTTGGAAAATTTGTGTTATGAGAGGATCAATACAAGTGGTATGAGGTGGAAGTGAAAGTGGTGATGGTATATATGTACTAGTTAGGAGAGAAAGTGAATGGAATGCTTATAGGTGGTAATGTGGTAGAAGATAAAACATGTGATTCCACATAGGAACTAGGGATGCTAGTAGGAATACCCATGGGAGGAATCACATTACTAACTTGTTGCATTGATGTTGTGATTTGAGGAGTGGTATAGGTAGGTATTGAGGTTACAGTTGAGGGAGGAGGAATTTGAGTTCCTCCTTTGTTTGTGACATTGTTTGTTTGGATAGGAGCACTAGATATTGATGGGAGATGTTTTCCAGATATTTAAACTATGTTTGTCACAAGGTCAAGGCCCTCATCACTTTCAAGCATACGGTGAATGTTTTCTATGGTAGGAATTGCAATAGCAATTTTTTTTTCAAGGCTAACTTGGTGTTGTAGGTGGAAAAAATACTCATGAATTTGAATGATTTTCTCTTGTGGGATATCATCAATCCTTGGTTCAACATGCATACTACCTAAAGGTAAAGAGTTGCTAAGGCTATTATCCATGCCTAGTGTACTAGTGTCAATACTAGGAGTGGAAGCTCTAGATAACCCAACATCCACAACAATTGTGTTATCACGAGATGCCATGAGTCTTGAATTTCTTCTCACTAAGGTATTAGAAATAGGACACCAAACACTCATGCAAAGGCTACTAAATGAAGGTTGAATTCAAATGCAATATAAACTAACAAGAATGAAATGCTTAAAACTGAAATTCTAGAAAGTAACACTAAAATCTAGAAACAACAAACAAAAAATTAGAAATTGAAGATTAAATGTCAGAAAATGTAGTGAAAAATATGCAACTAGATTGATTCACCCAGGGTGGCAAATGAGTCCAGGTAGTGCATTTTTGGAAAATTTTCAGAATTTTTGAATTGTTTTTTAAGCTTTTTTATATTTTCTAATGCAAATATGATATGGAAATGCAGAATTTTACTTTTTTTAATGAAATGAAGTGCAATAATGCAAGCTAAATGAACTTTTCACTCATGCAAATTTTGAAACCCTAGAATGTAAATTAAACAATGCAAAATACAATGCAATGTTAATGTAAGCTATTCCTAGGATTTAAATGCACTCTAAATAAGAAATATGATGCTCTAAATGTAGGTTCACTAGAATGTACCAAGGATTTTTTTGATGTGGGGGATCTCTTACACTTCTAGGGTTTTGCACCTAAAAGGAGAGAGGTACCAAAAATCTTAATGGCTCACTCAAGAACAAACCCTTGAGATTCCAATGTAAGAGATATTGAAATATGTCAAAGGGGATTGATATAAATGTTGAGAATTGATAAAAGAGATTAACTACTAATGCAAAAATTAGAAAATGCAAGATGTTTGAAAACATGTTGTGATATGCAAAATAACCTAGAAATGTAAGAAAACTATAACAGAAACTTGTGAAATTAAAAGTGTGCACCTGGAGACTAGAAAGAGATGGAAAGGAGCTCTGTAATCCTGAAGAATTCATGGTTGATGCCAACTAAGACTCATACGCTAAGCTGGGTGACTTAGTTCTATTTTGGGGAAGATTCTACCGGAACAAGTTTTGGACAACTAGGTACTCAGAACTGCAAAAATATTTGTTTGAGCCTAGGAAGTGGGACTCATTCACCACTAATGGTGAATCAGCTCACCTTAGGATTTTTGGAAATTCAAAAGTGGAATTTGTAGCTCCCAGTCTGCACTTCTGCTCTTGATTCAAATCTGGGTCTGAAACTATCAAATTCGACCTGTAGATGTTCTCCAAGCTTCTCTTAGGGTTTTGAAAAATTTGAATGACTTTGAAAAATCTACAACTTAGACTTGCAAATCACATGCAAAGAGAGGGAAAAATTGTTGAGGGTTAGTGAATAGGGATTTTCCTTGGTCAAACCCCTTGTTGGTAATTAAACCCTTGAAAATGAAATGAAATATGAAAAGAGAATGATTACTAAACAAAGATAATGCTACAACTCACTAAACCCTTGAAGTAGAATTCTACAGACATGCAAGTAATAGCTTCAATGGATGTAGACTTGAAGATGCTTGAAATAATTAGAATGGTTAAGTGATGGATTGATTAATTGATTGAATGATTGGGGGTGAAATGTGTGGAAAATCCCTATATTTATACACAATTACACAATAATTCCTTAAAATACCACATTATAGGCTGACCTTAGGTCTTAGAAAATAAAAAGCAGCCAAAAATTTGAAATAATTTTGAGTTTTGTGCCAAAGGGGACTCATTCACCCCTAATGGTGAATGGGTCCCACTTAAGTCATTTTAAGTGGGTTCAGAATTTAGATATTTTAAATGATGTTTATCGAGATTATTTTCAAAAATACACTTCAGTAAGGCCTATAAGCATAAAATGGGACCAATTAAAGCCTAAGAAAGGTCAAATTATTAATTACAAGCCTAGAAAAGTGTGAAAGTTTGTTACAACACATTACAACACTTTGAAATAAGGCTTGGTAAATGATAAAAAGAGGTGGTTTAGGTGAAATATATTAATAAGATCCTAGAAAAGTGTGAAGGTGTGTTAGAACATTTCACAACACTTTTGTAAGGCATCATAAAATTCTTATTAATTCACAAGGGCCTAAGACCTAATCTGAATGTGTTGACCACATTACAACACTAAATCAAGGAAAAAATAAGCAAACATCCACAAGAAGGATCCAAATGAACGTGAAAATGTCCAAAGATCCATTTTTCTACACTATAGGTAGAGTTTTCAATGGTATGGTCCATACCTAATGAACTAGTGTCAACACTATGAGTGAAAGAGCTAGATAACTAAGATCCATGATGAGTGTGTTATCATGGGATGACATGAGTCTCAAACTACATCTCACTATAGTATTAGCAATAGGATACCAAGTTATAAAGCTCATACTAGGGTCAATCAAGGAAGGATAATGAATGTGAGATAAATGTAATTAACACAAGATAAAGGATATGATTTAATTCCAATTCTTATGTTTTCAAATGCACTTGAAATGAAACCAATATTGAAAAGATTGCTAATGTGTCTAGTAATTTTGCAAATTGAAACAATAATCTAAAGACAACACCTAGAAGTATAGATGATAAGATTTTAATGTTTTAAAATGCAGCTTCATACCTAATTAGGGACTAATACGCCTAGGTGGGCGAATGAGTCCAATTTAGGGTTTTTAAGCCTTATTGGAAAATTCTGAGTTGATTTTAATGTGCCTAGGTTGTATGCTTAATTGACTATTTAAAAGTATAGGTTTCCAATGAAATTGAATGATGCAAAATGAAAAAAATGCAACCTATATGCACTTTTCACTAATGCAATATTTAGAAGCCCTAAATTTAATCCAACGAATACAAATGTAACATAGATCTAGGACTATAATGTTCTCCAAATTAGAAATCGAAGGGTCCAAAGGTCAAATTCACAAAAATGAACAATAGGGAAATAGAATTCCACCTTTTGGGAGATGGAATTGGACCCATTTCACACTTCAATTCATTAGGAAAGTAGATCCCTCAACCAAGTGACTTGATTGGAGAATGGCTAGTGGGTTCCTAGTGTAATTGGATGGGGGTTCGCCATTAAACAATTCTTTAAAAGAAGAAATTGAATGTGCTATGCAAACTTACTATATGACTTAGGAATTTGAAAGCATGAAAAAAGATTGATAAATTGAAATCAAACATTAAAGTAGCTAGTAGAATGGTGGAGTGAAAACAAGGTCTGCAACTCTAAAGATACTGGGACTAATACACTAGGTTGGGCATATGAGTCCTACTACAAGGTTTCTAAGTAGAATCTAGAATATTCTGATGATTGATCAAGATCTACAAAAAGATGGAAAAAAGGGGTATACTGGGATTAATACACCAGGTTGGGCATATAAGTCATGTTGTTAGGGTTTTACTAATACTTATGTAGCCTCTAGTTATCTTTAGCTTCCTTCTTCTCCAATCTTTAAGTCTAAATTCTAGTCTATAGGTGAGTTTTCGTGAAGATGACAACTTTGGCAACTTTTCCAACTTTTCCTTCAAAGTATCTTCAAGCTCCAATTCACCTAGATTTGCAAACATGGATCAAGAGAGAAAAATAGTGTTTTGTTAGGGAATATGAGTTTCCCTTGGTCAAACCTTGTTTTGGTAATTAAACCTTGAAATGAAATGGGAAAGCATGAAGGAATGATGAATGAAAAAATGCAATATTGCAACTCACCAAACCCTTGAAATGAAGGTTGCAATCTTGTGTGAAGTGGCTTCAATGGATGTGGATCTTGACTCTTGATTGAATGCTTGAAACTCTTTCTTGAATGCTTGATTGAAATCATGAAACCTACATAGATCACAAATGTTAGCTCACAAACACACATGATGCATGAAGGTTTTGACATGATGCTTGATTCTTGAATGTAGCTCCCAATTCTTGATGATTTTCTCTTGAATGCTCTTGTAAAATCTTGCATGAATACTTGAAGGCTCTTAGATTGCTTGCTAGGAGAAACTTAATGAAATGGCCTTGTATTTATACATTTTTATGCTTAATTTCCAAAACTTCCAACACTACAAGCCGACAATCAAAAATTGAAATTAAGGATAATAAAATCTTGCCAAAAATTTGAATTAAAATATGTCCTAGGTTAAAGAGGGACTAATTTATGCCTAGTTGAGAGTGTATGAGTCCCAAAGGCTTGAACTCGGGACACATACTTGGGTATGTGCAAGATCATGATGGGCCAAAAAGTGGCAATATGATGGGTATGTGGCTGATGACTATTTTTTTACTCAAAATTAATGAAACAAAATGGGTTTCTAAAGGAGATTCTCAACTTTCCACCGATATAAATTATTCTTTACTTTGAATTTAATAAGTAATTATTATTCATTTTCTATTCAAATTATGACTAAAGTCCTAATTGATAGGTTGATTGAAAAACACCTATAGCTTTCAAACCGTATCACATTTTTTGAATCCAAAACATGTGTCACATTCTATGTTTTGTATACTATGGGATTAAAAAAAGAAAATTGAATTTCATAAAGTTTTTACTAAGTTAAGGTGGTTAGACATACGAGTTTTTATATTTTTAAAAAAATTGTAATAAAAAAATCATAATTGATTATTTACTTTGTAAAAAATTACAAAAAAATATGCATCACATTGAGGCATGAGTCATCTACTTATATATAAAATATTATAAAAAAATACTATCATTTTATTGTGGTTAGGGTGGTCAGACAAACACCTACTTCTTATTTTTTCCTTGAAATTTAAGTACCATTGCATTGAAATTTCAAATTTTAACCAAATAGATTTTTTTTTTAAACAAACCTTGTAGTTTAGAAACTACATTGAATTTGCTATAGATTCTATTCTTACATATTTTTGAAATAATATAGATAACTTATTCAAATTTTTACGTCAAGTTGCCTAACTCTGATTTTTTTGAATTTTTTGCCACTTAAGAGCCTATTTTTTCCATGATGATCCTGCACATACCCACTTCAAGAAGTGTTATGTTCAATGTGACATTTGAAATCAAAGCCTGTGACCTAGGGAGGACCCATATGCTTAGATGGGTGTATGGGTCCCAAATCCCTAAATCTAGTACTCAGCCAAAAATAATAAATTATGATTTTCCATTTATTACATGTCGGGATTATCCTTAGAAAAATGCATTTAACTAGGCTTGTGGATGCAAAATAGGACCAATAAAGGCATAAATAAGCCAAATTTTAACATGGAGAACCCAAAAAAATGTGAAAATGTAAAGGGATACATTTTTCTACACTACACACCCCTCAACCATCTTCACAATGCTTGTATTGAATGATAAAACTATGACTATATAAAACGGTGCTTGTGGTTATGATGATAATGGAATTTATTTTGTGGTTTTTAGATGGAGAATGGTTTCATATATAAAATATTTATGTGGAATCTCACTCAAACCGATTGATGAAATAAAAGCTACTATACATAAGTTTGGTGTGTATTGTGAATAATGTGGATTATGTTGGTGCAACCCTCTTATGTGACCTAAGTGTGTAAAGAGAAAATGTGGAATGAGATCATGATACAAATTTTATGACCATCCCTTGAGAATGAGATGTTGTTTGTCTACCTTTGAAAAAAAAAAATTGTTAATGTGATGTGAAATCTAGTTTTCTAGCCAAATTTTGATGAACTATTGTTGTAGGTTAATTATTGGTTGTTTTTACCCCCTGCCAATAATTAATTGATAGTACACTTTTCATTTTACATATCCTATTTTTTATAATGTATTTAGGAGGTAACTAATAACATATGATGACCTCCTATTGTTAATAAATAACTATAAACTTACCATTTTGATGAAATATTTATAGACTTCTATTGATACTTGCATATGAACTCTTATTGATAAATTTTATAGAATGATATAAAAAAAATGATACTTCTTTGCTAATCTCTATAGTCATAAAGTACCATTCTAAATGATTCTCTACTTACATGCTCTACCAAATTTAAGGCCTCCTTAGTATTCTTTAAAATTCTTACTCAATTTTCTCAATTCTTTCTCTATACTCTAGCATACCTTGCCACATAAAGACCCTTCAATGCTATTAATTTTATCCTTTATTTCTATTCCCCCATAATCTACCTATTCATATCTAGAACCATTCTCATATCTAAAACATTCCTTCATCTACCTCCTTATGAAATTAACCAACATTAAGGGGTTGATTGTCAATAAAATATGAAATTTTACATTTATCCTATAATTGTCAATGAAACACTATTTTACATCAATTATTATGAACCATTGAGGCTTAAAAATAATAATCTATATTAGAATGGATTAATTAGTGGATAGGCTATTTGTGTGAACTTTGCTCAGAATTTTTGTCAGCCTTCCTGGTTTTACGCTTTTCCTGTGGGTGGCAGGCTGTTTTCTCGTTGTGGTGAACTTTGGTCGAAATTTTCGTCAGCCTTCCTGGTTTTTGGGGTCTTCGGCATTGTCGAAAAGGTGGCAGATTGTTTTTTGATTTTTTAAATAAAAACGTTTGGCATGAGGATAGAGGAGGCCAGTGAAATGGCATCAACATTAATTCAGATTGTATGGTTTTCGTGTAGTGGCGATGGTGCAAGTAACATTTGTCTTTAAAGTCCTCAAAAATTGAAGCGAACGTCTGTGCAATTTTTTATAACACAGTGTTTGGTGTCATCCTTTGGGTTTATCCTTTTGTTCAAGATAGTTGTGAGTGAGGAGGACAAGCTTCTGTGAAGGTGCAAGTGCGTTCATGGGCTGTGGAATTTTTGTGAAGGTGGGTGGAGGTTATTTTGAGTTTTTTGCATGTGTCAATGGTTGTGTGGGTTGCAATAATTGTGTGCCCATTTTTTGCAAGTGGTGGCAAAAGAACGGAGGGCAGAGAAAGAAAGCGGGAAGAGGTGTATTTGAAGGAAGCAAGAAGAGGTGCATATTGAAAAAACCATTTGTCATCGTTATTTCTTAAACATCTTATGTTATTTTCCAAAGGGGATTGTTGATTGCTACTCTGTAGCTTAGTGTAAATTGTTTGGTTTATGGTTTATGTGAAGCCTCCATGGGTTGAAGGAAATATTGTCTATTTTTTGCATTTCCTGTGTTGAATTCATGTGTTTTTTGTGGGCTTTTTCATCTAGGTTACTCTTGAAACCAATATTGTGTCATTGTGTGGATTAATGTTGAAAAGACTGTATAGTTTTGTGGGTTTTGGCATGTGGGTGACCATTGGCTATATTATTTCATTTATGGCTTTCTTTTTGTGTGAATGGTTGTAAAATAGTTAATCTAGTGTGTTTTTGGAGAATTTTTCCATCTAGCTTGTTGTTGAAACCAGTATTGATTCATGTATGCTTCATGTTTTGTGGTGAAGGTTTTGAATCGGTCTGTTATTGGGAGCTTTATGTGTTTTGTGTGTTTTTCATACATGTCACTATTGAAAGGCATGTTTTTTCTAGTGATGGTTGCAACGCATTGAGATAGTTAATGTTATACAAGTTGTGTTGTTTTAGGGTATATTGTTACCTTTTTGAAAAGGGTTTGTTGAGAAAAGACTATAGTTTGTTCACAATGGTTTGGCTTTTGTGGGGATGTTTTTGTATGGGTTTGTCACTGTGATTTTTAGTGTTTTGCGAGTTTGGCCATCTAGGTAGCTATTGATAATAATACTATTTTATTTATGGCATTCATTTTGTGGTGATGGTTGCAATGCAATAAAATAGTTAATGTTATGTGGTTCATGTTGTTTTGCATAGGGCATTGTTCATTGTTGTTGTCTACCTTAACCCATATTGTTTCATTTATTGCTTCCATTTAGCATGGTTGGGGAAAGGGTGGAAAATTGTTTTTTGATTTTTATATGAAAAGAGTTTGGCGCACCGATAGACAAGGTGAGTGAAATGGTATCACTCATATATATATATATATATATATAACTTGATAAATATATATAGGGTATGTGTAGGATCATCATGGAAAAAAAAGTCCCTTAAGTGGCAAAAAATTTAGAAAAATCAGAGTTAGGCAACTTGACATAAAAATTTGAATAACTTATCTATATTATTTCAAAAATATGTAAGAATAGAATCTGTAGAAAATTGAATGTAGTTTCTAAACTACTAGGTTTATTTTTTAAAAGAGAAAATCTATTTGGTGAAAAATTGAAATTTCAATGCAGTAACATTTAAATTTCAGGGAAAAAAATAAGTAGGTGTCTGTCTGACCACCCTAACCACAATAAAATAATAATATTTAAATTTTATAATATTTTAGATATAAGTAGAGGACTCATGTCTCGATGTGATGCATATTTTTGTAATTTTTTTCCAAGTAAATAATTAATTATGAATTTTTACTACAACTTTTAAAAAATATAAAAATTGTATGTCGACCACCTTAACTTTGTCAAAACTTCATGAAATTCAATTTTATTGTTTTAATCCTATAGTATGTGAAGGATAGAATGTGATGCATGTTTCAAATTCAAAAAATGTGATACCGTTTGAATGCTATAGATGTTTTCCAATCAGCCTATCAATCAGGACTTTAGTCATAATTCAAATAGAAAATGAATAATAATTATTTATTAAATTCTAAGTAAGGCATAATTTATATTGGTGGAAAGTTGAGAATATCCTTTAAAAACCCTTTTCGTTTCATTAATTTTGGGTAAAAAGAAGGTTGTCAGCCACATACCCTACACATACCCATCATATTGCCACTTTTGGGACCATCATGATCCTACACATACCCTATATATATATATATACTAACTTGATAAATATATATATCTATATATGTGTGACTACCTTATTTCTCCAAGCCTCCAAACATAGCCAGAAAATGGAAACCATAAACAAAAACCCACAAAAAATCACAACATCAAATCCATGCAAAACCATACACACAAAACACAAACCATAAACGATACAAGATTTCATTTGTACAAACTATATTGTATTTTCTTAACAATAGCTTAATCTATATATGTATATATATACATGAGATATATATATATATATATATCTATATATGTGTATACATGTATATATATATGTGTGTGTGTATGTATATATATCCCACAATATATATATATGTATGTATGCATATATATGTATATACATGAATACTAACTTGATAAATATATATACACATATATAGATATATACATACATACTAACTTAAGAAATTTATATATCTATATACGTGTATATGTGTATATATAGGTATACATGTATATATATATTGTTGTATGGTTTTCCATGTAGTGGCGATGGTGCAAGTAACATTTGTCTTTAAAGTCCTCAGAAAACAAAGAAAATGTATGTGCAATTTTCGCTAAGGTATTGTTGGGTGTCATTCTCTAGATTTATCCTGTTGTTCAAGATAGCTGTGAGTGAGGAGGGAAAACTTTTGTGAAGGTGGAAGTGTGTTGATCAGCTATGGAATTTTTGTGAGGGTGGGTGGAGGTTATTTTGACTTTTTTTGCATGCATCGATGGTGGTGTGGGTTGTGATAATTGTGTGCCCATTTTTTGCTAGTGATGGAGAAAGAACGAATGGGTAGAGAAAGCAAGCGAGAAGAGGTGTATTTGAAGGAAGTGGGAAGAGGCACATATTGAAAAACCCGTTTGTCGAGTATTTCTAAAATAGTTTATGTTATTTTCCAAAGGGGATTGTTGATTGTTGCTCTGTACAGGTTGCGTTGTTTTAGGGTATATTGTTAACCAAAGTCGTTTCACAAATAATATACTCTTTTCTCAACAATACCTTATCAAAATTAGAAGAAATCAACAATACCTTATCATAGATAAAACTGTATTCCATTGCGAAAAATGGATTCACAATAACCAGCCCAAGTAAAAATATATTGGTTTCTTGACAAAAGCTTACCAGCAATAGAAAAAATATAGCCTTCTCAATAGTGTACTCTTGAAAACTAATAGTGGAAAAACCATCAAAAAACATATTGCTTTCTATACAAAACCTTCTCAAGAATTGAAACAATGCACCTTTTTCAACAACACCTTATCGAATATGATACAATATAGCCTAACACAGAGAACAATAATCAACGATGCCTAATATAACCAAACATGCAGTGTACAACTTTAAACATTTCATTTGGTTCCACCTATAACCACAAAACACAAGAGGCTCGCCCATATACAACTAATGTGTATACATATATGTGTATATATATATTTGTATGCATATATGTATATATATTTGTATGTATATATGTCTATATATGTATGCATATATATATGTATGTACATACATATATGCATATGTATGTACATACATATATGTATATGTATATATATGTATATGTATGGATACATATATATATGTATACACATCTATTTAGATATAGAAGTTTTTACATATATAGATATTTACATGTTTACATATAGATATATATAAATATCTAGCTATATGTCTATGCTTTTGATAATTAAGCACCACATGAAGCATGCCTGCAACTCATTTTAATAAGAAATATATATTAAACAAGACATTATTTAAAAAGAGCAACAAAGCATTCAAATTTATTGTTTTGAGAAGATAGTAATTTATTTTGAAACAAATTTGTTATTTCTTTCATTCTTGAAAAAGGGATTCTTATAACAACAAGCTTTTTATTAAACATGGTAAAGAACACTGGCTGCCACATACATGTGCTCAATACCTTTTTGAAGTTGTTAAAGGGACTATTCAAATACTCTTTTCAGGGTTAGCCTTCTCAGGATTGCCTTTTGAATATTAATAGTGGCAAAGCCATCCAAAAATATACTCCTTTCTGAACAGAACTTTATCGAATATTGAAACAATATAGTCTTTTCAACAACAACATATGGAAAATGAAACAATATAGCCTCAGGGAGAGGACAGTAATAAAAAATACTTTATGTAACTAAGCATAGAGTGTACAACATTAACTATTTTATTCTATTGCAACCATAAGGAGATAACAAAAGGCATCAATTAAACATCATTGGTTTCAACAACGAGCCAGATGGACAACCCCACAAAACTATAGGCATAGATCCCATGCAAAACGATAGCCATACAATGCAACCATAAATGAAACAATATTTATTTTCCAAATAATATTGTCTTCTATCAATAACACCTTATCAAAAATTGAAACAAAATAGCCTTTTGAACAAAACCTTCTAAAAAATGAGACAATATAGGATGAGGTGGAAAATAACAATCAACAAAGAACTGCATAATGTCAACAATTTTATTCCGTTAGCTCTAAAATAGAGAATATAGCTTTCTCAACAACATAGAATGAACAACATTAACTATTTTATTTTGTTCCAACCATAACTAGGAAAATGGAAGCCATAAATCAATCAATATTGGTTTTAATAGTGACCTAGATGGAGAAACCCGCAAAGTTGTAGCCTCGAAACCCATGCAGAATGATGGCCACATAACGCAAACATAAACAAAAAAATATTTCTTTTAACAAGCAATATTTTCTTCTATCAAGAACACCTTATTGAAAATTGAAACCATATATACATATATACATATATATATACAAATATATATATATATATATATGTATATATATATATATATATATACAAATATATGTATCTATGCAAATATATATAGATATGTTAATATTAAAATATGCTCTTTCTTGAACAAAACCATAATAAAAATTGAAAGAATCTAGGATTTTCACCAACACCTTGTCAAAAATTGAAATAATATAGCCTCTCCAATGGTGCCTTATTGAAAATGGTGCAATATAGCCTATGGTGCATAAATATTAAATTTTACTCTTTCCTAAACGAAGCCTTATCAAAAAATTGGGAGAAACTAGCCTTTACAATAGTACACTATCAAATAATTGAAATAATATAGCCTCTTCAGTAGGGACCTATAAAAAATTAAACAACATAGCCTAAACTAGAGGACAACAATTAACAATCAATAATCGAAACAAACATAAACTGTATAACATCCAGGGTACACAACAACAAGGTCAATAAAACAATGCAGAATGGAATGAAACACCTATATATATATATATATGTATTTGTGTGAACTTTTCTTGAAATTTTGGTCAGCCTTCCCCAGTTTTACGCTTTTCCGGCAGCCAGGAAAAGGTGGCGGATTGTTTTCCCGTCTTGGTGAACTTTGATTGAAATTTTTCATCAGCCTCCCTAGTTTTTTGGGGTCTCCAACACCATTGAAAAGGTGACAAATTGTTTTATGAATTTTTAAATAAAAAATGTTTGGCGCAAGGATAAAGGAGGCTAGGGAAATGGCATCAGCATTAATTGTTGTATGGTTTCCGTGTAGTGGTGATGGTGCAAGTAACATTTGTCTTTAAAGTCCTTGGAAAATGAAGTGAATGTCTATGCAATTTTTTATAACACATTGTTGGGTGCTATTCTTTGGGTTTATCTCATTGTTCAAGATAGTTGTGAGTGAGGAGATATCAAAAATTGAAACAATATAGCCTTTTGAAGAGAAATATAGCTAAGGATACACAACCACAACCAAGAAAAACTAAAAAAGGTTAAGAATTATATTTTGTTTCGTACATAGCCAGAAAATGGAACCCACAACTTAGAGAAACCAACAAAGATTCACAACAAACAACCCAAGTAAAAAATATACTTATTTCTCAACAAAAGCTTGTCACAAATAGCAACAAAATTATCCATTTTAGCAAGAGTCTGCCATGGAAGAATAACAAAAAAATGTGAAATTTAGTGTGGTGCACATCTGTATTTGATAGACAATATTTAAATCAGCAGATTTAAAGAGTTTTATTATGTATAATACAAAATATGGAATACACGTGTAGTGTAAGGGATATATATACGTGTGTGTGTGTGTATAGTGTTGTAAATGGTTTTGGTGTAGCTATGGTAGGTGGAAGGCAATATCATTAGGATCATATTTCTTGTGGTTCAAGGGTCACTTAATAATTAGATGACCCAATTCTTATAGCTATTATTTGAATAATCATAAACAAGCGTTTATAATAATATGGTGGTTTATAATCATAGATTGGCCTTTTTTCTAACCATTACTATGGTTTATTTGATTACTTATTAATAAAACAATATTATCTGGTAGCCAGTAACTTGATGGTGATTGGCATATTAACTTTGCAATGCCCATAATATACACTAGGGAAAAAACACTACTAGCAAACTCTTTCTTCCAAGATACTTTGCATTTGCTACAAGATTTTATATGTTTCACATGTTAACTAACTACATGCATTGGATAATGTTGCTTGAGCAATGTCATCAATGACATGTCACCCGAGGGTGAGGATGGGTATTTAAACAAGCAAGTGTGAATGGAGGCTATCTCACTCACCATCAAGCAATAAGGATAAAGGTCATAGTAAGATATTTGTGTATGTGAAGATACCAACGATAATAGACCCATGAGTGCACTAGCTTAGTTAATTGAAAACCCAAGGATTGATTGATGCAACATTATAATACTTGCTCACCCTACCCTTTTTAAGCTAACCTGACTATGTTGATGAAACCCACAATAACACCAAACCTCGTAGCTCGAATACAAAGATGAACAGGATATTTATAATTTATTTTAACTATTAAATTTATATATTCATTTATTATTAATGTAATCATTTGCTTACATCCTTAAATATATATTCTTTTACTAAGAATTGTTTTCCTTTTAAATAAATAAATAAATATACCTATATATTAATTCAGTTACATATTGCATATTTTTATTTTCCTTTAAAGAAAGGAAGGAGGACAATAAATAAGGAGAAAATATCCTTTTTAAGGAATTCCTAGGTAACTACATGGTCTTTAACCTTACATTTATTCTTCTTTAAATTAATAGATTTTTTTCTAAGAGTGTGGGAATATATTCCCTCTCTTTATTTACGGAGTTTTATAAGTTAGGAATTTCTATGGTGGATTTTAAATGCTAGAGTGTCTTCTCACGAGGTGGTGAGAATAGAGCCTTAGATGAGAATTTTTTTTTTCAATGCCATGCACATGACAATAGGCTGGCAAATGATTGACTATTTATCTGTTGTTTTTCTTTCCTTCTTTCATCTTTAATCGTTTGGTCAAAGTATTAAATTCGTACGACACCATTATTTGTTTCATTGACATGGGTGTCGTTGATGGCTCTATTATTAATGCTTTGTGTCAAGGTACTAGTTTTAAGGTTGGTGTAACCCCCATTATAATCGTATGCTCAATGCTAAGATTTTATCCACTGACAAGTCATAGTCTACAGAATGAATGTACACAGCAGCAGGATAACTTTTAAAAGGCCTGCAATACTATTAATGTTTTTTTGTTTGCTGAAATGGATTACCACCACAATGACTATATTGTTATTACTGTGCATATTCATCTGAACACTACTAATTATTTATATCGATATTGCCTCCCTTGACAACATTAATATTTTTGTAACAGTGGTCATATCTTTCCTTACTCAATGCCCACCCATTCCAAACATGGAATTTGGTGAAATCTGACAATATAATTCATTATTCACCCTTTATAACAGGTTGGCCCATACCACATACAATAGGCTCCTTTACATGTGAACTAGAAAAATGCTAACGTTTTGACTTTAGCTACTCCATTTAATTTACACATTCATTAACATATGAAGTTTCTAGAGAACACATCCTACACGCAACTAGGTATCAGGCCACTCATACATAATTCCAACATATTTTCAGTGGTTTCAAATACTTTGCCTCTCATTTTCTTTCTGACATAAGAATTAACTCTTATTAATGACCATCACATCAATATCTAGAGTCTTCTGCATGTGTACATGATAGGGCTATCATATGTAGGTTTAATGGGATGGCTATATAACACAATGACCAATTACTTTGTTGCAATTATAGTTGTTGTTAGGATGAGTGGTCCCAATAAAGCACAATTTATATAAGTGCATAAATGTTAATCCTAATCAATGGCCCCTTACTCCATTAAATAAGGTGACTAGAAGAATCCTAGAGAGATCTAGGAGTCTACATGGTCAAGGGTGATGAGCTATCCCCCTCACCCCACATTTAATTAATGACTCAAGAGCATGTCACACTTATCATATTTATAGAAAATTCAAACCAACACAAGATATACGCCATCGACCATTGGGTGGAAGCTCATAAATGTCTTCGTACGTATTTTGTAGAGATAGAGGCTGATTGCATGAGAGATAGCATCGAGTCTTAGTTGTTGTCATTGGTTACAATGTAATAAAGTTTCTCCTTCACATTCTCTTTCATGCACTTCACAACATTCGATCAACATTTTTTTTTTGGTTAACATTCATTGGCATATCTTTTGTTTTGGTCAATATCTTTTGCTCACACAAGTTTTTAGATCACACAATTTTTTTCAGTGGGTTTTGTTGGACGGATACCTAATAAGCAGAAAACAAAGATGGGCGAAAGAGGATGGTACTGCCTCGGTCTCAGAGAATGAAAGTATCCTACTGGATCATGCCAACCATCTCGTATAGGAGTTAATACATGTTAGTATCACTGAACATCTCCTACTCTATTATTGTCATTTTGTTCAATGCAAAGTATTATTGTAGCTAACATCTGCACCGTGAACAAAGAGGGCAGAGATGGCCTGGTTCCAAAGAGAAAATGGCACCATAATACCGCTAATAAGCCTCTTCCCAATATTTATGTTGGGTGACACATTTTCTTTTCTTTTCCATTTCTGAGATAAGGTCAAGGGTTTGGCGAACTGAGTTAGCATCAGGTTTTTTTCCGATCAGTGTGGATGATGTGACCAGACCGATGACTAAACTCCTGATTCAACTGCTGATTGATGGATTGCACTTCGTGTGATGAAGTGACGGGTCAGGGTGTGTACTTCGTTTGATGTAGGTGTGCATGGCATGGCATGGCATCATTCCATTTTGTAGGTTGTGTAGCCTGCTCCCATAGATACTATGAAGCAATATAATATTGTCATGACTTCCATATACCAAATTATATATATTTAGCTAGTGTCAATATACATCAAATTTGTGTAGTTGCAAGCTCATTTATCTTGTTAAATTAACAAAGCCATAAACACAGATGCACTATTTGATCCTTAATGTAGACACAACAGTGCCTTACTTAGAGACTGGATATTGTTGTGTTCATAATTGCTACTTAATTATTTATTTATGTTTCAACAGATGCATTCAGCTCAACACTTGTTTTACCTATGATAGTATAATGAAGGATTATATAAACAACACTATAAAGATGACTTTGTATATACGCAAGATTTGCAAGTAGATGAATGTCGGAAATATTAGAATACGATATTTATAATTTGAATTAAACCAGTTGAATGAAGGCATCTTACAATTCTAAATACAATATCAAAATTACAATGAATAAGGATTGCTCATTCCATCTCTACCTTTTACAATATGAACTCATCTCTAAAAAAAAACTTACAATCTTATCATTGTATTTGAAAAAATAGCCACTTACACACCCATGGTCAAGGTCTTGCTCTCCACCCTACCATAATGGCATCATGGAGCCTCGTGGGCTCTAGCCATACCCCCGAGCAAGGAATTATTTTGGATCCATGATGATCAATGGAGTCTTTTCACATTTTTAAAAGGAGTTAAACTAACATAGCACAATTCTCATGCATCTAGATTCTCTACTTTCTATTTCCAACTATGATCTATGCACTAAATCACCTCCTTACAACCAATAAGCAACGATAAGTGGAAATAGGAAGAACTTATCTCTTTTCATTTAGGAAAAGGGATTAAACTCTTTTATCCATCTTTCCTCACTGAGCCAAGCCATCATGATCACCATCTTCCCAAGTGGTGGACTCCTCTCTTATCATTCTTTCTACCATCTCTACTAAATTTCTCCAAGAGGAGAAGTGGGTAACACTCACTCATTCTTCCTTTCCAACATATATAGGCGTTTTCAACTTGCAACCCCTTGGATGGGAAGGTGTGGAGTGTACCTCCCCCCATCAATGAAGGTCATTTCCCCATTAATGAGAACATGCATTTGGATAACCACCCAATCTTTCCACCCCATCCTTTTCTTAAAATTCGTCACTCTCCATTATGAGAGCTTTTCAGGGGTCATATCATGTTGTATGGGAACTATTGTATGCCCACTTTACCCCTACCTCTATGGTATAGACCCTAGGGGGTTTATTTTTGCACTCTAACCCAAAAATTTGACCAACAACTCTCATTAAAAGCCCACTCAAGGGTCCATCCGAGTTTCAAACTTAGCTAGGGGCTACCAAGACCTAACCCCCACTTACACCTCACATGAATCACAACTAAATGGCCTCACAACCTTAGTCTTCCAATACATTAACTCTACTTGTTTCTAGGCCCCAAATAGGTTCAAATTTATATCCTCATGAAGAAGTATTTTGATTCACTCTTGATGGTTCTCTCTTCTCATGCTAACATCTTTACCTTCCTACACATTACCAAGCGATTACAAGTATCAATTGTGTATCACATTAATCTGTTAACTGAACATTCCAAGCATTAACTATATAATAATCCATTTAGAATATCAATTTGTATTCCATGTTATACAAGTGCATTCCACCTTCATGGTAGTGAAAATTAAACATAATGTCAAAATGATATGCAAGAATATTGCAAGGAGATCACCTTATTTATTATCCACAATATACTTAATCATCAATTTAAGAGAAACAAAGAAAAAATTATGATTGTATTAAGTAAAAATGAGGCGAGGTCTTACATTTTCTCTATCTTGGTCGTTGTTGTAACCAATATTGTTTATTTTTCTATTGCATTGTTGCTGTGTATTTTTGTGCATTGTTTTATTGCTTTGCAACTATTGCGACTGCATGGAAACCATGAATGAAATAATATGTTCCAATTTATTCAACAACAACAAACAATGTCTATATATATGTGTGTGTGTGTGTGTGTGTATACATATGTATATATGTATATAGAATTGTATATATATATGTGTGTGTGTGTGCATATGTATATGTATATGTCTATATATATGTATGTGTATATATGTGTGTGTGTGTGCATATGTATATGTATATGTCTATATATATGTATGTGTATATATGTGTGTGTCTCTCTGTGTGTGTGTATTTGTGCATATGCATGTATGCATATATATATGTATGTATATTTGTGTGCATGTATGTATGTATGTATATATATACATCTATATATATGTATATATATATGTATACATATATGTGTGTATTTATATATACTTGTATATATATATTCCAAGGGAAAGGTAAATAGATTAATAGGATATGCATCTAAGTTTACTGAGATGAAGAAGCAACAGAGCTATTTTTTCCTATAGAGAATGTAGTGAGGTGTTATAAAATCCATGGCATTTGCCATGACTTTAGAATTAATGGCATTTTCTAGGGAATCACAAGTCATAGTATTTTCCATGGGTTTTATAGCACTTCTGACTGCATGCACTGCAGGGCAAGACCATTGCTCAATGTTTGCTTGTGCCTGCTTGCGGTGTGTTTCCTAAGGTGTGGAATATTAGGTGTAATTACAACCATCCCTACAATATGGATACTGTACAAAAATTAATGTTGGTGCCACAATGTCTTGTTCTTATGCAGTTGTTGCACATGAATAATGCAACCTTATCAAAAAATGAGAGAAAGTAGCCTTCCCAATAGCAGCCTATCAAAAATTGAAATACTATACCCTCTTTAGTAGCACCCCATCAAAAATAAAACAAGATAGACGAGGCCAGAGAACATTAAGTAACAATGCATAATGGAATCAAGGAAAATCGTATAACAAAAAGAAATAATTAGGAAAAATGCTTCAATGTTGTATATAATAGTTAATATAAAGTATATCATTTGAAGTGTGCCCTATAAAGGTTCAAATAAATAACTATTTTCAGAAAATAATAAACATTGGGAAGGCTATGTATGTACATTCCTCGCATCTACTTTGACATACATACAAATCTACACATAAGAAAAATTAATATTATCTCATCTATGACTTTTGCTATGTGCAAATGGTCACAATATATTAAAATAGTCAGTGTTGTTTTCATAACTCAATGCTAATTGCTGTTCTCTGCCTTTGGCTATATGTTTTTATTTGCAATGCAAAATAAAATAGTTAATTTTGTTATCCAGAAGCCATTCTTGACTTTCATATTGATTGATTTCATATTGAATATCAATAGAAATCTAGATATACAATATTAGATGTAGAAAACAGTATTATGAAATAGTCATAATCAATGATGGGCAATGGAATCCAACACAATGTGTTTAAGATTATTTATTTTATTCCATTGCTAGCATAACTTGAAACGTAAACCCTTGAGCAAGAACATAGATTTTCCACCACTTTCATGAATAGTGAAACCAATCTTTCTTGACACACTCAAGATACAAGGTATCATTGCAACAAGTCCTTCTTGAGGCTAGGAGAAATAATAACTAAAAATCTTCTATGAAGGTGGTTGGAGGCTATTTTGGTTTTTTTGCATTGGGTGATGGTTGCAAAATGAATACATGCAATCCATAGATCAAATGTCTTTCATGAATAGTGAAACCAATAATTCTTGACACACTTAAGATACAGGGTATCATTGCAACAAGTCCTTCTTGAGGCTAGGAGAAATAATAACTAAAAAGCTTCTGTGAAGGTGGTTGGAGGTTATTTTTGTTTTTTTGCATTGGGTGATGGTTGCAAAATGAATACATGCAATCCATAGATCAAACAATATTGATATTAAGAGACAATACAACCTTTTCTAAACAACACCTTAGCTGGAATTCAAACAAGATAGCCTTCTCAACAACACCTTGTTGAAAATGATACAATGTAGCTTAGGCTAGAGTATAACAATGAACAATGCCTTATGCAAATCAATATAAACTGTATAGCATTCACTATTTTTTTGCATTTTAACCATGGTGACAAAACGAAGGGCATGAATCAAAAATTTGTTTCTCCCCTATGTGTAGATATGTATGCATGTCACAGTGCATGCAAAGAAAAATGATATATAGTGATTGGTATGTTAATTTTTGTTGGGAAATTCTCAGAATGATAGGTTGTATTCTTGTTGTTATATGGAACATTGGTGCCACCATTGATCACATTGATGGAAAATGTATGTTCTAGGTTGCTTGTCTTAGGGGAACATAGATTGTTTTTGAAATCATTTATAAAGAGTTCTGTAACATGTAGCTTTTTTATACTTTTTTTTTTTTCATATTCTAAATATCCCAACAAAATAAATTGAAATGCAAAAAAGTTTGTAATTTAAAATTTGGGAATGGAGCTTGTTAGCCTTTGTTGGTTTAATTGAATCTTTGGTTGTTGTGTTGTTCTCGTAATAGACCTTGTGGCTATTCATCGGTGTTGCAATTTTGTCCTTTTCAAAGAGCAGCCCCAACAATGTTGGTAGACTCTAGCTCTCCCTAGGCTGTTCGACAACCCTTTGGCATTGAACCCGTAAGTGTGTTCCTCATTTATTTTTTGTTTCTGGCACTTGTATTGGCTATTTTTCATGTGCATTCAACAAAATGCAACCATACTTTGCTTGCATTTGCAGCCATTTTGTTGTATAGTCTAGCTTGTTTATATTTGAGCTATTTATGTGGCCTTCACATTTTTCTTAGCTGGCTATTTGGGAGCAGGCTATCTGTAGCTATTTAAGTGTCTTCCATTTTAGTGGACTTGAATATAACTTTATTGTTGTTGTAATATTTCCTATGGAGCATCTAGTGATAATTATAGACTTGTTCATAGGCATTATTGCATTTATTCCTATACATATATGTATACACACACACACACATAGATATATATATATATATATATATATATATATATATGTTTTTGCAACTATACTCAACCCAAACAATCCTCATTTGTGGATGTTTTGATGCCTTCATATCTTCTATTAAGTCAGCAACATCCTAAACATAGCTTTCCATTGATCCCAATGGTGGACATTTTCTTTACTTGCTCGGGGGTTTGGTGAGAGAGCACAACACTCCATGAGCCAATATGGTGGGGTGGACATTGGGCCTTCTTTTCTTATGTTGACATTGCATTCTACAGCATGTACCAGGTATGCCTAGATTTTAATTACTTCATTCCTCCCATTACAAGTCCATAGCAAACAATGTCTACCTAAAAATAATCTAAAGTTCCCAATTACTGAGTTGAGTTTTAAATGCAACCTATTATTCCCTCACTGGAAAAATATGTAGCCCATACATAGAGCAATGTTTCTCCCACAAGCTGTGTCAAGTGATGTTTATTTCATTTTCCTAGGCAACAACCATATGTTCCTAGATTTAAACTTATCTATATTTGTTCTTGCATCTATTGATAGGTTCTTGTTGGAAAAAAAAATTTCTAGGTCTTTTTTGAAATCATGATTGTCTCATTGAAGGGTTTTCTTTTTTGCAGATGGTTGCAACACTATATTTAATTTTGTGTTGTTTTCTACAAGGCATTGTTGACTATTGTTCTATAGCTTCTCAGTGTGTGCTAGCCCCACCTACCATCTTTTCCACAACCACCAGAAGTCTACTAATATGGGAAGGGCTGCCGGCTAGCCGAGAGGCTTCCAGTTTCAATTGCACTCCACAAGGTGCTTTTGGCTATCATGCTCTAACTTTGGTTATAAGCTAGGGCTATAGACCTACAGTCAACAATGCCTTTTGGTAAATGGCATATATTGTTCAATTGCTTTGCTATCTTCAAAATGATAAATATTTCTTTGTGCATATATGTCAAATATTATATTGCTTTTTGTATTTGTTTATGTGGATTTTTTGATTGCTTTGCAGTTCTCACCACTAGATGGAAACAATAAATTAAATAATGTGTTAGAAGATGTTTAACAACAACCAAGAATGTGTATATATTTGCATCTAACATAAAATTTATATATATTGGTCGTACTTTTATTTTTGAGCTGCATGTATATGCATTGCATCTGTTGGATTCATGTGTACCATTATGTTGCTTGGTAGTGTATAAGCAGGAAAAAGTGTGTTTTTTTTTCTTGTCTTTTGTTTCTTTTTTGCTTTGTCCAAATATGTATGTATGTGAAATTAGATCTAGGAAGTGTTGATATATACTCCTTTCCATGTTTATTGTTTGGTGAATTCTCATGGGAACATTGTTTCATGTATAGGGTTCATATATTGGGGATGGTTGCAATAATAGCTTAGATTTAAAACTTGCCAAAGTAATTGGGAAGTTTATGTTATTTGGACTAAAGCATTGTTCAGTGTTGGGTTGTGGATTGGGTTGTAGAACATATGAAGCAAACATTGTAGCCATATCCTGTATAGTAAGTCTAATAAGGCACATGGATTTTACCATTCATTAGGCTGGTCAATGATGTATTTTGTGTTTGATTCCATATTTCGTATGTGCAAATCTGTGTGTTTCTCACATTTCATGCAAACAAAATTCATATGTTTGAGGCCCATCTATGGATATATCTGTGTATTGTATAGGCATAGCTTTGGATACATATATGTGTGTATAGATTTCCCTTTGTAAACATATATCCATGTAGGCATGGTTGCAAACTGATAAAATAGTAGATGTTCTTCATGATGGGTTCTTGCTAGCTATTTTTGTGTTGTTTCAAGGGTAGTTGTTATTTTTCAGTTGATATATAGCCTTCCATTGTAACAAACTATTATTGAGGTCTAAATAGGTAAGAACTATGCTTTAACAAGAACATTGACTATTTTATTACTTTCCAAAGATTGTGACTGCATAGGGACCATATGTCAATTAGGCCTGATGCAAACCAACATTTAATTTTTGTTGGTCTTCTTTATTGATGCACCAAATGCTTTTCATTTAAAAATCAAGAAATATCCACCAACTTTATTGAGAGCTAAAAAAATGCGAAGACTGGCAAAAATTCCGACCAAAGTTCACACAAATAGGGGGTTACCACCCATCATGCATGTGAGTTGTTACACTTCATGAATAGTGCCATAAACCTTGCATCCAACAGATTCCATAAATTATATGCCCTTGGTTTGAGTACCGAACTAGAAGCAGAAACCTGTGAAATAGAAAATATACACAGTTACAAATTGGTGCAAAGTCACATCCACAAAACACAAACCTTGAAGAGATACCCATAAAAATTGGTGGAAACAAACCCATACAGAAACAAACTCTTATGTCAACAAAATCTGATAAAAATTTGAAACAATACAACCTTCTCAACAACACCTTCTCGAATATGAAACAATATAGCAAGAGTAGAAGAACAATAATCAACAATGGCCAATGAAATCTAACACAAAGTGTATAAGATTAACTATTTTATTCTGTATATATATGTATGTGTATATATATATATGTACATACATATATGTATATGCATATATGTGTATATGTATATATGCATATGTATTGATACATATATGTACATATGTATATATGTATATGTATGGATACATATATGTACATATGTATATATGTATATGTATGGATACATATATGTATAGGGTATGTGTAGGATAATGATGGGCCAAAAAGTGGCAATATGATTGGTATGTGGCTGCCAACCTTTTTTTTTACCCAAAATTGATGAAACGAAAAGGGTTTTTAAAGGATATTCTCAGATTTCCACCAATATAAATTATGCTTTACTTTGAATTTAATAAGTAATTATTATTCATTTTCTATTCAAATTATGACTAAAGTCCAGATTGATAGGCTGATTGAAAATCATGTATAGCTTTCAAACCGTATCACATTTTTTGAATAAAAAACATGTGTCACATTCTATGCTTCGCATACTATAGGATTAAAAAAAGAAAAATTGAATTCCATGAAGTTTTGGCCAAGTTAAGGTGATTAGACATACGAGTTTTTTATATTTTTTAAAAGTTGTAATAAAAAAATCATAATTAATTATTTACTTGAAAAAAAATACAAACAATATGTATCACATTGGGACATGAGTCTTCTACTTATATCTAAAATCTTATAAAAAAAATATTATCATTTTATTGTGGTTAGGGTGGTTAGAGAAACACCTACTTCTTATTTTTTCCCTTAAATTTAAGTACTACTGCATTGACATTTCAAATTTTCACCAAATAGATTTTTTTTTTAAACAAACCTAGTAGTTTAGAAACTACATTCAATTTGCTATAGATTCTATTCTTACATATTTTTGAAATAATATAGATAACTTATTCAAATTTTTACGTCAAGTTTTCTAGCTCTAATTTTTTTGAATTTTTTGCCACTTAAGGGCCTATTTTTTCCATGATGATCCTACACATACCCTATATATATGTATGTGTATATATATTTCTATTTTGTTTTGTATATATATGTATGTGTATGTATATATATGTATGTACATACATATATATTGGTTTGGACACCGACCCAAGCACAAAAACACACAAAGGACAAAAAATAATAGCTAGAAACCCATGGAAAACCAAAGTCGTGAAATGCAAACCTTAAACCAAACAATAGTCTTTATCACAAACAATATAGTCTTCCCTCAATAGCACGTTATCAAAATTTGAAGCAACCAATGAAACCTTGTTGTAGATAAAAAAATATAGCCTACAAAAACCTATGGACTGCAACCGTAACAATATGGAAAATTCCTTTCCTGATATGCACCTCTTTTCGCTTGGTCCAAGCAAACCTCTTTCCACTCTATTGACGCTACCTTATTCCTATAGTCTTGCAACCGTAGCCACAACACATAAAGCATAAAGAGAAACCCACAAAAAACTCACAATATCGAATCCATCCAAAACCATACACGCACATTGCAAACCATATATGAGCTACTATTTTTGTTTCTAGAAACTATATAGTATTTCCTAAAGAGGAGCTAATCAACATTTGAAACAATCAACATTACCTTATAAAAAATTAGATAGCATGGCTTGGCACAGACCATGAACCACAAATCAAATTTACTATTGCTAATAGATTTCCCAACATGAACCTCTCCCCACTTGCTTCAAACACACCTCTTCCCGCTAGCTTTCCTGCATAAAAAAAGAGCAAAGTATTATTACAGGTGACACTTTCCTTTTGCTTTGGAAAGATCACCCCATACAAAAAAAACAACATAAGCTCCACCCACCTTCATAGAAGCTGCACAAAGCTTGATCGAGCTAGCACCCTCGTAGAAGCTTACCTTCCTCACTGACGCATCTGATAGCATGTATAGCAACAAAACAACACCAAACAATGCCTTGTTGAAAATTCCCCAGATATTCATTTTGTCCCTGAAAGCGTTAAGCAACAGCTATTATTACAACCATTTCCAGTACACACAAAGCATATAATAATTAATGTTGATGGGAGCCAACGTTCAATTGCAATGGCCTTCTCTATCCATGTTGCATGGAATACGCCACCCTAATCCCAAGGTTCCAAACAACCGCCTCTACCATCTTTTACATGGCCACCGGTAGGCTAGAAATATATGTCTATATATATGGATATATATATGTATATATGTATATGTACAGTAACATATATATATGTATATATATATGTATATATATGTATGTATATACATATGAATAAATATAATGACAATAGGAGTGAGTTTGATGCACAAATGCTGCATGAAACAATTGATGCCATTAAGGAAAAATGGTTCAAGAGTGTAGAATGTTTCATGAAGCCTTTGTGCATCAAGCTCATGCCTATTGTCATGTTTTGTTTTGTTTGTATCCACAAAATCCTAATGTTGCTCATTGACCTTCAATGAACATATGTATATTTTTATTTAAAAAATCAAAGAACAATCTACCACCTTTTCGACGACATCAGAGACCCCAAAAATTGGGAAGGATGACAAAAATTCTAGCCAAAGTTCACCAGGATGGGAAAACAACCCACCACCTTTATGCCCTATTCAAACTAACATGTAGTGTTTTATTACTTCAACAAGTCAGAAAGATAGTGCTTTGTACATTAAAAATATAAAATAAAACTCAACACAATGAGGCCTGCTCTCCACCCTACCATATTGGGTCTGGAGCCTCATGGACTCTCACCAAACCCCTAAGCAAGAATATACATTGCCCACTACTTTGATTAGTGGAAAAATGAATATTGCTTATTACAATCACTATAAAGTACATTAGGATCTGATCGACACCAAAAAATTCCTTATTAAAAATTACGCAGACATTCATTTTGTTCCTCGAGGCATTAAATGATAGTTGTTATGACGACCATCGCTAGTACACAAAGAATACAACAATTAATATTAACACAATCCAACGTTTATTTTTGTGGCCTTCTCTATCCACGTGGCAGGAAAAATGCCACCCTATTCCCAAGGTAGCCAACAACCGCCTCTGCCACCTTTTTTCATGGCCATTGGAAGGCTACAATTGCAACTACATCCAAAATTGTTTGACACAAATGGAACATCTGTATATATTTTTAGCCATAGAACATAATCCATAAACAAAAACCTAGAAGGTTTCACTAAAACAAATTATATTTAAAATATACTCATTTCTCAACAGAACCTTATCAAAAAAATTGATACAATAAAGCCTTCTCAATAGAACCTTATCAAAAATTAATAGTGACAAACCAATACAAAAAATATACTTCTTTATGAGCACAACCATAACAAAAATGTGAATATAGCATTTTCAATAGTACCTTATCAGAAATGAAACAATATGGCCTAAGGCAGAGAACAATAATCAACAATACCTAGTGCAATGAAGCATAAAGTGTACGACATTAACTATTGTATTTTGTTTCGACCATAACAAGAAAACAAAAGCCATAAATCAAGCAACATTGGTTTCAACAGCAGCCCAGTTGAACAAACACACAAAATTATAGCTACAAAACCCATCTAACACAATAGCCACATAATGAAACCATAAACAAAACAATATTTCTTTCAACAAAAATTATAGTCTTTTCTCAATGGTAGCTTATCAAAAATTGAAACAATAAAGCCTTTTGAATAAAACCTTATCAAAGATGGCACAATATTGCTAGAGCTAGACAACAAAAATCCTCAAAAAATAGATAATGGTTGGTATCTTGCATTCTGCTTTTGTAGAATTTGAATTTAATACTTGCGTATGTGGAGGATCATCATGGAAAAAACAGGCCCTTAAGTGGCAAAAAAATCAAAAAAATCAGAGTTAGGCAACTTGATGTAAAAATTTGAATAAGTTATCTATATTATTTCAAAAATATGTAAGAATAGAATCTGTAGCAAATTGAATGTAGTTTCTAAACTACTAGGTTTATTTATTTTAAAAAATCTATTTTGTGAAAATTTGAAATTTCAATGCAGTAGTACTTAAATTTGGGAAAAATAAGAAGTAGGTGTGTCGACCACCCTAACCACAATAAAATGATAATATTTTTTATAATATTTTAGATATAAGTAGGCGACTCATGTTAGGATGTGATGCATATATTTTGTAATTTTTTTCCAAGTAAATAATTAATTATGAATTTTTATTACATCTTTTTAAAAATATAAAAAAATTGTATGTCTGACCACCTTAACTTGGTCAAAACTTCATGAAATTAAATTTTTCTTTTTTTAATCCTATAGTATACGAAGCATAGAATGTGACGCATGGTTTGGATTCAAAAAATGTGATACCGTTTGAAAGCTATAGATTTCTTTTAATCAGCCTATCAATCAGGACTTTAATCATAATTCAAATAGAAAATGAATAATAATTATTTATTAAATTCAAAGTAAAACATAATTTATATTGGTGGAAAGTTGAGAATCTCCTTTAAAAACCTCTTTCATTTCATCAATTTTGGGTAAAAAAAAAGTCACCAGCCACATACCCATCATATTGCCACTTTTTGGCCCATCATGATCCTGCACATACCCACTTGTTGAAGCACTAAAACACTTTTTGCTATTTACCATAGGGAATTGTTGTTTGTTCTTTTGTTGGCTTGAATAGATTGTTTCATTTATCATTTCAATTATTCTTATTGAAAGAATAAAGACATTAAGGTTTAATGAAAATGATCTTGCCAGTTTTTCTATATATATATATATACATACATACATACTAACTTAAGAAATATATATCTCTAAAAATATGTATATATATGTGTATATATGTATAAACATATATAGATATATCCATACACACACATATATACATATACACACATATATATCTACGCACATCAGTAGCAAAAAGTTGTATTCACTAGGAAATTTCAATTGCATGCATGTATATTTATCTATATACATGTACGTAGATGTACACATGCATACAACCATGTCCACAAGTAGATGTATGGACAACTATAGATACTAATACATCTCTTAAAAAGGGAAACAACACTATATAAATCAACAACATTCAATTATTAAACAATATTGCATTTAACAAACGATATAGGCTTATGGCAAGAATGCCTTGAGGAAAATTCAAACAATACAACCTTTACAACAACACTTTGTTGAAAACGAGATAATATACAACAAACTAGACAACAACAATCAGCAAAGGGTGAATATTGTTAACAATGTATTCCTTATCGGATAGCTACAAATGTGAAAGGAATAAAAAGACTCACACAAAAAAAAATTGCAATGGAAACACCATATGAAATTATATTGTTATCCCTCAACAAAATTTGATAGAAAATTGAAAGAATATGGGCTTCTCCACAACATATTTTTGAAAAAAAACATAGCATAGCCTAGGGTAGAGAACAATAATCAACAATACCTACTGTAATCAAACATAAAATGTATAACATTAGGTATTTTACACCATTGCAACCATAGCCAAAAAATGGATGGCATAGATCAAACAATATTTGCTTCAACACTGAGCTAGATGGACAAAGTCGTCAAATAGAAAGATTCACAGTAACATACCCTTGAAAAACGATAGCCATAAAGCACAAACCAAAGATTAAACAATATTTTCTTTTATGAACATTATAGTCTTCTCTCAACAACAGCTTATCAAAATATGAAACAATCAAGATTGTGTGAACAAAGATCAAGCAATATAGTGTGCAACAACCTATGAACCACAAGTGAGACAATATTTGAAATGATTCTCCTAGTATGCAAGTCTTTGTGCTCACTTCACATACATAGATATGTGTACATATGGTACATGCATTCTGCATCAATCTCATTATTAGTGCCATTGGAAGCACTTTTTTGCATTGGTTTCAGGGTGATTGGCCCATGCAAAAGATAGAAAATAAACTCCAATCAACTTTAGAGAAACTTGACAGCATGCGATTGTGTTGGAAAACGTGCCTCAATCTTACAGGCATGAAACTCTTGAAAGAGCAAAGTCGGTGTGACATTCTTTCTATCTGGCCAACTAGCAGCTGTGTAACCTTGTGAAATGCTCAGGTCACCAAGACCTTGTTGCTCTCTTACTAACTGGAGCTATCGATGTGACATTTCTATCACTGTGAGTTTTCTATCACTCTCAGCTTGAGGAGATCTCTGGCTGACGGTTTGGTTCCTAGTGGTTGTCAGGGAGACTCATGGTGACTGAAGTCATCTGGGAGAGGCATGAACATTCGGTATAACTCATCTCGACAAGATATTTCTCACTGATGGTTATACACTCGAAGTCATCGGGGAGACTCTTGGCTGAAAGGTTTTCTTCGGTATGATGTCTCAACGATAGCGGTAGTCTTGCCGATAGAGCTACATGTATTTATTATAGGGTGTCTTATGTGAGACTCCTGGCGACAGGTAGTGTCGGCAAGAGGTGTGACTTCGGTAAGAACTCTTGGCAATGGATGATTGTCTCACCGATGGTATGGTCTATTGTCAGTATGACTCCTGGAGAAGGATGGACTTGAGGTGACTTGGAACCTATGAGGTGACTCTTAGCGATAGTCTAATTCTTGCCGATGGATGTGTTAGCTCTCAAAAATGTAGGTTTGAACCACGAAAGGTTGCCAAGCTTTCACAACGTTTTAGGGTAATAGAACAAGGTTTGAAACAATTAAACCTTCTACTCTCCAGGTGCTGCTAGACCTAGGTGGGTGTACCTATAACAAATGAAGCAGACTTGACTATTGATCTTCTCTTCATGCCATGATTTGTCCATGATGGCGTATTGAAATGGACAAAATAAAACAAATTTGGTATAAATTGTATACCAGTATTCAAAACTAAACCCTAATATGCTCAGTTAATAGATGTAAATAGTATGAATGAAACTAAATGATGGAAACAGTGAGACCAGTGCCTTATATAGTATACGGAGTCAAATGAAATCTTAAACAACTAACTTCTTTCTGGATGTCATTCAAATTGTTTGGCATATTTTGTTTATAATTAGTATAAACATGCAAGATTGTGATTATTAAGTTCTTCTTATTGATCTAAATGAAATTACCTGATTACTGTGATTAACTAAAAAGATTTAATCCTTCCTTGAAAGAACCTATCAACCAATCACACAGATACGACAAATACGTATTGATAAACTAGAGATAAACATGTTATGCTAATTTTTTTAACCAAGCAACATCAATCTTAAAGACAACTTAAATAATACTTTCAATAGGCACAACACAACAATTGACACCAGAATACACCAGCAAATCAGATGATTTTCATTGATATCTCCATGGCTGCAAAACATACATCAGAGTCTCAGACCTGTGAAACATGGTGTTCCACCATATTTTCTATCCTCTATCCTATTCTACCTATCACTACATATTCTTTTCAAAATGGACATTTATACATTGAGAATACGAAAGGACGCATCCTTTCAGAAATAGAAAATAAAAATTACAAAACAAAAGATAGAGAATAATTAGGCTTTATTTAGCCATAAGTGAGTCTTATTGAGGTGGTCCAAATAATCCCGGTGCTCATATGTGTCCCCATCTCCAACAACATTCCAGATCGTGATTTCCATCTTGACCATTTCCTCATTTTGCTCGCTCACTTCTTCCAATGCTATATCCTCTTCAGAACCTGTCTTCATGATTTCATTCAACATTGACTCACATTCATTTTTCCACCTGGTGGCTTCTTTCAATTCACCTTTATCATTAGAGAATGTGATCACAATTTTCTTGGCAGCTACAATTAACCCCTATTCATCCCCTTGCAATTCATAATAGAAATTTCGATGGTGATTGATTATATGATTTGCAGCTTCAAGTGCAGAACTGCTAGCCTCATCACTTTGAGCCAACTCATGAAACTTCTCCATGATTCATCCATCCATCCTTGTGTGCTCCTTCAATGCAACAAGAGTATGAGAGTATCTTCCCCATAATTTATTCAACCAGGATGTCAAATGATCCTGCCTTTTCTTGACAATTGCAACAATTGCATCATGCTTTCCTTGAGAATAAGCACTTTATCCTACCTAGTGGTCTTTCACTTGAGAGCTTTCTCATTGAGTAATCATTTTGGTTGTCCCCATTGAAACACCAACCAAGTCTTTGAGTCTATCATTTTCTCTCAGCAATTTTTCATTATTTTCTTTATACATTTCTCTTTCTTTTATCAATAGCTGAATTTGTGCTTTATTCAACTTTGCAATATTTACCCCAATGTCTGCAGTAGCTATAGGACCAGCTTCTCAAGCTTTTAGAGTCATAACATGGCCAAATTCCTTCTCTTTATCAATTACCACTGATTTCCTGTGGGGTGGGTACAAAGCCCATATCATCAATGATCCCTCATCAGTATTATACTTGGATCCTCCATATACTTCTATCACCTTTTCCTTATCAAACTTGTGAGTAGCATTACTGCCCTTCAAGAAACTATCAAAGACCAATGCAGAGTTCAAATCAAGACCAGGAAAGATCATAACACCAGCACTCTCCATCATTTTCCTCCCCACTTCAGGAGTCATATTTGTCATTTAATCATCCACGCATCTTCTCAATTGAGCCAACAATTGTTCCTCATTTCCTGAAGTAACATCATCACCATTCTCTCTTATTTCCTTCCCCTTCTACTTGTATAAGAATGCCTTGAACTATGGGGAATGTATAAACTCATCATCAGAGACAAATGATCTATATTCCATGTGGCTTGCATCAACATCACCACTGTCAATACTTTGTTCTCTAACTGGGTAGACATACTGCCGAGTCCTCATCCTGGATACCTTTTCTATTTTACCCTATGGCACATTAGCTCTTGGTGTTTCCTCATCTCCATAAGACAATAGCTCAATATCTTGTAGCCCCTGGTTATATCTTTCAACTGCCATTTCTGCTTCAACTTCATCTAGATTCCTGATCATATCATCAAAATGATAGGGTATATGCTGATACCCTCCAAAGTTAATCCTTTCTTTGGATGAATTGATATATCCTTTAGGGTCAAAGTTTTTCCTGGTTGGTCCTCTTTTCATATTATAATGCAACAATCTATCAAGAATTGAATTATATCCCTCCTTAGCCAATACAATGAAATCACCAAAACACAAAGTACTAGGCATAAAAGCCTGCTTCCCAAAGGAACTAAAATGCATCACACTATAGTAATCCATCTGTCTGACAATTTCCAAATATGCAACCTTGTTTGGAACTGTCCTTGGCAGAATGAGAGGAGCATCTTCAAATCCATATACTCTGATTATTGTAGCTCCCTCCAAACAATACCAGTCTCCCAAGTTATGATCAATAGGCCCATTGAAGTCTTTAGGCCGAAGGAATCTTTTGATCTTATCAGTCAATGAATAGTTACAAGGATAATGATACAATTTATACAATGTCTTTACAAAATGCTCTTCAAAATGAATGAAACTAGAACGAGCAAACCTGTTGTCCCAAATAGCAGTCCACAACTAAACAGGCAATGCTTCAACTTCCTTTCGAATTTGAGAAACTCTCATTTATGAATGCCATACCCCTAACTCCTGTCTGAAATATAGCACTAAATGCATCAACAATGAATAATTTTTGAGATGAACAATAGAAGCTCCGCCCTTTATAGCCATCAATGTTGAATCAAACTCCTTAGAAATATATGAAGCATAATCAAATGGCCTGGAATTGTGATATTGAATATCTATTGTGATAACCATTGGCACCATTGACATGAATTCTGGGGCATCCATCCCTAATACCTGACACACTGAAAAATATGTGTACTTCATATAAGGTTCAATCAAATCTACATGATAGGGAGGCCCCTCACTGTCTTCCAGAGGTTCTAGCTCGTTACGCTGTTTAACCCTGTGAATTGGTAACCTCCAACCCTTGTAACTTGTATCCATTCTTGAAAATTCCTTCTGCAACTCCTCACAATTGATTTCCTCATTGCAAAACCCTTCTAGTTTGAAAACCTAATCAATTTCTTCTTTTGACACATGTATCTATGGTTTTCCAGAAGGATCACATATAGCTTTATGTTTTGGATCATAATGATCCGCAAGCAATTTTACCAATTCTGCATTTACAAATACATTAGGGCACACCAATTTCCCTACATTCAACTTCCATGGATTACAGACTGGCTCAAAACGGTTTCTCCTATGGTAGTGGAAATTGAAAAGCTCATACCCTCTCAAAGTGGTCTAGACATCACCTATGAACTTGCATTTATCATCCAGCTTATCAACTTCTGCCATAAGCTATGCGACCCTTCTAGCTTTAGGCCCCGAGCCAGGTAGTTGATCAATAAGGTCTTGGTTCAACTTTCGTTCAACGCCTTCATGCTCTGTATCAATCTTTTGTTTCTTTCCCTTCGACTGACTACTCTCACCAAGCTTTCTACCCTTACCCTTTCCAGAACCAAAAGACTCCATTTTCAAGCTTATAGAATCAAAATGTGAAAAACAAAGAAGCAATTACTTACAGTATTCTGCTTGAGCTCCTCAGACTGAAAAAATGTCTCGGTTCTCTATTCAACATGCCAACTCTTCTGCAATCAATTTAGAAATGAAGAATTCATTAAAACATTACTGTCATTACTGTTTTATCCCATCGCGCCATTAATGAAGCACGAATGAAGCCTCCTTTGAAACTGGCACTGTCGCATCAAATGTCCTGTCGATGAGAAAATTTCAAATCTAGGGTGAAATCCCTTTCAACGTTTATTTCACCATTCGCCAAAACATTCCACAGTCATACCGACACCTGGAATCAACTTGATGACTACTGCTTCTGTTTTTCATGTCGCTATAACAATTTTGAGTTGGGGAGATGTCTCATAGATATATTTGCATCTTACCAATATGTATTCTTCAAAGCATTTTCTAGTCACTAAGACAAAATCACCCTTTCACTGATGAATTCTCATTTTGGCGTGTCCACCAAGTTTTCTCACCGAAGAAATAAACCCAACCAATGAAACAATACCTTCGGCGAGACAATGAACCTTCGGGAAGACTCATATCGAAAACAAATGTCTTACCAAAATCACTCCTCCAGATTACTCCTATCAGCAAGACTCACCCCGAAGTATTCTGTCGGTATATCTTTTAAACCTCAGTGAAGCTCATACCGAAAACTTCTTTTCCTAGTGATGCGCATCTCTATCGGCATAAGTTTTAACTCGGCAAGACTCTATAACTTCTCACCAATAGCTTTTGAATACCCTTGAACTTGGTTCGGCCAAACAATAGCCACTTCGAAGCTAAGACCTTCCTCGATGCTCATAAGTCTTACTGAGACATTTGTTTGCAAGCCAGTCGGTAAGACAAAAAGATTTTGTTGAGTTCATGCCGACACCAATCAATCTGGCCGAAACAACCCCTTTGTGCATTAGTCGGTATGATATATTGTATTTGCCCTGACATTACACTGATGCCCCAACATATGCTGATATATATTTTTTATATATGCATGTCGGCAAGAAAAAATACTTCGCCAAGACATTCTCCCGAATACCTTTAGCTTGACTAATATACTTGCACATGTAGCGGTCGGCGAAACACAATGTATTCACTATGACTTCACTCCGAAATGACTCCTTTTGTCATCGAAACAAGAAAATTGTCATGTCGATAGTCTGCAACAAACATACATTAGTGAAAAATCAAGTCGGAGAGGCTTTTACTATGTCTTGCCGATTTCGGTCTTTTAATGAAATATGAAGGACTAGATGGATTCAAATGGATCACATGACAAAAAATAAGCAAGACAATACAAAGAGGGAATTTATGATTATGATGAGGACTCAATGCTGGAACTCTTGAATGCAATAAACTATAAAAATTTCAAAATTTAACAGTTCTAATAGTGGCCCCGTTTGGGGATGAATGATAGTAAGATCATTACAAGGATTCAAATTTCTGGGTGAGCAGACCAAAGTCAAAGTAACGAAACATGTGAGCAGAATGGAACAAATGGCAATGGTAATGAATGAGACCCTATACTACTGTACATGGAAGAATTTATTTCAAAAGAAGGAAGATTAGGATTGTCCATGTACTTGCAAATCCTATTCCTTTTATTTCCTAAACTACTGTGCATGGAAAAGAATTCAAAGAGGATCATCAAGAGTTTTCCATGCACTGGCAACCCTTAATCCTTTGTGTTACTTCAAGAGAAAAAATGTTTCAGAAATTGCCCATGTACAGGCAATTCCTGATCCTCACTAGCCATATTCTGCAAATAGTATGAATCTTCGCCTTTCTTTCCAACCACCACAAAAGGCCCTAGCCATAAGGCTTCAAACTTACCATGTTTTCCCTTCTCCTGGCACCTTGCCTTCCACATTAGTACCAGATCACTTTCTCCAAATTTCCTATCCTTTGCTTTTTTGTCAAATAAATATTTCATCTGTGTCTGCAACTTTATGTTTTGATTTTGAGCCACTCTCCTTATTTCATCCAATTCAGCTAGCTACTCCATTCTTTCCTCCATGGCTTTAGGAATATCCAAATCTTCCTGAAGAATAAATTTGTAAACTGGTAACAAGTTTTGCAAAGGCATCCTAGCTTGTGCTCCATACACTAACTCAAATGGGGACTTCCCAATTGCCTTCTTCACCGTAATTCTATCAGCCCATACAGCCAGTCTTAATTTTGAATCCCAAGCCTTCTTATTCTGACCTAGCATCCTTCTTATAATCTTCAGAAGACTCTTATTACTAGATTATGCTTGTCCATTAGCCTGTGGATGATAAGGAGCTGCATAAGAGATGGCAATACCATATGTGCTACAGAAGCCTCTGAATTCATCTGATCTAAAACACATCCCATTGTCAGTAATCAACCTCATTGGTGTACCAAATCTAGTAATGATATTATCCATCAGGAACTGTGTCACCACCTTACTTGTAGCTTGTTTAGTTGGGATGGCCTCTACCCACTTGGTAAAATAATCAGTGGCCACCAATATCCACC
This sequence comes from Sequoia sempervirens, assembly GCA_007258455.2. Classification (NCBI taxonomy): domain Eukaryota; kingdom Viridiplantae; phylum Streptophyta; class Pinopsida; order Cupressales; family Cupressaceae; genus Sequoia; species Sequoia sempervirens. Next base: position 264,984,251 of record VDFB02353493.1, read on the forward strand.
TATGTCCACAACTTGACTTTTCTTGTATCTCTTCGATGAAATCAATTCCCCATTGATGAAAAGGGGCATCAGCCTGCAAAGGTCGAAGTGGCAAAGCTCCCTGATATTTCATTTTTCCAGAGAACTTCTGGCAAGCTTCACATTTTCTCACATATGCAAAAGAGTCATTAAAAATATTAGGCCAATAATAGCCTGTCCTGAGAATTTTATGAGCAGTTGTTTTTGCTGAGTAATGTCCTCCGCAAATCCCTTCGTGCATTTCACTCAAAACATGTTTAGCTTGAAATTCATCTAGACACAACAATAATACACCATCCCTATTTTTCCAAAATAAATCCCCATCCATAAAAACATATTTAGATGCCTGCAACTTCAGCGTTCTTTTCTGGTTATCATTCAATCCTTTTGGACACTTCATATGTTTAAGATAATGCATGATATCGTATACCATTGAGTATGCTCAATGCTTGCAATTACATCTTCTTCTTCTTCTACATTGCCAATCTAATTTGCTTCAATATTTTCCTCTGCCATTAGTCTAGCCAAACCCTGACCTCTGACTAGTTTAGTAATTTGAATATCCAAGTCAAATTCTTGGATTTTGTTGATCCATTTGCATCTTTTACCTGTTACTTTAGACTGTGTCAGAATATCCTTGATAGCTGCATGAGGAACATAAGCAACTACCTTTGCTCCAACAAGATATGGTCTGAAAGCTTTTATAGCTTTCATCAGTACAAATGCTTGCTTCTCCATTATATCATACTTTAGTTCAGAACCCTGTAATGACTTACTGAAAAAAGATACCGGCTGCTCATGACCGTCTTCATTCTTTTGTAGCATGACAGCTGCAATAGTATGGATTGAGGCAAATGAAAAAATATGGAAAGGTTTTGAAAAGTCAGGCGACTTAAGAACAGGAGCTTCCTTGATGGCTCATTTTATAGACACAAAAGCTTCCAAAGCTTCTGCAGTCCATTCTATCTTTTGTCCTTTCTTTAACATTTTTGATATAGGTTTGATAATCTCAGCAAAGTTAGAAACAAACCTTCTAACAAAGTTAATCTGTCCAAAAAATGACTGTATCACCTTAACAGTTTTAGTGACAGGGATTTTATCAATAGCCTCCACCCTTTCAGGGTCTATCCTAATCCCATCCTTTGAAACGATATGCCGCAAAAGCTTACCCTCTATGACAACAAAATTACACTTCTTTGGGTTTAAGCTAATACCATACTCAAGGGCTTTTATAAATACCTTTTCCAAATGATGAACATGATCCTCAGCCTTCTTGGAGTAAGCAGTGAGATCGTCCTGATACACCACCATGAGAATATTGATCAAATCAGCAAACGTCGCATCCATGGCTCTTTGAAAAGTTGCCCCTACATTAGTGAGACCAAAAGGCATCCTCAAATAAACATATGTTCCCCAAGGGGTTGTGAATGTTGTTTTGTATTGCTCAGACTCTTTAACTTTAACCTGATTATACCCTGAAAATCCATCCATCATGGACAACAACTCGCAGCCTATCACCTTATGCAATATGGCCTCCATATTAGGCAAAGGATAATTATCTTTGAGGGATGCTATGTTTAGATTTCTAAAATCTACACATAATCTGATATCTCCATTTTTCTTTCTAATAGGGACCAGATTTGACACCCATGTTGAATGTCTGATTGGCTTAATGATTCCACCATCTCTAAGCTTTGCCAATTCCTCCTGCATTTTAGGTTCTAGAGTTGGATTTATATGCCTTTCCTTTTGTCTTAATGGTTTAGCATCTGGCTTCAATGGTATTTCATGTTGAAACAAGTCTTCTCTATATGCTTTCAAATCTTCATAAGACCAAGCAAATACATGTTTATACTTTCTCAACAATTCAATCAACATTATTCTAATTGCAGGACCTATTTTTTTACCGATGTACACCCTTTTTGGTGCCATCTTAGTTCCCAAATTAACTTCTTCAATGTCATCCCTTCCAACTGGTGTTTGCTTCATTAAAGACAGATCACTTCCATCATATACCCTCTCTAATGCCACCAAGCCTTTAGGAATCTTATTTGTTTTAAGTTGCAAGATCTCTTTTCCAAAGACTATTTCTTTTCCATCAACTGCTTCAACAAAAGCATTGAAGTCGATCTCTTGAGCTTCATACTGGTCTATACAATGAAGGAATTTTAAAAGATCAGTGTCATCATTAAAAACTTGCCAGCTATATACATTATCAGGCACAATAGGCCTTGTCTTGAATTCAATTTGTGACACTCCAGCCAACGTAACATCATCTCTCTTCAATGCTACATTAGCTAGAAAATCTACCATTATATTCTTCGATCTATCCACCCACTCAATCGAGAAGGAATCAAGCAACTCTATTGTATCCCATACAACATTTATGTATTGCTTTAGTCTTTTGTTTTTTGCTGCATACTTTGATTTAATTTGTGAGACAACTAACTCTGAATCTCCTAGAACAACCAGTAACTTTATTTTATGCTTCACCGCTATATTCAATCTAGTTAACAGAGCTTCATACTCTGCCACATTATTTGTGCATTCAAAGGTTAACAGGAATGAATACTTAAATGTAATACCTTCAGGTGAAACAAATACTATCCCAACTCTATTGCCTTCTTGGCTATAGGCTCCATTAAAATACATCTTCCACACACCATTGTG